>CM047880.1:2229058-2789606 GCA_026212405.1 Petrea volubilis
TGATAAAAAGTAGTGTTTTAGTTGTGAGCATTGATAATTAGTAACAATTCTATCACTGATAGATAAATTAATTGTCACTCTAATTTTGTAATGAGATTTTGCTTGTCAATAAATTGTTATCATAAGGCCGTCGCTAATTGTCAGTAGTTAGTTCAATAGTGAGTACAAGAAAAAAGAAAGTTAATGACAATATATCAAGTGACAATATAAAAATGATCACCAATTAATTATATATATGTATATATATATGTAGCCACAACAATTCGGTTATGTCACAAAGTTCAAAAGGAACGTATTTCCCTTTCATTCCATACTACATAAAAATCTATATTCTGGTTATACCAATTGCATGTACATTTAACAAGTGCAATTGATCACCTACTTCCTTTCATAAACATAGAACACCTAGCTAATTATACATGTTAACTACTAATAAAAAACAAAACATGTTAACTTAGATACAATAAATATCATAAAAACTACAAACTACATATATATATGTAGAGAGAGAGATAGAGTTGGGGGGGGGGGGGGGCGCAAAGAGAGAAGCTAGCTCTGATCCTGAGGTGTGGTATCTTTGCTGCTCACTTCCACAAAGAAAGAAGCATAAACAGCAGTGGCCACATAAACCAGGAGACCCGACCCGACAAAAATCACCAATATCACCAGCCCATAAACCGGTTTACCCCCACACGAGTACACTCCTAGCTTCACCTGAATGAAGTCCACAATCGAAAGCATCAGAAACATGCATCCCAATACGGATCCAAAGGCGGATCCGAACAGCCCGTATTTGAGAAAATCCGGGTCTATATCGGCCTTGTGTGGGTCGTTCGGGTCCATGCTGTTGAGCAAGTTGATGGCCAACTTGAGGCTCTGAGCTATGAGGGACGAGAAGAGGAAGAAGCTGAAAGAGACAACCTCGAAGACGATCAGCCGCCGGACGGTTTCCCGGCCGGAGGTGCATTCGGCCCGGGTGGCGGTGGTGGCGGCTGCAGGGACCGTGAGGGAGAAGCCGATGAAAATCGCCATGGTGAAGAGGGAGTTCACATTCACTATGCCGTCCAGGGCCGTCACATGGACGCTCGTTTTTACCGGGCCCGCAGTGGTGGTGGTGGAGGGGGCGGCTGAGGTGGTGGTGGTCGTGGTGGTGTTTGTTGTGTTGGCGAGGGAGGTGTTTGATATTTGCAATTCCATCCTGTCACATGACCAATAGTTAGGTTACCAAACACTAATCAATTGATCAATCGATCTTTTGTAATATTTTCGCATAACATCTTTTGATATATTTATCAATATACACCACATATAACGATTGAAATTAGTAAAGAGAATATTTAATATATTGTTTTCTTCTCTTTGTCGTAATTTTTTATGCAACCTTTTTTTTCCTAGTCATATATATATATATATGTGTGTGTGTGTGTGTGTGTATATATATATTATCTTAATTTCTTTATATCAACCGTTTATTAATACACATGGTATGTATCAGTAAGTGTAACAGAATGTCTGGATTGTAATCAATGGATGAGATCATGAATTGCAAAATAGTATTTCATCTCCTATTTCATAATTCACATTCATGCCTTGCGTGTAAAATTACTTCCTTAAGTACACATTTAGTCTGAAATCTTTATAATAGACGTATATCCTTACGTTGCAATAGAAAATGAAACACGATTTGCAATAGAAGATGTCGTTTAATCAGCTGCGCATTTATTGTTATAACATCCTAAGAACTAGGAAAAGACTATATTGTATTAACTTAACAATATTAGAGAAAAATTAATTTTCAATTATATCTATAGTATCAGGGGCTGGATTAATATGGGAAATTCTACTTCAATGGAGGTCAGCAACATGATCAATAATTACATAGCAAATAAATTACACCTGTCATATACTTCATAAATGCTTATTATATATGTGAGTTGTCCAATGTGATCGATCCAATATATATATATATATATATTTAGACAAGAATTTTTTTCCATTAATATGATATAACTCCAACTACAATCAATATTTGCTTCAAGAAAATTGAAAATTGATGACAATCATTGTTTTGAGTGCGCTAAGTGAAAAGACATTTTATCTAACACAATAATAGTTGTTTAAAAGCTAATCAATTTAATTTGCGTTTAAACACCACATACTTATTGTCACAAGTTTTGTAGCTATAGGAGCAAAATCAGAAATTTTTGTTTGGGGATGAAGTCAAATTTTTATGAAATATCAAAGGTACCTTTATTAGTTAAGAAGGCAAAATTTGAGGGGTGCAACCGCACCATCCAACTACCCCCACCCCCCACCCCCTCACACACATCCCGACTCCGCCGCTGAGTAGCTATATATACATATATATATAGCTATAATATATAATATCAGTATATATATATATATATATATATAGAGGGAGAGAGAGAGAGAGAGAGAGAGTACCCATCCAGGGTTGAAGCTTCCACAGGAGCTAAAGCTACAGAGAGGCGCTTCTTCATGATCTTTTCACCAAATTATGCACTTTGCAATTAAGTTTTGTGTACTTACTTATGATCTCAGGAGCATGCTTTATATAAAGGGTTCAGCTTGGTATTGTAGTCGTGTACACAAATATCTATACACTATCCGTCGAAAAATATTGATCAAGGTGCCTTACTTGACCAAAATCATATATCGTTTGCTATTTCATGTTTGAAAATTTTGGTCTTGATAATAAATATTTAACATATGCAATTAGGATGTGAACTATATATTTTGGTATTAAAGAACTAATTATCTATAAGATGCTACAGGAAAAAGTAATATTAATGACAAAAAATAATGAAGTAATGTAAAAATTATTAATAATGATATACTTTTTTTTGGGGTCTTAGCCACCGGCCAGTCCCGATCTATTGGCCGACCAATTTGGATCGAATACTGCAGAGGCCTATTATAGGAACGACCCTCCTAACCCAATTGCTTGTTAATGATATACATTAAGTCACAATACTTTTTATTTTATTATTAATTAAATTTATTTAGTGTTAATAACACTCGTTGTGTCCTATATATCAATACTTTGAAAATGAATGGCCACAAAACAAACTTTTTATCACTAAATATATATATATAATTAATTTAGTTTTTATATTGTTGCTCACTACAAGAAAAATAATATTAATTACAAAATATAAAAATGGAAATATAAATGTTGTCGTATAGTTGTATTAAGTAACAACACCTTCTATTCTGTCACAAATCAAATCTATTTAATGACAATAATTTTTATTTTGTCACAAATATGATTCAGTGGTGACAAGAATAATGTTTTTAGATATCATGTACCATTGAGAATCGATGACACCCCATAATGCTAGCTTGGTAATAAAAAAAATTTCACTATAAGATTGTGACAAAACTTCCATTTTCACTAAATTGTCACTGTAAGTGTGTTACTGATAATTAATATTGACAACTTGGACACTATATATTTGGTCATTGTAGATTGATAATGTACAAATTATTCTTATGACATAAGAAACTCTTTTTTTTTCTCTCTCTAAATATGTATAGTTAGAAAAAAAAAACTTCTTCAATATTACTTCTTATATTATCATTATTGATTAATTTTCTTGCTGTGGTTATATATGTATAATACACACACACACACACACATATATATATATATATATATTGCAAGAGGTCAAGTCCGGGGACTGCATGCATGCATTCATTCCTGGCTGCTAATATTATTAAAAAACAAAAAGTAGGCTCTCTAAAGTCTTGTGAATCATGAGTGTGTGTTTTTACCGACTTTTGGCAGGATTTGAGGATTATAATTAAGCCACGTAATTTGCACGTGTTTTAATTTGCACGTAATTATGGGCCCATAATTAAAACCTGTTTCAATTACGTAGGAAGCCAAATTATTGTTGAGCCATACTTATGTCGAGATAGCTCCATGTTTCTACCTTCGATCTTGTTACAAGAATTTCTCATGTAGGAAAGCGAAATATAGTTATATAGGACTAAGGGATTAACAGGATGTAAGTTAATCGAGTCGAGCCGAACACATTATCTTTTAAGTTTAAATTTTGTTTGAATTTTTTATTGAGACATTACAGCAATTGGATTCACTAGACGAAAACATCCTATTCAGTAATGAAAATTTTGAGACGGGTAGAATTTTGTTACAACTATGTGACTATTTGTGAAATAATTCTAACTAATTAAATTAAGAGGTAAAATATAATTATTTGGTAATGAAATATATGCAACGGATTTGTGATTGGAGATGGAGTCAAAAATTAATGTTTGGTTGGTGGTGGCAGGGAGCGGGGAGACGAGATCAAAATTTTTATAAAATATTAGAGGTGTATCTGTTTTTTGGGGAGCAAACTCTAAAGTTTTCAATATACATATATAAAAATTTTAGCTCGATCTAGATTTGAGGGAGGATCGACTGCCCTACCAGTCCCCTCAACCTAAAGCTTCATATCTGTTTGTGATAAATAGAATTCTTCATCTATAAAATTATTTTTAAAAATGACTAATTTCGCCCAATCAATTTGTGATGGATTTTGTCGTTAATAAAGAGGTGCACTTTTGTTGTGATTAGGGTTGGTTTAGTTGTTGACCAAATCAAATTTAAATGAGATCTTATGAGTTAAACACGAATTAAATCTAGATAATTTAATTTTTCTTTCATATGTTGAAATCTCTTCCCACTAATAAGTTAAGTTTCAATAAAGTTTTAAATATTATGAAATCAAAAGAATTATATCAATTTGTTATGTTAAACAAATTAATAAATCGGTTTCAATTATTTTTTTGTGGTCAATGTCGGTCGACGGAGTATCAAATCATCTTTTGAACGTGCAAAAGGTTCCAACATTATTGTACCAAAAAAATGTGCAATTTTGTGGAGGAAAGGTGGTTTGTTAAATTGTTATTTTATTGAAGTGCGATGTTACACATCACCTACTAGGTAGGTTTTTTTTTTTTTTTTTTGTCATTTCTCTTAATTTTGATAAGTAGATCGTAAAAGATTGACTTTTCCCATATACAAATGGTATTTTTAATTGCGTGTTAAGTTCCAGCTTTATAACTCGTGCTTATAAAAATAAGATGAATTATATTTACATCCCCTAAGACCTATTAAAATTATAGAAAAAAAATCCCCTCATATATGGAAAATCATCAAATTGCACTCAAAGTTTGTTGAAATTATAAGAAAATAAAAAGACACACTTTCATTAGGGTTGTGCCCGAAAAATTATATATGTCTTTTTTCCAAAATATTCTCCTTCAACATTTTGATTAATAATTGGACAAAATTGTAAATTACAAACACCTCATCTGATGTTTGCTAAAATTACAAAAAAAATTCGAATATCAAAATTTACAAACACCTCAACTAATGTTTGCCCATCCAACCAAAAAAATCTTATCATTAGGGTTTTGTGATTGAGGTAGGAGAAAAATATTGGGTTTCCTCTAAAGTCTTTTGTGGTGGATGTGATGATCGATACTTGAAAAAAGGGGTGTCAATGTAAGACCAATGGTACCATAGACAAGCAAATTAAATCAAAGAAAGAAAGGAGAACCCTTTTAACTTACAATCAGGAAGTTTGAAATATAATTTGACTCTTATAGATTCAAAATTTTTGAAGCAACATATGACTATAGAGGTATTGATGTCATTGAATTATGGCGAAGTTCGCCGAAAATGTGAGAGTTGATGCGCGTTGATTAGTAGTTAAACAAAGCCGAAAGACATTAACCAAGCCCTAATTGTGGAACTAAGAGCGGGATATTTCGAACATGTGTGTTTATGAATTTCTAATATAACGCTCGTCGGAGGTGTGATTGTAACAATTCTGAGGAGGTTTTATGTAATTTCAACAAATTTTAAGGAATGTATTTGTAAATCAAATGTTAAGGGCAATATTGAAGTATTTTGTGTTTCCTTAAATTTTACATAATTTTGCAAATTTTGAGAGCAATTTTAATAATTTTTCATACTTGAGATTTTTTGTTAATTTCTATAAATTGGAGAGAGAACTTTAATTTGTCCTAAACATAAAGGGCAGAAGAAAACATATTAAAATAGGATCAACCTATTCGCTAATTTTGGTTTGGCTCAACACAATGTTGTGTTTGACTTCTTACCCTCCTAGAGTTAGTTAATGGTCAAGTCCAAAATCATTTAATTATCAAAAAAATAAAAAATAAAAAGTTAAAAACTCCAATTATTTTTCGACATCTATGCACTTTTATAAAGTAACAATATCTTCAACAACTGATTGATGTTTTTGACATGGCATTCTCTCTCTCTCTCTCTCTCTCTCTCTCTCTCTTCTTGATTTATTCTCTTTTCTATTCTTATATGATACTATTACTTTTCTTTCTATCATTCGTTCTCTCTTCTCTACATTGCTGCGTTTCATTTTACTTTCTCATTTAATTTTTTTCAATCCTACAATTTAAACAATTTAATAATTGTTTTATATCTTTCATAAAATACATTAAAAATAGCTGAAAATAGCTATTCAAATAAAAAAAATTAAATGCTTGAACAACTCATAATGCGTTATTCATTTTCCAAAAAGACATCTAATTTTCATTTTAGAGATGTCTCAATTAAATCTTAATTCCTTTTAAATACCTTTTTATCTTAAGTTTTCAAAAAATATTGCAGAAATACACACAAAAAAAAACCCTTTCTTTTATTTCCAAAATTCTCGTTTAGAACATCGAATCTAAATTATATATATATATATATATATATATAATAACCAAATTATATATTCTCTGGCAAATATAATAACTAAAATTTATTTCCATCCCATTATTTAACTTTGGTATATATTTAGTCCCATAATTAAATTTTCCTGATAACGTTCGCTTATTTTTGAAGGTAAACATTACACGTTTAGTATAAGCGGTTGAAGAGATATAGTCGTGTGGGATTTAAAAGTTTTACAATTTTAGTCCCATCATCACTAAATTGAAATAATTAAGATTTTTGGAGTCAAATTGCTATAGGCCACTTTCTAGATAAACTGTTTGATATTTTTTAAATTAATAATAATCAATGGTCTGAATTAAAGTTACCGATTGTCAATGATCCACATTAAAGTAATTGATATTGACTGCTCAAAAATTTTACCTTTAAATAATATATATATATATATATGTATAAATTAAATTTTAATTGAATAACAAATCAATGATTTAGATTTGTTTTCATCATATCAACGATATTATAATTTTGAACCATTGATGCTTATTGATTTAATGAAGGATATATATATATTTATATTTTAAAAAGTATAAAATTTGAATCATTTATATTTATTATATTTTAGGTAAGCCGTTGATAGGGTATATATATACATATTATTTTGAACTATTGATACTTATTTAATTAAATTAAAGATATATTTTTTTTTATATTTTATATTGTAGAAAGTATAAAATTTGAATCGTTTATATCTATTATACTTGATGTAAACCGTTGACCACAAATAAATTTAATTTGGACCAATAAATTGAAAAAACATCTAACGGTTTGTATAAAAATAGACTAATTGCAGCGACCCCCCAATCCAAACTATTGCAAATTTTTTATGATGGAACAAATTTGTCAAAATCTTTGATATTATTGGATATTAAGAGGATATGATGACTATGAGCAGCTCCATCACATACATCAGATTCAATTTTGTTGGTCGTGGTTGCAACATAACTCGCAAGTTGATGGTCAAGAGTTGGCAGTTTGGATCCTCTATTACAGAAAAGATGTTGTATCTCTTCCTACACTTATCAAAATACGTCACGTGTATTGGTGAGCGGTTGAGATAAGCAAAGAAAAAAACTTATGATATGGCCAAATATCTTTCCTTATCTCAACCGCTCATCAATACATGTGGCGTGTATTGATGAGTGTAGGAAAAGATGTAGCACCGTTTTGTAGCAGATGCTCCGAACTGAAGAGTTGGATGCTATTCCTGGCTTTGGAGCTGTAAATGAATAATCGAAAATTCAATAACCGTTTGTATTCATATTTGTTTATAGGATAAAATTTCTGTATCGGTTTAAATCGATATTATCCGTATTCAATTATAGATATCTAATACGTTTAATATCCACTTTGAATACATTCTTGTTTATATATTTGATTATATGTAATTTAGTTGTATCCATTAATTATATCTAATAAATAATGTTTGGAAAAAAAAAAGAACTTATATGTATACTAAAACTTTTATGTGCTTTTAATGATACTTCATTTTTTTAAAATTAATTGATGTTTTTTGATATAATTTTGTAAAATTCATTTGTTGTTAATAGTTTAAAAAAAAATTATATTTTTAATAATCATATGCATTATATTTCACATATTTTAAGATATATAGAAATAAAAAATAAATAGTTCATATCACGTGAATGATAAATAATAAATTGTTGATTCAAATAAAACACATCGATTTTTTAATGGATATCCTATCTTTATAACTTACAAATATATAAAATGAATAAATATATATATATATATATATATATATATAAACTTTAGGTGTTATTAATCAAAAAGGTATGACACCTATGTATATGTATATATACATATATATATAAATTTTTTTGTAAATAAGTAGATTATACAAAAAAGAAAAACATATATATGAGTAAACTGTATACACAAATTCCAATATTCAATTAATTACAATTGAATAATGTACTTAAATATTTATCATCAGATTCGGATATTCAAATATTTATAATTGAATTTAAGTTTTAAAAATTATAACTGAATATGGATATATCCGATATTCGTCCGATATGGATACGTTTACTGATTTTAGATATCTATCAATATCCATATTCGTATCCATATCCGATAAAATTAAATGAATATGGATATGAAAACGACGTATTTGATCCGTTTAACATCTGTTTACACTCCTACCTGGCTTTATTTGAACCTAAAAAAAGAAAAACGAAAAGTTTAATTACATTGGATCTAGTGGACCATTATTACTCATTCTTTTTCCTTCAAGTTGGATTGATATAATACTTCAACATGATTAATTCTACATATAATTTTTTTTTTCATATAAGAATGACATGAATGACAAATTGAAAAGCATGATACAAAAATTAAAATACTAAATAAACATCTAAATTAATAATATATATAATTCAAAATTCACATTTAATTTAAATTTTTAACATTTCGAAAAAATGTATGACATTCATCATGATTTTTTTTTAACAAATATATAGAATATAAATGTTACATGAAAACAATGAATTTTTATTCATTTTTCAATGAGTCATGCTCTAAACCTTTTTTTAACTATTAAAATACGTTAATATTTCATATGGATTTAATACTTATTAATTATTTCTTCTTTGATAAAAAATCAAAAAGTCGTATTGTGTGGGGATCAAGCTAGTACGCACGCAAACTCATATTTGCAATTTCTAGAAATTTGAATCATGTAACGACTTTCTATATTTAAAGTCCATCTAGAAGACTAGAACTATAGAACAATAAAATAAGTATATCGATCAAATCATGTAATGCTGCATAAATGACTTTCAACGTGGAAATAATTGTATTTATCAAGACATGCAATGCCATTTAATTTGTGATATACTTGTCAAAAGTTTAGGAACACAAGAAAGGAGAAGAGGATGAGTAATTGTAATTGGCACCTTCACTAGCCGATTTCATGGAGTGTGGGAAACAAGTTCTTATTGCAAAGACGCAAATAATGCATAGGCATCAACATTCCAAGGCACGATTAATATATTTTTTTTTGGTTTTAACCATCCGAATTCGATTTATTGGCCGACTAATTCGGATCGGGTATTGAAGAGGCCCATTATGGGTGCGATCCTCCCAACTCAGTTGCTCTATTCATAACACCAGGATTCGAACTCTAAACGTTGTTTAAGGGATCTAGCGCCTCATCCCGCTAGACCAACTAGTAATTGATTAGGCATGATTAATTTAGTTGCCTACGAATATGACTAACCGTAGATTTCCTCAACTAACAATGTCAAGAGAATTTAAGTTTGGGATTAATTGCGTACCAAATTGTAAAATGGGACTAAATGTGTCTATTGCTAAAACCAGTGGGACGAAAAATATAATTTTCTCTTTAAATTTGATTTGTCCGAACCCAACAAATCATATGACAATTGTATTGTACGTTTCAATTGATTGCTTACTCTTCCTGAAGTATATAGTAATCACATGACAAATATAAAATACTCTCCATGAAATTAAAAACTTGCTTGGGTGGACTTTTTTTTAAGAAGAGAAGCACTTATTTGTTTGAAAAAAAAAAAAACACACTTTAGAGCAAAAAAAATGTATTTGGATAGGCTTTTAGAGAAAAATTAGAAGCCAGAACAAAACCGAAAAATGGCTTTTTTTAGAAGCTACTCAAAGTAGTTCCAAATAAAAATACATTTCAAAACACTTTAACTACTGTATCCAAACACAAAATTACTTAGCTCAGACGAAAATCTCGACCGTAGAAAGCATCACTCGAAAAACGCTTTTTTGTAAGCCCATCCAATTGAGCCTTAATACTAATTCAACCGAGTTAGGTTTTGGCTAGAATTTCTCATAAATTCAACAACACATTATAAAAATTTTATATGCATCAGCTATACAAAAATAATAACACCAGAAAATATGATTAAATCGCATGAATTCTAACACATATATTACGATGATGTAGCTTGATGTGCATCATTTGGTACTTTCAAAATCCATACGTACGTTAAAAGCATACTATCTAATTAGCAATGTCAAGATCAAATCTCTAATTATTTTGTCTACCTGGAACCCATTCAGATAATTAAGATTATCACAACTTTCTTTCAAATTAAATCAAATCCTCGTGTAGTGATCAAACACGCTATCAAAAAACAGAGCCTTGACAGAATATACATGAATACCACAATTCACGAATATTTAATATCAAATTGGACTGAAAGGAAAAATCAACTGTCACAGTTTGAATAATAAATAATAATGAAAAGTTTGTTGTTGACTATATATATATAGAATTAATTACACTTTATCACCCAAACTATATTTATTTTTATATTTTTTCAATCTCAAGTTTTAAGTGTTGACGATTATCACCTAAAGTTTGTATTTTTACGATGATATATAAAACAGCCCAACAACGTCGTATGAGTGAAACAGCCCTGTATTGGTTGTTGAGTCCAAAATTTCACCACAAAAAAAAAAAGCGCACACACACACACACACACACATTCCTCTAACTAGTAAAACTCTCTTATAAAACATTGTAGTATACAATATATTTTTGTCACAAGTGCATCACATAACAAGGGAAATAATGAAAAATAGTGGGGAGTAATATCCATAAGATCATGAGATAGTGGGGGGGGGGGGGGGGGGGGGGTTTACGTTGATAAAACAATTAGCCAACTAGTGGAAAAAATGGCCATAAAATAGATTCAAAGTTTATAATTGATCAGCAATCAATGAATATGGGCATTAAAAAAAAAAAAAAGAATGAAAGAAAAATTAAGCAGCCTAAGCCTGTGGATTCAGAACACAGAAACTTTCCTTTTCATCAGAACTTCTCTTCTTATTAATCCCTTAACTTTGGAGCGTTGAGAGAAGATAAGAATGATGTTTATGATCATTCAAAATTGCAAAATAGGTTATCAGTTAAAAGAAAATGAATAAACTTCCGAAAAATGAATTTAAATAAATACATCTGACAGTTAATTAAGATCATAACTAATACTGGATCATACGACAATACCTTTTATGAAGGTACATATGTAAGCCCGTCTAGCTCAGTTGGTAGAGCGCAAGGCTCTTAACCTTGTGGTCGTGGGTTCGAGCCCCACGGTGGGCGTTTTTCTTCTACTCAATCATTACCTAAAACAAGAAAATAAAAACATAAAAAAGAACCCCCCCCCCCCCCCCCAACCCCAATGAGAGAAATGGTAGGAATAATCTTTTTTTTCTGTTTAATTTTACCATAATATTTACTTTATTCATATTGAAATTTAGATAAATGTAAATAATATAAGAAGATTAAATTTCATGACATCCCGTGTTATGTAACAAATGCTCAAAATTCAAATCATTTCTTAAAGAAATGAAAATGAATCACTATTAATTTTTTGATATTCTATGCGGTTCAAAATTTATTTAACATCGTTAAATTTGATTGACAGACATAGCAGGTGTGTTGATTTGTTAATAGCACTTTATTTCTTTCCTTTTTTTCTCTACAAATTCTTTTAACACCGGGGGGGGGGGGGGGGGGGGGGGGTGTGCTGCGCAATTTATCCTAAATAAATGCACATCATTAACAAGGGACAAAACTTTTGCTCAAGCATTAGATGTCATAAAATAGTCCACCTGCACTTTAGATGTCATAAAATATATTATAAATTTTTATTAAAAAGAATAATTTGATAAAAATAAATAACTCTTTAATTTGTGTAATAAAAATCGATAAATAAATATTAAAAAATTTATTTAGTAATAGACCATGATCAATTTAAACATTAATTTTGGTGTAATCAATGTATGGAAGTTTTAAAGAACTTTATGTAGAATTATATGACAAATAATTTTGACTATTCTATATTAAAGTAAATAAAAATTATTGTAAATAAAAAAAATTAATTTTATTATTTTATTTCAGTTAGAATTTAATCCATTTTATTTTATAAGTATTGGATAAATATTCGATTATTTTGGAAAAATATAAATAAAAAATATTTATTTAATTTTTCATAAAAAGTATTTTTATTTCATACATGGCAAAATAGAGTTAAATAAGACTATCCACGTATACGCTTACTTGGATAGCCTCGAGGTTTCTTAATTAATTATATATACATATATAGATTATATTTACATATTTTTTTTGCATATATATATATATAACATAATTTTTTTTATATTGTACTTACATACATATATACTAATTTTTGGTAATTTAGCACAACATCGAAGCATACCAAAAAATATTTTGACACGAACTGAACCGAACTGAATATATATATATATTTTTTTTTGGTATTCAGCACGCATTTTTGGTGTGACAACGGATTAGTTTTCAAAGGCTACTGCACTCTCACTGTTTGTAAACTCAATATTTGCTATTTGCATTAGCTCTTGTAGCTCAGTTGATTAGACCACCCGTTTGGTAAAGGGGAGGCCTTGAGGTCAATTCTCAAAAAGAGCAAACAATATTTTCTTGAGTCACAACAGCCCACACCTGTTTGATATCAGCTTTGTGAGGGCCATTTGGCTCGAAGTTGTTCAACAAGTTCACCAGCTGGAGGCTCTGAGAAGTGAGGGATGGGGAGAGGAACCAGCCGAAGCAAATGACTTCTTATATGATGAGCCGCCTCACCGTCTCATTGATGGCACTCTGCACGACAGCTGCTGGCCCGTCCTGCTGGCTGAGGGATTGGTTAGGGAGAAGCTGACGAAGATCGCCACTATGAAGAGGGAGTTCACGTTCACTTTAATATGCAGGAGAAAGTTCGTGTGGAAATCGCTAAAAGAAGTTGCAGGATTACCAGCAACAGGAGGGCCATGAAGTCAAGCAAAGTATAGGAAAAATGGAACAAATGCAGCAGTAAAATCAGCATGTGTATCAACATTATTCCTTTATTCATACATGCATAAGAAAATGGAATATCAAAGCAACTTTGCTGGGCTGAAGGCATAGGCTACTAGATATGCTAGAAAATCCACAGAGAGACAGAATTGGGGAAGCAAAACAAAGGAGCTTCACAAGATCATGTCTACTGCCTACAAGAACACTAAGATGCCTTATATACATATATATATATTGAGAAATATACATACAGACTTCCTACGAAGGTAAACATGCTACTATCACACCAAAATGTGGCATTATAACACTTCAAGGGAGTGCTCGATCTACTACATCCTTCCATGCTTTGATAAGTCAAGAAAGTTTAACTTACAGGTTGGATGCTATAATTTTATCTTCCCAAGCTTCCCAATGTCCGAATCCATAAGCCTCGTTGATGAACACTTGGGTTGTGGAGTCGACAAACCAACCAATCCAGGGATGTCAAGTTCGACAGTCTTTGAAGGGCCTGCAATAGCTCGTTTCATGTCATACTCATTCAATTGATGAACTTGGAGTTTTACCTTGTCAATCTGCTCATTTTATGTGTGGACAGATAAGCACTTCAGTAACCAATGCTATAACTATTGCTGTCAGATATCTTGAACGCATTGCCATAATATCAGCTAGTCACAAGAATGGGATAGGCGTCCTTACTAGTTCATTATGATGAATGGATGAATGCACAACGGCAAGTCTTTGCTGCAAATTCTCTAGTTTTCTCCTTTGATACTCTATATTCTCCATTTCACTCCCTTTCTGAGCTGATTGCTGGCACAAAGCTGCAGGCACCAAAAGATATGTTACCTGACAACTATAAATGCTATAAGAAAAATAAAAATAAAAAATTAAACAGCCCCACGCTTCAGATATTGCCAAGAAAGGTTCAACACATAAAACCAATTTTGTTATGTGCCTTACAACTCTGTTCCCAAATCTTTTTTCATGCTCTCTGTTAGATCATGTACTTCAAAACTCTCAACCAAATGCTCTTCACCAATGACAGAAAAACCACTATTTTACATTTGTTAACTTAGTATGATCATGCCTATTTCCTCTATCCTTTGTAAGCCAAGTGTCATAATTAGCACACAAGACTACAAAGCAGTTCGCACTCATTCAGAATCAGGAGTGTAGTAAATAATTTTACTAGTAGTTATTATCTTTTTGGCATCAAAAGCCATACCGATTAATCATATCTGTTAAGGCATTACACAGGGCATGAACGCTATTATACAATTTCAAGAAAGATTGATACAACACAGAGGTATCTTTTGTGAAGCAGCATGAAGAATAACTACATTACATTGGAAGTCATTCATTACGCAAAACATAAAGCCCTGACATGTATACGTACCAGTAAAATTTGACAGAAACCAGTTCTGCGTTGGGATATCGTAAGGCTTCTCAGCCAATGTCAGAGCAGATCTCTCTAGCTTATCCAGTGTCATGTAGAGAAACTCAAATTTCCAAGCACAGTCAAATACTGCAAAACGAGTTGAAGATTCCCCAAGTATGTGTAGTCTGCAAGCCAGAGGCTAGTCGGATTCTGCATCAAAATTCACGTGTAAGAAGTGTAGAATAAGAGAACAAACTCTTGCGTGTACTCAGAGTATCCATCTCAAACACATAGAGATTGGGGTAAGGTACAAAAGATAGTAGACACACACAAACAGAACCACACAACAGAAAGCAATTTGTATTTTTGCCTTGCTCCATTGTAGAATTCCAACCTAATCATCCAGTACAATACAGTGGGAATGATGGAACCCAAATCCCATATTTATCCAAATGTAACCATGGACTCAGATTTCAAGAGTAATTTATCTCACAGAATTAGACTGATCAAATTCGATCACATCATTGCAGAGCAAACCCAGCCTAAAGGAACGTAATTTATCAAGCCGGACCAACTTCTCACAACTGAAACAGTAAGCACCAAGAATATATGATTAACAATCATAACGCACTGCTAAAGAAATCAATAAAATTTTCAGGAAGAAAAGTGTGACAAAGGAAAAACTGTAAATGTAAATATCAAGAATGCCATATGTCAAATGTCAAGAAAGATGTTGCTTAAACCAAACCACTAAATTTCATTGTCAGTACTCTACCACCATACATGGATGTCCCAACCTACAAAGCACATTGAGGTAACTTCTGATGGTTAACTTTTCAAATGCAGCATATCCAACACTAACAAAATATTCCAACTCCCACATTTCACATGACCGTTTTAACCAGAAAAGCAAACTCAATAAACTAAGCGAAGCAATTTCAACATCTTTTAAAGAGCCAGGTCAAGCTCCAGACCTTGCGAAAATGGTTTGCTACTAGCTAACTGACCAAAATTTCTTAAGCCCATGTTGACAAGTAAGAACTAATCAACACTCTATAACCACCCACACTTTCCACCCATGCCGGATGGACAAGAGTTATATCTTTGATTGTAAAATAGATGCCATAGCAATGCACTACAAAACATGTAGGCTGATGGTGGAAGAATCTGACAAAACAAGACTAGAGCTAATTCACCTGATCTTTACCTGGCTTCTTGTAGATTCTGTTGCCTCATGAGTAGAAATCCATAAGTATACAGGGTACAGGTCTTTTCTCGCACCCCAACAAAGGAATCTACAACTCCCAAAACAGGTTCAATCAAATCAACAGCCTGTGCAACGGCTAGGCCTTGTAAGTAGATTTTAACAATGTCACAAAAACTGACATATTAAAACTTCAAGGAAGAGGTAAATACCTTTGCTGAAGATTCAGCATCACCAATGCAGACATAAGAGACTGCCGCATAAATGAGGCTCATGACTTGCGTTGATTGGCTCTGAGTCAACTACATAGGAAACAGAGGTTAACAAAGCCAAAATCCATAAAATAGCACAAGTGATGGAAGTCTTGAGAACACCGTCAAATGTAGAGAAAATGATAGAAGATTCAAGTGAGACATTGTGAAGCACTTCGCAGAATCTTGCTTCTAACAATCACAATCTTGCATAAATGTGGCTCATGGCCTGTATTCAGCCTGGGCCCAATGGAAAGATTAAAATGAGACATTTTCATACTCAAATACACAAACTGCTGACGAATCATGTTGTATATTATACTGTTATTTAGCCAAATCATGCTTCAACTAAAAGCACAATTCACGAACACCACCAACTCGAAGGTAAACACTGATCAAATAAACCTCTGTTCTTCATCCCAAATATACAGAATCTAAACATCGAAGAACTAACAGACCAAATGAAAGCTAAAATGTAGTCTTTCTTTTTTTTTTCCTTTGAAGAACGGGGTCGGGGGTGCGAATGCTTGAGGAGAAGAGCGGCAACCCGGGGGCGATTTTAATTTCGACAATTGGGAGAAAGTCCTTCCGCCACCGCTTCCATCGCCGGAGATTTTTTTTTTGTTTTTTTTGTTACTGCTCGCTAGAGAGACAGAGAGATCGGGTCAAGTCGGGCCCACCCGAACCAAGCCAAACCCCACCCTGTCCGAATTGTAGTTTTGGAGCCAAAAAATGAAGAAAAGAAAGAAAAGAAAAAACAATTTCATTTATTCAACAATTTTCAAAAAATGAATGTACTCGAATAGACTCAAACTCACTGAGACCTAAAAACCAACCCTATATATGACTCAGACCTAAAAATCAATCCTACATACGAACTACGAACTAAAACTCGTCTTTAACATTCTCGTGTAGCTTGCCTAGAAGGCTAGAACCTTCTTAGTCATCTCGCCCAGCATTCATCAACATTCCCAGCCTTGGCCTCTCCCACTTCTTGGTCGCCATTTCCAGCCCCGGCATCACCCAGACCATCGTCATCTCCTTGTTCAATCTCAGCCCCCTATGCATCTTCTTCACCATTTTCATCATCTGAGTCCTGTTCATCTTCTTGATTCATGCCAACAGCAGCTTCTGCCGCCAGCAGGCGATTCTTGTGGCGCTTCTTGATTCCCGCTCAGCGTTCTCTGAAAAACCATGTGATATATTTCTCCATTATCACCCAGATGTCATGGATAGCAAACAACTCAAAAGATAGGGTTCTTCCTGATCACTCAAAACTTAGAGGTTTAAATCAGAAGAATTCTAGAGAATTTTACATAAATTTGGAAAGATATAGAAGGTTTCAAAAAATTGTAGCACTTAGCGGATTTTAGAAGATTCTAGAAAATGTTGGAAGAACCTGGACGACCCTAGAAGACTCTAAAAGAGTCTAAATCATCCTAGATCATGGTAAAATAATATAGAATATTGTAGAATAGTATAGAAGATAATAAAAAGTTATGGAAGAATATAGAAGGGATAGGAATATAATGAAAAGTTTTAGAGGATCTCTTCTAATCGTTGGATCATATCAATTTTTACCGTCTGTTGAGGATTCATTTGTAATATATCTAAATTTGGAGAGTGAATAAGAGAGTAATTTTCATTAAGAAAATTTTATTTTTAATCTTCCTTGTAAACTTCCTTTTTGTTGCTAGACCTTCTAAACCTATCTTTTTCATGATCTTCACGCACAAAACTTTGAGAGAAACTAATTTAACTAGTGCCGTAAGGGGCGTACAAGGAGTTAAGGCCGCACGCAAACTTGTTTGAGGAACAAGTGCATTGACACAAAGCCCGAAATGGGAAGTCATCCAACCTGCGTCTCATGTGGGAAAACGCGTAGTCCGATTGCCTCTCGGACAACTGGAGCACTCTCTTGTGTTTGTCGGTTCTGGTGATTTTCTTCTTGATTAGAAGCACCCACGGCAACCCAGCGGTTTTTGGCACTAGATCTAAGGGAACATGAACTAGCACCGGAGCCTCTGCCGAGACAAGCACTATTTGGGCATTTGCATGGCCGTTGGGATAGGCCATTTTCGAATTTGAGGGCTTTTAGTTTTTACAGGTTTTTTTGAGTGGGAGAATTTTAGCAATACCGTTTCAAATATATAGATCCACTTTTGTATTCTTGGAATTTTTTTCTTTTTTCTCTTTTTTTAAGTGAAAATGTGAGATAAAATACTTTTCTTACTATTATTATTACTAATCATGATACTTTAATTTTATATTTAATGTAAATAATTCTTTCAAATTATTACCTTTGTTACGTGAACATGCGCAACAATATTATACGAAAAGGGCAAGAAAATATATAAGTGACATAATATAAATTGTTATTAATAATTATATTAAGTGACAATATTTTCTATCTTGTCACTAATTAACTTTATTTGGTGATAACAATTAATATTTTAATTGTCACTAATAATAATTAATAACACATCTATAATAGTAACTTAGTGATAAAAGAAATTGACGCTATGACTTTATGACAATATTCTATTGTCAGTAAATTGTCACCATAAATGTGTGACTAATTATCATTGATAACAACTTTGACATTATATTGTCACTAGTTAACATTGTGCAAATTATTTTTG
The DNA here is from genome assembly GCA_026212405.1 of Petrea volubilis. Classification (NCBI taxonomy): domain Eukaryota; kingdom Viridiplantae; phylum Streptophyta; class Magnoliopsida; order Lamiales; family Verbenaceae; genus Petrea; species Petrea volubilis. The sequence goes on from CM047880.1 coordinate 2,248,168, forward strand.
TAACAAGATAATCTATTTGTCGCTAAATGTATATAACTAATGAAAATTTTTTCATTAACACTTGTTAAATTGTCACAAATGTAGGCATTTTCTTGTAGTGAGTGTTTGGAATTAGTAGTTTAATGATGAAAAATGAGAAAAAAAAAATTGGAAAAACATTTCAAATGTTTATAATGTCACAAAGAGTATATGTATTCCATTTTATGGATTGAGTACTAAATGTCCTAAACAAATATTCAAATTTTTTAATTTTTATGAGGAAACAAGGAATTTATCATTAGAAGTTTGTGCGTTTTTAAATTTTGTCATACAAATTTTTTTTTTAGTTACAATTTATCACCTAAAGTTTATGAATTTGACAAAAAATCATTTCCGATTATTTCCCGATGAAATATTTTGCTAAAATTCCATCACATGCCCAACATGTGACCTACTTAGTTAACCTCTATTCATAGCAGAACAAAACAAAAGGTTCATATATAACCTAGAATCCACTAAATATATCACAAAACATTCCGTAATCAAATTCAAGAAAATCAAATATCCTCTACTTAAACATAGTAAGGAAGAACAAGAACATATAGTAGAAAATAAACCCAAACTACCCTAGAGATCCCAATATCCCATCAAAGAAGAATCCTCCAGTGACCTTAGCCCATGCATCAATTGTCTAGCAGCCGATCAGGCTCCTTTTGCCTGCCTGTCAAGATCAATGATGGTGCAGTGAAAGGAAAACAAATTTATACTTTTGTTAGCTTTTTCATATTAAGTCAAATTAATTAAACTCCCTCATTTTTTAAAAAATTTATTTTTTGATATATATATTTATTAGAATTTTAAAATTGTGTCCCCCAAAATAAAATTTTGACTTTTATATTCTCTAATGTATTTTATTTTTGATGATTTATTTTTACACAATCTCATTTTAACATAATTATTTAATTTCTCTCTTTTTCTCTTTCCTCTCATTCTCCTTCTTCTCTTCAAATTAAGATATTAAAAATTCTATTAGATTTTACTTCTCTCTTCTATTCCAATTAAAATAACAAAAATCATATTAGAATTTTTCTTCTCTCACAAATCCTATAGTATTCAACTTTTTCTTCAAAAGCAACGTATAAGAAAGTATTGTGTACAATTTATACATTTGTTTATTTCTTTTTTTGTAATTAATTTTTATGTAGAGATTTGAATCTTAGGATTGTTGAGATGAATCGTGATAGTTGTTCAATATTAAACTTAATGAATCTTAATGTTTATTTGATAGGTTATTGAACTTGAATGAATCTTACTAATTTGAGACTGGATATTTAATTGGGAGTAATTTCGAGAATAAGATGGTGGAGAAAAAAGAAAAGATATAGTGAAGCTTTGAATATATTTTTTGATTGTGAGAACAAAGAGAAAGAAAAAAATATACATTTTAATACTTTTTGAATTTTGATTATATATCATTATGTGGGTTTATGTCCATTTTGTCGAGTATTGTTAAAAAATTCTTTGTTAAGTATTTTTTAAAAGAATTCATTATGCATAGTATTTGTTTCTTTTGAAACAAAGAATAGCTTGCTATTTTTTTCAGTATCATTTTTATATATTATTTTGATTGTAATACTTATATATATATATATATATATATATATATGTTGTAGTACTTCTAATTGGTCGTATATACATAAATATAATAACTTTTATTATTTTATATGTCAATATTATGTATAACCCTTATATTTATCAATTTTAATAACTAATTATCTCGAAAAAATTTCATCCCCTCAATGAAATTTTCGACTCCGTCCCTACTAATGTGTGTCATTAAGGAACTAAAAGCTTTAATAAAATACCCATATAAGATGCTTGTACTGAATATTTAATTTAAAAAGTACTCATCATTCTCTTCTTTGCACACAGATTAATTATGCTCCAACTACTAATTCATATTAATAAAGAAAAAAAAGTTAATATTTAATCCTAAAATTGTTACTTAATAAAAACTTCCTCACTTCTTTAAACAAATAAATTAAATACGAGAAACTCTAATTGTAACTGGAGAAACTGAAATTACAACTAAAAAAGTAATTTTCCACCCTACTTCATTTGATGATCACAAAGAAAAATTCGTGCATACCCAGTATAGTTCTTCCAAAACCTCAAAATAAAACTAAACATTCCCGAAATATATAAATCATTAATCACAAAACTTACAACTATTGAAAGAAAAATATCATTTTTGGTCCTCCACATATTCTACTTATCCGCTTATAGTTTCCTATCCATAGCTCGGCTCATTAAATGTTACCCAATTAGATAGCGCACAATTGGAGATTTCAATCGTTGGGATTGAGTATGATGATATAATAATTTTATTTTTTAAATACCTTTTAACATCATTATATTCAAATCCAACGGTTAAAAATACTAGTTGGGCACTACCAACTGGGTAGCATTAACAATTCGATATCGCTCATCAACATGCATCCCTAGCATTTTAATTTTTAATCAACATTGGTCAAAATGACTAAAATTCATGCCGCTTCTGTTAGTTTTTAACAGCTAAGTCAACAGTAGATCAAAAGCGAGTAAAATTTAAAATGTCGATATACATATTGACGAGTGATGAAAGAGGTGACCAAAAGTGGATTAGTGGTATACTAGGAGTACCAAAAACAAAATTACCCCATTTATTTAACAAAGACAGAAAATTTTTCTACCCCAAACAAACCCGTTTTCCTTTGACACACCCCAGGCATAGATTGATGCAAAAAGGTAAACCAAAAGACCACAACCCACACACAAACCCAAAGTCACAACAGCCCACACTTGTTTCCCTCCACAAGATAGCACCCCTAGCTTGATCTGAACAAAGTCTATGATAGAAAGCGTCAAGAAAATACATCCCATCAAAGAACCAAATGCAGATCCCAATGTGCCCAATTTGAACAACTCAGGCTTGATCTCGGCCTTGTGAGGGTCATCCGGCTCCAAGTTGTTCAACAAGTTGATCACCAGCTTGAGGCTCTGAGCAACGAGGGATGAGAAGAGGAAACAGCTGAAACAAATGACCTCATACACGATGAGCCGCCTCACCGTCTCGTTGGTGGCGTTGCACGACGGGTGCTGGCCAGTGCCACTGGCCGAGGGATCGGTTAGGGAGAAGCCGACGAAGATGGCCACCGTGAAGAGGGCGTTCACGTTCACTATGCCGTCCAGGGCTGTCACGTGGATGCTCGTTTTCGAGTACTTCTCATCCTTGATTGGTTGCGACTCGATGCTGTTTGATGTAAGGGGAATCAGTCGCTAAGTCACTAATAAACAGATGGTAATCCAACTTGAATTCAAACTCATCTTTGAAGTACAGCGAATAGTTACTGTTAGTTTCGCATAGGCCTCGGAATGCTAACGCAGCGAAAATATAAAAATTTAATACATAACTATTATGAAAAACGCATCCCCTTGCTATCGCGATGCGGATCTTATGCAAATATCAAAACACATTTAACAAAAATTCAAACAAAATTATACCTTTGAGCCATCCGTTTGATGTAGGGAATTGTCGTATTCAAATACGAATCCTCCTTTGAATTCCCGACTAGCTCTCGATCATCCGAATCACATTCTCAAACTCAGTTCAAACACATCCACGCATATAGGAGCCCAAGTGTTCTCCCTCTAAAGATAGTCCACACGAACTGATCTCCTCGGGTTCTCGATTTTATGTTGGAATCGAATCGAAAACCGTCTTTGTGTATACGAAACTATTTCAATTCTAACTTTTAGAATAATTCCTAAACCCTTTAGGAATAATTGAGATGGGTGGATATATATTTTGATTCGTATCTTAATCCTTTGATCATCGATTGATCAAGAACTAAGAACTTATAAATAAATCAAGATAGGGAAAACAAACGTGTCATGATTGTCCCACAATCATCCCATGTGCTAAGCCATTAAAAAGAAAACATATAGAAAACAAAATTTTCTCTTCTTTTTAATCATTGCCGTGCACTTTCTCTTTGTGTATCTATATATTATATATGCTATATCTTTAGTCCCGTAAATATGATATATTTATATACACTATTAATGAAAAGAGACAAGAACTTAGAAAACTCCTTTTTCTCATGTGTATCATCACTTTTCCGTCCTTTTCTAGTTGTAGACTCAATGTATATGTCTATCTATATCACATGTAAGTTTATCTATATCTTTTCTTCTCACGTGTGATATATATGTACGCATATATATATACATGATCCATCTAGATATATATAATATATCTCCTATCTTGATGTACTTACAAGTACATATATATATATATATCGGCCACATATATAATTCATCTTATTTATGTAAAGGTTTATGATATATATTATATATATCCATATATATATATATATATATATTTATATGTCAAGAATTCTTCTACTCTATTACAAACTCTTTGAAATAGATCCTCACTTGATTTCTTATTTGATAATGATAAGAATCTCTATTCTTATGTTAATCAACTAAATCTCTATTTAATAGATTTGATCAATTAATTCTAAATTAACTGATTTCTCTTTCAATTTTCATAAATTGATTTTTATCTACTAAATCAATTAATGGGCTTGGGCCTTAAGGTCCAATTAAAAATTAACACTTAAACTTTATTCAATTAACTATTTAATTGAGCCCATCAATTAACTTAATATATTCTTTTGATTAGTTAATATCTAATTAATTAATGGATTGGGCTCTTAAGCCCCAATTAAATTAACTCTTTAATTTAATTTAATTAAATCAACTTATTGATTCAATTAAATTCATCAATCAATTAATTTACTCAATCAATCGAATATATTGCATCTCAATCGATTAAATTAATACTTTGATTTAATCCAATTAAATATTTTATGTACGCTTAGGAGTTTATCCATTCATTTGTGTGTGACCCTTTAGGTTCACCAATCGAATAGAAATGGGCTCGCAACATATTGCGATATTTTAGATGGTAAATTCATCAATTGATTAATTAAACTCATTTAATTAATCACTTATGAATTAGAACCCGTTCTAATTCACAAGACCCATCTTTCGTGGTCGATGTCCAACAACAAGCCCACGACGCCTAGTCAATAGGTGAAGTGTAATGCGTGAACCTGTCTGCTTATGGTTACCGTGTAAATAGATTCCTTCCATTATCTAATCTCCCGATTGAGGTATAGGATATGGGATTTATCAGAAATCCTTTTAACCTCAATTCTATGGTTCTTATTTATAATTAGTCTTTTCGACAATCGATCTAGAAAACTCATTTCTAATCATTGTCTCTACCGTGGCCACGGATTTCCGTAGACTAGTTAAAATAGAACACATAGGAGATTCACTCACTCTATAAGGTGAGCAAATGGATTCTTTCTCGACTCTCACAAACCTTCATACATGGGAGATCTATACCCAACATAGGCGCCATAAGACCCGCCACGGGATCGGTGCCTATATCAAAGTATAAATTCACACGTACAAGATTACTATGGAGCCTCAAGTCTAAGGACTAATTAATACACACCATAAGCTGAGAAACAATCCTAATTCGATGTGCAACTAATGCTCCCATTTAGGTGTTTCTCGGTGGGATCATCAGTGAACTCATTCTCCAATGAGCACCTACTTATGCATATGAATGTCTCTACATTCAATGTCTGTGAAACAAGACATCCTCCCATTTGAGATATGTCATAAGTACAAGTCTTAATCCGAGTCATGTTAATGCCCCTAGTATTGGTTAGACTCTTCGACTTGGAGTGATTTAGATCACGCCTTAGAGACTTGTTTCAAGACCTCCATCTCTATGCGAGGCCAAGTCCCATAGCCTTATGTGATCCTAGGAGCTTCAACCATATATGTATAACTTACACATTATGATGAAGGTAGCCAAAAAGTATAAACTTTCAATTCTATTATTAACTGAAAAGATTGTTTGTTACAAGGGGTATTTAATAGCATCGCTAATCTCATTGGCTTGCTGGGCACTACTCTAACAATCTCCCACTTGCCCTAAAGCCAATGCCCCTTTGTTCAAAAGCTCATCTTCCAAAAATGTTCTTTAAGAACCTCATGGTTTAGGGAATGACTTAGTGGGTCTGCCACGTTTTCTGCTAAGCGACTCTATCCACTCAATTGTCGCTTAAACCATCGATTTCTCAAATCAGATGCCCTCTCTTATTCTAAACGCTTTTAGAATATTTGTGCTTGGATCTTTGATGAGATCTTGACTTGCATAGATGCCATCTCAAAGACGATGACATGCTTGGCAATGCTAGGAACTTTCTCATCCAACTATTGGATAAAAGTTTTTCCATCCAAGACACTTTTATATCAATATTTCATTTAACATAATGATCTCCACTTTAGCTATCAAGTCTGTCATGGTTTCTAATTTTTTTGAAACTTTTCCAAATAACCATGTCACTTCTGAAGCAGAGTTCATGTTCTAGTTGTTCAGATCCGATTCGGAGTAACACAATCGAAAGATCCCTCGAGTTTCAATTCTCCATTTTTGTCACATTCAAGTTTTATATCCTTTATACTTTTCAAGTATTTTAGGATAAACTAGATAGTGACTTGGTGACGATCACCATTGTTTGACTAGAATGAACTGGTTACGCTTGGAGCGTACATGATTCTGGTCAAGTACAGAGAATTGCATACTATATGCTTTCCATGATGGATGCACTGGGTATGCGAGACATCCTTTATCTTTCCTTATTATAGTGCGTGCACTTTAACTTGGAGAGTTTGATCCCATGTCTCTGTAAGTTGGAATCTCACTTAGATTCCTCTATACTAAATCTCATTAGTATCAACGACTATGCACATGGATTGAAAAATGTCAATATTCTCCTAGATCTATCTTTATAGACCTTTGAACGAATGACACCTTCTCAAATCCCATTTGGAGAACTGAGCGGACAACTATGCTCTAATTGATTTTAGAATATCTATCTCATCTCTATGAGAAAAACATCATCAACTTAGAGTACTAAAAATAGAATGGTCATTCCTCTAGTCTTTATGTAAACGCTGGGTTAACTATGTCTGGGTGCCTGATTCGGTCCAAGAATGGACTTGGAGTTTACAAACTATTTTGCTTACTCCCACTGGATATGAAGTAACTTAGGTTGTAATAAGTGGATGTATTTGTCATGTTACCATTGAGAAGTCAGTCTTCATATCCTTTTCCATATTTGATAATCAAATTATTCAAAATGGCAAAGTTAATCCAAATGATTTCGGGCCTCATGATTGGTGAATACGCCCATGTAGGTATTCTTTAGCAACCAATCTTGCCTTATAGGTCACTACCTCTCCAATTGCTCCAAGTTTACATTCGTAGATCGATTTACAATTACCAAGTTCTATAACTTGTTTGGAGTCTTTGGAGTCTATTTGGATTTGCATGGCTCACAGCCATATCCCAGAGTTTATGTCTAACATAATCTCCTCATTTCAGGCTTATTTAGAAATCCTACCAGATCTCTAAAGAGATGCATTTACTACTCATTGTGATTGTGTTTCTATTGTTTGTGGGGTCGAAGCCTTTTTTTTGAACTCCTTCAAGATTTGTGATCCTGCCATTTTATTTCGTAGAGAATCACTCATTATAACTCTTTTTCTGAAACAAACACTTTGTTCCAATGGATCACAGAAACAATATCTAACAAGATATCTTAGATAACCCACATATAGTCACAAGATGGATCTTGCATCCAACTTGACTCCCACTAACTTCCTAAAGTAAGTGAAAACCTTTGAATCTTCAAGTAAGATTATAAAGGCGGCCTTTTGTTGTCACATATGTGTGACATTTGGACATTGCTTTGGTGGGTACTACTCTTAGTATCCTTCCTATTGGGTTTTTAAGGTATTAACCTTAGAAAGATAAAGGAATAATTGTGAAACTCTTTAAGGAGTAAACCATATTTCTATAGTGTGTTCCTTATAGAGTTTATTGTAAGAGAATCCAATTCTCTTTAAGATGACCTTGAAATTCATTCTTGCTGAATCACCTCAGCCTTTGTGCCTCATTCACTACAAGCCTATTATAACCTAGGTCATTGCTATATGTAATAAAGTCTTGGCACTTTTTACGCACACTAACACTTTAGGGTGCTTTTAACATCCTTATAGATCATAATCCAATAGATGCCTTGGTATGTTGACTTTTGACTGTAGTCATTTATTCCCTTTAAATAGGATACACAAATAGTCAATTCCTCTAGATCCGTCTAAAGGAAAGATCCTAAGGAAGTCAGCTTGTGCATTCCATTCATCGAAATTATGTCTAAGTCAAAAATCTTAAGTCAACTGAGGGTTGATCATCTTATTTGTGTTTCATTTTCTTGTTGAACTTTCAGGACAATATATTGGACATCAAGTTAGATAAAATCCACTTAGCAATGTTCCATTTGATTACTCAAAGTAATCTAGGAACATCAAGGGATGTTTATTTAACTTTATCCTTAATATAGTCCGTAGGTACTAAGTGATGATGTCCTATTAGCTATTAAAGTAACCATTACTTCTTAGCCTTAAGACTTACTCTCGATCACTTAGTGTATGCGTTCTTGTCATCACTCGCAACCCTTTGCATAGATGAGCTTTAGAACTGTGGTTAATCTTAAGATTAATTTCTTTCAACTTTCTTGGTTGTCTTATGCAACTATTTGCACAGATATTCACTATAGCCAACAATTAGTACCCTAGTGATGCTCATTAATCATGAGATTAACTAATAGCAAAGCCTTCTTGTTATCTATGCAACACATTGCAGTGATGAGCGCTATAGTGTGTATCTAATACCCAAGAAGTTCTTCTAATCAAAAGATTAACTTCAACAAGCATTTCTTTGAGAGAAGTGCAACACTCTTCTTGCAGTTCCTTTATCAAATGTCCATACTTCTTACAATAGAAAACATATCCTGTGCTCAACGGGCCTACTCTTGACTATTCATTACTCTAATAATTTCATGCCTTATAGGAACCTTTCCCATTTAGTTCTAAGACTTCAGAAGTCATAGAAGCAATCATTAGAACTAATTAGTCATATTTGGAAAGTTTCAAGACATTCTTGAAATTTCTTGGCCATGAGCACGATTAGGACCATTCAATTTCAGTTTCGAGGTAAAACTATGAGTGGATCAATAAATATTTGCAAAGTAACAATATTTGCAAATGCAAGCAGAAATATAAGCATACATTCAATTCATAATATTTGCAAATATGATATGGTCTTTTATCATAAGTTACCTCCCACTATTTTATCAAAATCCTATGACCCTCACATAGGAATTCGAAGAAAATACCTTTTCTTTAGTGGGTATCAAGATCCCAAAGCGATGCCACTGGACCCACGACTCGTGAGACATCCAATCACAACCTTCGGGTAGGCAACAACCTTGCCAATTGCAAGCAAGTGCAACTCTTGATTTATTTTGCCTCGTTTTTCACATGGACCCACGACTCGTGAGACATCCATGCTAATAGACGTTAAGTCGAACCCATCAATTCAAGCTCTCGTTACCTCAATTACGGTCATGCCACGACTCGTGAGACCATGCCGTAACGAAGATAGCAAAAACACGTATCTCTATACTTAGATATCAATCTCAGCTTTTCACAATTATTGCATTCCACGACTCGTGAGACAATGCAATAACCGGGATAGCAGTCACAAGTTGATACCTATTGATGGAAGGCATGGACCATTGAAATGCCCTTTCAACGTTTGCCCATTTTGATTTAATATTAAATTAGAACTTGAACTATTCAAGTAAGGGTAAATTACTCGGGTATATTTGCAAGATCTCATCAAATTCACATTTATTATCTTAGTTAGGTTATCTATCCTATGCATGCATCATCATACATCACAAATAGATAACATAAAGCATAATAAATAAAAACCTAGCATGCTCCTAATCTTTGAATGATCAAGGGCCAAGTCCTAAGCAATCCATGAGAGTTAATCATGGACCTAAGGTCAATCTAGGGTATGCAATCAAGTAATAACGAAAATAAATCTTTATCTATTACATTGAATGTATCCCATTCATGACATGAACAACTATAAAAGTAAAAAATTTAAATTTACCCTTAATTTAAAGATTCGCGTATTTATCTAATAAATACAAATCTTGAATTCTCTAATTCAAGAATCTAAATAAATTTTAGTTTTCAAATCAATTGAAATCTAATTTCAATTTAATTCAAAATTAAAATCAATTCATAGTTTGGATTCTCTAACCCAATAATAATTTGGATTAATTGATTTTAAAATTTAATTAGAACTCTCAATTCTAATTTTAATTTAAATCTTTAATCCTTATACAATTGAAATTCTCTAATTCCAATTAGGATTCCTAAATCCAATTCCAATTAGAATTCTCAATCCTAATTTGATTTGGATTGTTCTAATCCTTATTTAATTAGGATTCTCTAATTCCAATTCAACGTGGAGTTCAAATTCAAGTTTGATTATGATTCCCAATCCCAATCTAATTCGAATTTACATATCCAACTTCAACTAGAACTCCCTAATCCTAATTTAGGTTGGAATTCACTAATTCCATTTGAATTTGAATTTTCTTATTCCAATTTAAATCGAAATTCAAAATTCCTAATTTAATTGGAATCCTCAATTCCAAATTCTAAGACAATCGCATGCAAACTTTCAATTGAATTTCAAGTTGCACCAAAAATTAAAATTTCAAAGACTAAACAAATTTTTTTTTAATTTTAATTTGAGTTTCAACTTCAAGAACGATTAAACAATTTAATCGAAAACAAAACAAACGAGAAATCCAATATTTCTTTTTCCAATTTTTGTTTTCTTTCTTTTGTTCTTATTTTATTTTATTTAATCACAATTAAATACAATAAGAACAAAACACGAAAAAATTATTTTTAATATAAATTGAAACTCGATCCAACAAATTCAAAACGAAAGTGATTAAACAATTTAATCCTAAACATGCAATTCCTATGAACGAATCTCTATTCAATTCAGGTATTCAAGCAATAAACATGTTTGTGTTGCATAACCTAGCTCAGATACCAATGTTAGTTTCGCATAGGCCTCGGGATGCTAACGCAGCGGAAATATAAAAATTTAATACATAACTATTATGAAAAACGCATCCGCTTGCTATCGCGATGCGGATCTTATGCAAATATCAAAACACATTTAACAAAAATTCAAACAAAATTATACCTTTGAGCCATCCGTTTGATGTAGGGAATTATCGTATTCAAATACGAATCCTCCTTTGAATTCTCGATTAGCTCTCGATCATCCGAATCACATTCTCAAACTCAGTTCGAACACATCCACGCATATAGGAGCCCAAGTGTTCTCCCTCTAAAGATAGTCCACATGAACGGATCTCCTCGGGTTCTCGATTTTATGTTGGAATCGAATCGAAAACTGTCTTTGTGTATATGAAACTATTTCGATTCTAACTTTTAGAATAATTCCTAAACCCTTTAAAAATAATTGAGATGGGTGGACATATATTTTGATTCGTATCTTAATCCTTTGATCATTGATTGATCAAGAACTAAGAACTTATAAATAAATCAAGATAGGGAAAACAAACGTGTTATGATTGTCCCACAATCATCCCATGTGCTAAGCCATTAAAAAGAAAACATATAGAAAACAAAATTTTCTCTTCTTTTTAATCATTGCCGTGCACTTTCTCTTTGTGTATCTATATATTATAGATGCTATATCTTTAGTCCCGTAAATATGATATATTTATATACTATTAATGAAAAGAGACAAGAACTTAGAAAACTCCTTTTTCTCATGTGTATCATCACTTTTCCGTCCTTTTCTAGTTGTAGACTCAATGTATATGTCTATCTATATCACATGTAAGTTTATCTATATCTTTTTTTCTCACGTGTGATATATATGTACGCATATATATATACATGATCCATCTAGATATATATAATATATCTCCTATCTTGATGTACTTACAAGTACATATATATATATATATATATCGGCCACATATATAATTCATCTTATTTATGTAAAGGTTTATGATATATATTATATATATCCATATATATATATATATATTTATATGTCAACAATTCTTCTCCTCTATTTCAAACTCTTTGAAATAGATTCCCACTTGATTTCTTATTTGATAATGATAAGAATCTCTATTCTTATGTTAATCAACTAAATCTCTATTTAATAGATTTGATCAATTAATTCTAAATTAACTGATTTCTCTTTCAATTTTCATAAATTGATTTTTATCCACCAAATCAATTAATGGGTTTGGGCCTTAAGGTCCAATTAAAAATTAACACTTAAACTTTATTCAATTAATTATTTAATTGAGCCCATCAATTAACTTAATATATTCTTTTGATTAGTTAATATCTAATTAATTAATGGATTGGGCTCTTAAGCCCCAATTAAATTAACTCTTTAATTTAATTTAATTAAATCAACTTATTGATTCAATTAAATCCATCAATCAATTAATTTACTCAATCAATCGAATATATTGCATCTCAATCGATTAAATCAACACTTTGATTTAATCCAATTAAATGTTTCATGTACGCTTAGGAGTTTATCCATTCATTTGTGTGTGACCCCTTAGGTTCACCAATCGAATAGAAATGGGCTCGCAACATATTGCGATATTTTAGATGGTAAATTCATCAATTGATTAATTAAACTCATTTAATTAATCACTTATGAATTAGAACCCGTTCTAATTCACAAGACCCATCTTTCGTGGTCGATGTCCAACAACAAGCCTACGACGCCTAGTCAATAGGTGAAGTGTAATGCTTGAACCTGTCTGCTTATGGTTACCGTGTAAATAGATTCCTTCCATTATCTAATCTCCCGATTGAGGTATAGGATATGAGATTTATCAGAAATCCTTTTAACCTCAATTCTATGGTTCTTATTTATAATTAGTCTTTTCGACAATCGATCTAGAAAACTCATTTCTAATCATTGTCTCTACCGTGGCCACGGATTTCCGTAGACTAGTTAAAATAGAACACATAGGAGATTCACTCACTCTATGAGGTGAGCAAATGGATTCTTTATCGACTCTCACAAACCTTCATACATGGGAGATCTATACCCAACATAGGCGCCATAAGACCCGCCACGGGATCGGTGCCTATATCAAAGTATAATTTCACACGTACAAGATTACTATGGAGCCTCAAGTCTAAGGACTAATTAATACACACCATAAGCTGAGAAACAATCCTAATTCGATGTGCAACTAATGCTCCCATTTAGGTGTTTCTCGGTGGGATCCTCAGTGAACTCATTCTCCAATGAGCACCTACTTATGCATATGAATGTCTCTACATTCAATGTCTGTGAAACAAGACATCCTCCCATTTGAGATATGTCATAAGTACAAGTCTTAATCCGAGTCATGTTAATGCCCCTGGTATTGGTTAGACTCTTCGACTTGGAGTGATTTAAATCACGCCTTAGAGACTTGTTTCAAGACCTCCATCTCTATGCGAGGCCAAGTCCCATAGCCTTATGTGATCTAGGAGCTTCAACCATATGTGTATAACTTACACATTATGATGAAGGTAGCCAAAAAGTATAAACTTTCAATTCTATTATTAACTGAAAAGATTGTTTGTTACAAGGAGTATTTAATAGCATCGTCAATCTCATTGGCTTGCTGGGCACTACTCTAACAGTTACAAATGTGAATGTGTGTGTGTGTGTGAGAGTGAGAGAGAGAGAGAGATACAGAGAGAGGGAGAGAGAAAGTACTCATTCATGATTGAATCGTTCGGCGTAGATTGGTTGGGGAAGAATGAAGTTCCTTGGAGCTCTCACCAGAATAGGATTGAAAAATTTGTGGAGTGGGAAAGTTGTTAAAGATCTCTCTCTCTCTCTCTCTCTCTCTCTCTCTCTATATATATATATATATATATATATCTGAACAAGGGGCGAATGAATGGATTAGCAGCTGAGAACCGTTTTGAGGACACAAATTGTTGGAGACAGATGACTTCAAGTCAATGTTTTGGTCTTCAATGAAACATGAGAGAAGATGAATAGTGCCAAAGAAATTAAATTTCTGCAAGACAAATTTTATCAATGGCTTATCCAACTTCAAGATTAGGTCCATGGACAACAACTTGTTTCTTCAATTTTAGTACTAAAAACAAGAAATTTTTGCAAAAAGCTATTGATACAATGGCTCGTCCGAAAATCACTACAAGCAAGCATCCTTTTCACTAATGGAAAATTTGTGATAAAGAGATTTTATCACAAATTTAAAGTATCTATGGTAAATTAGTGACAAACTCCAATGCAAACAGAACTAAAGAAACAATTAATAACAAGGTATTTACTAATGAAATCATTAGTTATTACAATCTTTCACAGAGACTAAAATTCTAATGCATTGGTTCGTAACTAAAGGGGTGCGTTGTTGTGAATGTACGCCAACTTGCCTAAGGCACCTTTCTTGAATTTTGAAATTCTTATATATACTCTGTTTTAGTTTCCACATCAGGACTAAAATGATCAGATTATATTAAATTTTTTTCCTTTCAAATGAAGTAGATGTACAAGATAATCTAAACGATTACATACATGTGTAAACCCCAAAATCGGGTTCATATGAGAATCTTCCATCTTGGACCACATTGCTTGGGATCCCTAAAAGAGTGGATGTTCTAGAAGAAAACAAAAGTGTGAGATAGCAAGATAAGCACGCCGAACAAATAAATATTCAAAATGGCATAATTTTCTAAAGGATATATTGCACTAAGCACCCCAATCTTTGGGATATTTTGCTCTTTGGCACCCAAATTTTGTAAATTTGCACTTTGCCACCCAACTTTTATCATTTGTACGTTGATTATACTTTTTTACTATTTCAATGGAATCTTTGCGGAATATTTGGGCATATTCTAAGGAATATTGAGAAATATTCCATCGGAAAAGTGTCAAAAGTACAAATGATAAAGATTGGGTGGCAAATTGCAAATTTACAAAAGTTGGATGCCAAAAATGAAAAACAACCTGAAGGTTGGGGTGTTTAGTGCAATATACCCTTTTCTAAATTTACCCATTTGAGAGCACTCCAATGTGAAATTGAGAGGAAGTTATGAAGCAAAACTAAAAATTAAATAAAGAAATGGGATTTCAAGATTCAAACTATATACTTACACTAAGCTTACATTTTATAAAAGCTCTTAGTTCTGCCCTTTTAGTGCATATTTTACATACTACCTCGGGGAAAAGCTGTAATCATGGGCGATTACACCTTCGGGCCTCTTAAAACAAAGTCTTTTGATCTTGCTATCGCTCCAAAGATGAGCACATATACACACACTTCGAACAAGTCGAATGGACCGTAAGATTTGTACTCATAGGTTCAAATGTTGCACAGTGCTCACCGGGATCGCAGCTAATTTCTGAAAA
The DNA here is from genome assembly GCA_026212405.1 of Petrea volubilis. Lineage (NCBI taxonomy): Eukaryota > Viridiplantae > Streptophyta > Magnoliopsida > Lamiales > Verbenaceae > Petrea > Petrea volubilis. The sequence goes on from CM047880.1 coordinate 2,263,664, forward strand.
CTAAAAAAGCAAAACAAGATGAGAAAAACGAAAAAGATAAAAATGGGTTGTAATAAAAATGAAGGGTTAATAATGGAAAACCTCAGAGTTAAGGTCCATTTCCACAAAATCCCTTGTGGCCCAAAAAATTACAAATACATCCCTAATGTTTTAATTTTGTATTATAAATCCCACATACGGTTAAGGGGGTCTCCGTAACGCGAATCAAACATTAGAGAGGTATTTATAATTTTTCATACCACAGTTCTATCAAAATGAACCTAAACTCAGGGGGTTATTAGTTAAGGATTAAGGAATGCGCATCAGAAACGAACCAAAGACTGCACTGGAAGGCAAAACCCGGCTATATTTACCTAGTTATTCTCACCTTCTTTTAACATTGCGAACGATGTGCTGTATACTTGTGGTCAGATGATCCACATTAAGCTGAACATCGTTCAATAGAGCGTCAAGCTGCTTCTGGCACTTTGCCAATTGCTGTTTGGTGCGGTGAAGTTCAGCAGTTAACTCACGAATTCTCTTGTCCTTCTCATCCTACCAAAAAAAAAAAAAAAAAAAGACAGAGAGACAGAGAGAGAAGGTTAATTGTACTATCTCAACCTCAAAAAAAGAGAAAAAGGTAAAATGGCATGTAACAGTTTGCTTTTTCTTATTCACATAAGATGGCAAAATGGAATATAGTGAGAGGTAGATAAATATCTATTTCTGCTAATAAGGCCTTCAAAATCAACACTGAGCGAATATATCGAAAAGTCATATACTTATTAGTCAGCTCCAAATAAATCCCTACCAAGCAAAAACAAGGCCACACGCCAAGAGTTTGCTGGTAGGGTTCTCCCCCAAGAATTATCACGAAATCCATAATCCTTCACTTCCGACATTTTCTTGACTCAATTCGTTTCGTATTCCTTATGTAGCATTAAAATGATGAGCTGAACTGGGTAGAGCCATTCGGGATTTATCTAGTTGTCGTGGTTTTAAATCTCTATAATACTTAGTCTGGAGGATCACAAGTTTAAAAGAGACAATTCTACTTTACAAAGAGATGTGGCACAATAACATAATATAAAATGAGAATAAGCTAAGACCAATTAAAAGTACCACAAAAAAGTTTGAAAGCACTCTCCTCCAAGTAATAGGAGCATTCATCCTGCAAAACAAGAACTTCAGCAAGAAACATGTATATAGAAATAATTACAAAAAGGCCCTGAGTTTAGGCCAGTTCTCACAAAAGCCCTTGTAGTGTGAGATATTACAAATACTCCCCTAACGTTTGGTTCCATATTACAAATACCCCCTAAATGCAGTTGGAATTTGTAATAAGAAACAAAACACCGAGGGATATTTTTTATTTTTCCATGCCACAAGGGGTTGTGTAAAACAGACCAAACCTCAGGGGGTTTGCAATATTTTAGCCTACACATGTAGGCCTGGCAATGGGTAGGGTTTTACCCTACCCTAACCCTTACCCTAAAAATACCCGATTACATATACCTTATACCCTACCCTACTCGATTTAAATATTTACCCATTGGGTATGTGTATTGGGTATACCCTATTTTTAGGATAGGGTATGGACCCTACCCAATCATATATTTTTTTTATTTGTCTTTTTTTGATATTATGTTTTTTTTAACTCACACACATAGTTAATACATACACACGCATTTACACACATTGCACACACACACACATATTTTTTTTCACACACACACACACATATTTTTTTTCACACACACACACATTTTTTTCACACACACACACACACACATATTTTCACACACACACACACACAAAATTTTTTTCACACACATTGCACACACACATATTTTTCACACACAGTGTATGAAAATTGTGTAGTGTGTGTGTGTTTACACTGTGTGTGTGTTTACACACTGTGTGAAAATTGTGTAGTGTGTGTGTGTGTGTGTTTACACACAGTGTGTGAAAACTGTGTGCCGTGTGTGTTTTCACACACTGTGTGTGTGTGTATTTTTTTTCACACACTGTGTGTGTGTGTGTGTGTGTTTTCACAGTGCAGTGTGTGTGCATTTTTTTCACACACTGTGTGTGTGTGCAGTGTGTGCATTTTTTTCACACACTGTGTGTGTGTGTGTGTTTTTTCACACACTGTGTGTGTGTGCATTTTTTTTCACACACTGTGTGTGTGTGTGCAGTGTGTGTGCATTTTTTTCACACACTGTGTGTGTGTGTGTGTGTGCAGTGTGTGTGTGTGTGTGTGCAGTGTGTGTGTGTGTTTTTTCACACATTGTGTGTGAAAATTGTGTGCGTTTAGTGTGTGTGCAGTGTATGTGTATGTGTGTGTGTGTGTGCAGTGTGTGAAACTGTGTGTGTGTGTGTGCAGTGTGTGAAATTGTGTGTGTGTGTGTGCAGTGTGTGAAATTGTGTGTGTGTGTGCAGTGTGTGAAACTGTGTGTGCAGTGTGTGAAACTCTGTGTGTGTGTGTGTGTGCAGTGTGTGAAATTGTGTGTGTGCAGTGTGTGTGTGTGTGTGCAGTGTGTGAAATTGTGTGTGCAGTGTGTGAAACTGTGTGTGTGTGTGTATGTGTGTGCAGTGTGTGAAACTGTGTGCAGTGTGTGTGTGTGTGAAAAATGTGTGTGGTGTGTGAATACCCATGGGTAATAATGTGTGTAGTGTGTGAATACCTATTGGGTATCATTACCCAATGGGTAAGAACGGGTAAGGCCCTACCCTAACCCATTCATTTGTAGTAGTATGGATTAGGGTAGGGTATGGGTAAATTTTAAAATTTTAGGGTAAGGATAGGGTATGAGTATAAAAAAAATGGGTAAGGGTAGGATAAAACCCTACCCATTGACAGGCCTATACACATGTATGCATATATATATATATATATATATAGAGAGAGAGAGAGAGAGAGTCACCTGAGTACGTACAAGGACGAATCCATGCCAGACTATGCCTTGTTTCGACTTCTGCAACAATCCATACCCCCGACTTCTCCTTCGTAACCATAATCATAGCCTTACAACCTTCCCTTGTTACCGCCCGAGACTTCCTCACTTCGACTCTCTTTACCTTCTTATCTACACAAAAACCTTCTTTATTACAGAGAAATTTACGGCTCACAACCGAGCCATCACGGCTGGAACGATGGCAATTGCCTGTACGAATTATAAAGCCAACACGCTTAGCATATCCATCATAATAAGCCATTGCAGCCTCTTCGGACTCAAATTCCATTCCAACATACGGTTCTATGTTAGCATGCAATTCTTGCACGTTAAAGTCTTTTTCATTGTATAAATTCATCAGTTCATTTTCTCCCCCTTCGGATACACAAATATCACTTCCAACTTCCATAGCTTATCATCCACATTTGAATCATCGTCAGGCTCAATGTATCCCGTCTCCTCCACTTTATAATTTACAGTCTCATATGGGGCGAGGTTCACTGTAAAACAAACGAAAGGAGCTAAGACGAAGTCAATTTTTCACATAAAGTAAATGAAAATCTGTTATAATCAACACTTTGCTTGGTCATTGATCTTAAGTAAGGAAAACAGAAATGAAAATATTTTAAATGATAGTACTCTGGATTTTCTTTCTTAATCTTTTTGATTTTCCTTTCGACTTATCTTCATCAAAATTCAACGTCCAAACACAGTATAAATACCACTGGCATGTTCAGAAGCCAAAAGCCAAGATGAAGTCACATAGCTGGATATGTCAACAATTAAGTACACAAAACAAATCATGACTTCCATTAAAAACCCACTTCATTAAACACGAAAATAGCTCAGTCCCATAGTACCTATTAGTTTCGCATAAGCCTCGGGATACTAACGCAGCGAAAATATAAAAATGTAACGCATAACAATTATATAAAAACGCATCCCATTGCTATTGGGACGCGGATCTTATGCAAACAACAAAGACATTTAATAAAGTACAAACGAAATTATACTTTTAAATCATCGTGTTTAAATACAAATTATTCTTGGAGTTCCGATTTGATCGCATCTACGAACCCGAACCTATCCACGCGAATAGGAGCCCAAGCGTTCCTCCTCCAAAGATAGTCCACACGAACGGATCTCTTCGAATTCTCAATTTTATATTGGAATCGAATGAAAGCCATACGAGTGTATATGAAATTGTGTATATTTTAACTTTTAAAATAATACTTAAACTACTTTGGAATGAATTGTGGAGAATTGATATATTTCTACGACACAATTGACAGTAAGAGCATAGACTACTCTTATCAATTGTGCAGCCGAGTTCAAGTGGACGAGTGGCAACATCATAAAAACGAACGCACTGAGTCTTGTCAGAGCAGTCGGAGTTGCCGCACTTATACGACATGTTTGATGTGTATATAGAGCAAAAACACAAGTTTTGATTGTATATTGCTGCTATCGTTGCTGCACTTATTTGATAAAAATAACTAATTACTCCAAAACATGCATCCTATATCCTTGCCGTCCGCATCCGTACCTATATATATATATATATATATATATATCTTGTATCGGTTTTTTTTTCATTATATATACTATATATATCCATAAAGAATTCTTCTAATCTATTTCAAACTCTTTGAAAATAGACCCCATTTGATTTCTTATCTGATAATGATAAGAATCTCTAATCTTATATAAATTAATTAAATCTCTATTTAATTATCAAAAAAAAACTAAATCTCTATTTAATTGATTTAATCAATTAATCCTAAATTAATTGATTTCTCCATCAATTTTCATAAATTGATTTTTATCCTCCAAATCAATTAGTGAGTTTAGACCTTAAGGCCCAATTAAATTAATTCTTTAATTTTATTCAATTAAATTAACTATTTAATTTAATTGAACCATCAATTAGTTTAATATATTCTATTGATCAATTAATATCTAATTAATTAATGAATTGGGCTCTCAAGCCCAATTAAATTAACTCTTTAATTTAATTCAATCAAATCAACTCATTGAATCAATTTGATTCAATCCAATTAAACGTTTCATATACGTTTAGGAATTTATCCATTCATTTGTATGTGACCACTCAGATTCACCAATCAATTAGAAATAAGCTTGCAATTCGTTGTGATATTTTAAATGACAAATTCATCAATCGATTAAATAAACTCATTTAATTAATCACTTATGAATTAGATCTCTTTCTAATCCAATAGTACTCATCTATCGTGGTTAATATCCAACAACAAACCCACAACGCTTAGTTAATAGGTAAAGTGTAATGCATGAACATGTCTGCTTATGATTACCGTACAAATATATTCCTTCCATTATCTAATCTCCCAATTGAGGTTTAAGATATAGGATTTATCAAAAATCCTTTTAACCTCAATTCTATGATTCTTATTTATAATTAATATTTTCGACAATCAATCTAGAAAAACTCATTTCTAATCATTGTCTCTACCGTGGCCACGGATTTCCAAAGACTCATTAAAATAAAATACATAAGAGATTTATTCACTCTACAATGTAAGTAAATAGATTTTTTATTGACTCTCACAAACCTTTATACATGGGAGATACAAACCCAACATAGGCGCCTTAAGACCCGCTATGAGATCAGTACATATAATCATATATCAAAGTACAAATGCACATGTACAAGATTACTGTGGAGCCTGACTAATTAATGTACATCATAAGCTAAGAAACAACTCCTAATTCGATGTGCAACAGGTACTTCCATTTAGGTGTTTTTAGGGGGATTCTGAGTGAATTCATTATCCAATAAGCGCCTACTTACGTATATGAATGTCTCTACATTCAATGCCTATGAAACAAGACATCCTTCCATTTAAGATATGTCATAAGTACAAGTCTTAAATCGAATCATATTAATGCCCCTGGTATTTGTTAAACTCTTCTACTTGGAATGATTTAGATCACGCCTTACAAACTTGTTTCAAAACCTCCATCCCTATCCGAGGCCAAGTCCTATAGCCTTATGTGATCTAGGTGCTTCAACCATATATGAATAGATTATACTCGAATATAACTTACATATTGTGATAAAGCTGGCTAAAAAGTATAAACTTTCATTTCTATTATTAATCGAAAAGCTTGTTTGTTACGACAAGTATTTAAAAATGTCACAAATCTCATTGACTTGCCGAGTACTAGTCTAACAGTATCAAATGGATCTTTGTCTCTCTTCAAATGATACCAAAATCCCAAAAGAAACTACAAGGGTTCTTCAGTGCCTTTTTTTTTTCCAAATAGTATTTCATTTTCTTGTTAGTGACCACTAATCTATTTACTTGATTTATTGAGAATTTAAAAGAAATAAAATAAAAAGAAAGAAAAAGAGCAAGTGCAAAATAGCTTAACAAAATGAGAGGAAGAAGGATATGGGCGTGCTTACTGATGGCCGATAACGATGATGATGATGGACGACTCTGTTTCTTCCTCTGTCCTTTATTTGGGTAAAATTGCATTATTTTGCCCCACAAGTTATGATTTATCTATATTTGGTCCTAATATTATAGGATTTCATCCATTGCATCTCATATATTTCAAAACTATTTATCTATTCATTTTCTTTTTTGATAATTATTTATCTATTCATCTTCTTAGACTGAAATTTATCGTTTTCAATTGTAGTATTTAAGAGGGTTCTCTATTTGTGGAATATGTGTGTGTGTGAAATGCACCTAGTTGTGGTAAAATTATAAATAATTATGGTATAACATGTATATGGGGATGGAACCAAGAATTATGGGGGTAAATCTAAAATTTTTCCAGTATCAAAAGTAAAGTTTATAATTTTTAAGGGGATTTGAATATATAATAATAGTATATCAAAGTAAATTTATTATTATTTTTAGGAGGAATTTTTATTTAATAAATTTTAAGAGGATTTTTATTATATGTAAAGTAAAATCATTATTGCTGGTCATACTTCAGTGTGGAAAAAGATAAATGTAAATGCTATTTTTATAAAATATATATGCATATATATGTAATGTTTATATATTTAAAAGAATAGTGTGTGATTCCCCTAGCCCGAAACGGGCCTCCTCGGGTCAGGCGCCATAAAGCAGTACCAAGTTGAAATTCCATAAGACATAAATGTTGTGGGATATTTAGTAGTTATGTTTTATAAAATTTATTTCTTATGGAATTTCATCTTGGTACTGTTTATGGCACCTAGGGCTATAAATGAATAATTGAAAATTCAATTACCGATTACATTCATAATATCCGCTCTGAATACATATCCATTTATATATTCAATTATTTATAGTTTAGTTGTATCCATTAATTATATCTAATAAATAATGTTTGGAAAAAAAATGTATATGTGTACTAAAGTTTTTATGTGTTTTTAATAATATTTTATTTTTTAAAATTCATAGATTTATTTATTGATATATTTTGTAAAATTCATTTCGTGGTTAGTAATTTTTAAAAAATTATATTTTTAATAATTATATGTGTTATATTTGATATATTATAAGATATACAGAAATAAAAAATATAAGTAGTTCATATTATGTGAATTAGAAATACTAAATTGTTGTTTCAAATAAAATACATGGATTTTTTTTATTGGATATCATATCTTCATAACTTACAAATGCATGAAAAGAATAAGTAAATAGATATGAACTTTAGGTGTTATTAATGAAAGTGTATGATATCTATATATATATATATATATATATATATATATATATAATATTTTGTAAATAAGTGTATGATATATAAAAAAAAATATGACTAAATTTTATATACACAAGTTCAAATATTCAATTAATTAGAGTCAAATATCAATTATTTACAATTGAAGAAGATACTTGAATATTAATAATTGGACACGAATATTCAAATATTTATAATTAAATTTAATTTTAAAAATTACAATCGAATATTGATATATCCGATATCCGTCTAATATCCGGCGGATGCGGATACGGATATTGATTTTAGATATTCGTCAATATCCGTATCTGTACCGGTATCCGATAAAATTAAATGGATACAGTTATGGGAAAAACATATCCAATCTATTTAACATTCATTTACACGCCTAATGGCACCCAACCCTGAGAGACCTATTCCAAGCCTAGGGCAGTGGCGGAGAGAAAGGCAATTTTGGAACTTTATTAGAAATATACAAAAATATTGCTTTAAATAAATTTTGGAGAAAGGGGGCAAACTCCACCCAACCCCACCTTGCTTCCACTCAGCTAAAGATATGTAAACCTCTGTACTAGAGGTGGTAATTAAGCGGGTTGGATCGGATTTGGATCGGACCGCTGTGGGTTGGGTCAAAAATGGGTTGGGTTCAAAATGAGTTCTTAATAACGGGTTGTAAATGGATCAGGTTGTAAATGGTTTGAAGCGGGTTGTAAATGGTTTGTAAATGGGTCGGAGCTGGTCGAAAGCGGGTCCGACAACAAAATACTCATATAAATCAAAACTTAAAAAATAAAATAAGTTTTAGATAAAATCAATCTTCAATATCATATTTTACATAAACTTACATATCATAATAATAAATTATGTCTCAAGCATAAAAATGAATAAAAAAATGAAAAAAAAGAATATTGATCAAACATTGAGGAAAATTACGATTAAAATGGACAGACTCAAGACTTTTTTGTGGTATGAGAAATTTGGACATATTCTACTTTGAATAAAATTGATGATATTTATAGTAGTTGATAGGATTTTTCTAAGTTTTGGGCCAAACCCATTATGGACCCATTAAGGAACCATTAGTGAACCATGAAAAAACCATTTAAAACCCATGAAAAAACCATTTAAAACCATAACTAATTTAACCCATTTGGACCCAATCCACTTTAACCCATTTAAAAATCTTTTCAACCCAACCCAACCCATAATTAATTAGATTGGGTATAATTATGGGTTGGGTTGGACCCATAGTTTGCAATCCATATTGCCACTACTACTCTGTACTGTATTTAGTAGCTTGAACATACCCTCCTACCAGTAATCACCACACGAACAACTCCCATTTTCAAAATGGTGAAACCTATTTCTATCCCTCATAATAATTCTTCGTCCCGTAATCTTCGAGACGAGCTTAATCATCATATGACAATCATCGCAAACTCTAAGATTTTTCACAATCCTCAAAGCGCTACACGGTTCAGTGGATATCAGCCCATAACACACCGCGAGCTTCTCACTATGTATGGCTAAAGCCCGTTCTTTTTCGTCATCCATGATATCCTGTGACACCACATCCACTTGTGGACAATAACCTTCTAGCCTCAGTTCTTGATCCATTTCTTCCAATTTTCTATAGATTTCTTTCTTCCGAGGATGTCTTACATCCCCTAGCAAGAACTCGTGAATCTCATTGTCAACTTCAATCGAACTGCAACCCGGTTCCTTCTCAACACCATGTTTCTTCAACTTGTCCCGCACGAGCAAAGCTTCTTCCCATTTTCCATAACAAGAATAGAAATTTGATATCAGAAAATAAGCTCCCGTATCACAAGACTCATGATTCAATAGAATTTTTGCAACCCGTTCACCTAATTCATAGTTTTGATGAACCTTGCAAGCATTCAAGAGTGATCCCCATATTACATGATCTGGGTTGACTTTCATATTTTGAGTGAAATTATAAGCCTCATCAACCAGACCCGCGCGGCCCAAAAGATCAACCACGCAACCGTAGTGCTCAATCTTCGGCTCTATATTATAATCAATTTGCATGGTTTGAAAAATTTTGAATCCAAGATCCACCAAACCTCCATGGCTACACGCATTGAGAACACCAATAAAACTAATGCCGTTTGGCCTTTTTCCTTCATCTATCATTTTGTAGAACATTTCAACTGCCTCTACGCTCTTCCCGTTCAATGCAAACCCCACAATCATGGAATTATAAGTGCTGATTTCTTTCTCTTTTACTACCTGAAATACTCTCTCAGCTTCTTCAACACTCCCACACCTTGAATACATATTAATCAAAGCCGAGCCGACAAAATGATTAACTTCAATATCATATTTTTGCACATAAGAATGCACCCATTTGCCAAGCTCCAATGCTCCGAACTGTGCACAAGCAGATAACACGCAAACAACCGTATATTCATTAGCTCTAACGCCTTCCCTCTGCATCTGCCTAAAATACCCCAATGCCTTACTCATTTCCCCATTCCTCACAAGCCCATCAATCATTGCCGTCCAGCAAACTGTATCTTTATCCTTCACCAAAGCAAAGACATCACAAGCCCTTTCAATCAGTTTATGATCAAAGTAGGAAGACATCATCACTGTAATGGCAACAACATCTCTTTCCGGCATTTCATCGAACACCTTCATCATATCTTCAAATTCTCGACATTTTCCATATAATTCAATTAACTTCAGTTTCACCTGCCGATTCAAACACAACCCAAGTTTCAGAGCCTGACCCTGGATTAGTTTACCCATTCTCAAGTCCGACTCAAGCCCACACGCCTTTAACACTGAATTAATAACAAAATCATCTGGGAATATAAAACTTTCAATCATCTCCACATATATAGAGATCCCATGATGATACGACCCAGATAATACGAGCCCATCAATAAGGGCAGTGTAGAGATAGACGTTAGGCTCCCGGGTTCGTCCGAAGATCTTGAGAGCATAATCAATGGCGTCGCATTTAGAGCAAACCCGTAGAAGCTCGAATACAACGAAATTGTCCTTTTCTTGGCCATTTTTGATGATATTTGCGTGAATTTGAGTGATTTGTTCAGCATTTTTGCATCTCTGCAAAAGCGAAATCGTTTGCTTGCGGTGCTGAGAATTGGGATTTTGGTAGTTCGAATATGAGTTCGAATTTGGCGGGAGATGAGATGGTGGTGTAGCGATTTGCATGAAGCAATTCATTTGGCCTTCTAATGCATGTGTAACAATAATTCGTTCAAATAATAATTGTATCCAATGAACTGATAATCATGAAACTTGTTGGATTCTATATTCATTTTTTTTTTTTAAAGCAAATAGCATTTTTGTTTTTGTTTTTTTTGATAATACACACCCCCACACAACTACTAGAATTTGAACTTTGGGTGCTAATCTCCCCATTTAGGTCAAAGGGTTCAAACACAAATACCTCCTTTTAAATAAATAATATGTGTAACAAATTTATAGTTCATGAGTATTTTAGTGTTTTACTATGCTTGTTGCATTTAGGGATTCATAAACTTAATCCCTTTCTCAGTAAAATACTAATGAAGATTGAAGAGTTTTAATTCAATCACACATAACACGTTTTGAGGAAAACAAAAACAAAGCCACTTAGTTTTTTTTTTTTAATTAAAATGAGCTCATGCCCGCCGGGGGGTTTTCTGTGGGAACCCCACCCCTTTATAAATCAATTAAAAATCAATTACAATGGGAAATTTGTAAAATACATAAGTAAGCAAATACTTAGGTCACAATATACATTTATCAAACTTCTTTTTAAAAAGTATATTTTACTTAAATCTTACACTATTCTAAATAACTTGAGAAAATGGAAACTACCATATAGCTAATATTACATTCGGAACGTGTGATAAGTTTGAAACATACACATTTTTATATGCATAATTAGTGCAATTTTGTTGCTTTAATTGAGGATTTGAATTCGAAACTTGTTCAAAAGTAGTAAAATTTCAAATGCATTTAACAAATTGTATTTTTAATAAACATGCTCCCCAAGATTTGATTTGTTTAGATTTTTGTTTTGAGATTTTCACAAGATTTTTTGTAGGGTTTTTGGAAACAAACTAAAAAGAAAATGGAACATAAAAGGAAAGTTGGAATTAGTGCTGCGAAAAGGGATGGTTAAAGCCGTTATGATTGTTAGAAGCTATCTCGCCTAATGTTCTCGCCAGCAAACCGAGACGGCCAAAGCCATCTTGGTAGACAAACCAGTACAACGCTTACGAAAGACCTCAAAATCCTGCAAAAGGAAACGGACGAGGCCGTCTTGGCGAGCACTAAGCAGTCTTGTTGAGCCAAAGCAGTTTCGTCAACTTATTTTAGAAGACAACAAAATGGCTCAAGTTGTTTTGACGTGCAAGAAGCCATTTCGGCCAGCTCGTTCATGCAAGGAAACTTTCTCCGTATAAGATTCCGACAGCAACTGCCCTACCTCTATTTAGAGGCCATTTTTGCATAATTTCTGGATACCTTTGGCTAATTTTTCAAAAAAAGATGAAGGCCGAAAGCTCAAGAATGGTGACAATTCAAACACCAAGTTTCTCCATCCTTCAAAATTATTGTCATAAGCCTAGTTTGATTTTATAATCTCTTTTATTTTTATTATGTTTTTGCGTTGTTTTTACTTATATTATGTCTAGCAAAGTAAATCATAGGGTTCTACGCTAATTGTTGATGAAACGCTTGTGATCTTTGTTGAAAACCCCTTTGATTTTAATTTTTATCTATCCTATCTGTACTTTAAGTGTTTAATTATTTGTGAATTTCTAACCAACTTTTACAAATTTTGAGATTTTATATTCAACTATGAAAGGTGGTTAATAAATCTAACTATTTGTGTTATAGATATAAGTAACATATAGGTTAGAAATAATCATGTTTTTGTGTGATTGGCTAGATTAATTAGTAAAGACTTTTTAACTAACACAATTCTTGTGTACAAAGGACAAGGAATCTGTATTTGATCTTGAAAGTAGACTTATAGCATTTTTTTTGCTTGCGTTCAAACACGTTTCAGTCACTTTTCGACGCTTAAATAGTAGAGAATTAATAAGTTTGGTGCTTGATAACTTGTTTAATTCTCGCGAGAGCAATACTTTCATTTCACTTTATTATTTGGACGAATCAAACACTTACGAAACAATCGCAACAATGTGATTTGGATATATTATGCATATTCTCCAATTAATATCATACTCATATCAACAACTCTTGAAAATTTCTTACATAAGCGAAATTTTACGTCTTACTTATGAATCAAACCGCCAAAATTGTATCACATTTTTTACATAAATTCAATTTTTCTTACGTAAATTAAATATGTGACACACTTTTAGCCGTCTGATTATCTAATACATACAAAGACCCCAAAATTCGATGAATGCTAAGAATTTTCCACGAGACCGTTGGGGTATTAACAAAAACTCCTTCATAAACATCAAGTATCCTTCAAGTCACATCAATAATCCAATAATTACACAACTTTTGTTGGACCAACTCCGATTGCCCCATCCAAAAACAAAATATTACACAATCAAGTTCAAGAACTTGACTTGGTCGAACCCGAGAATCATATAGCAAGTATATTGCACAAGTTAAGTAATTGATCACTCTACATAAATTATCTACCAATCGCAGAACTAATGTAAAACACTCGTCACGGGTGATCAACACTGATTCAGTCGAGTTGGATCGAACTAGAATTCCCTCTACGTAATATAGTGAGGAAGATCAAGAACATGGAGTAGATAATAAGCCCAAACAACTCCAGAGATCCCACCAAAGAAGAATCCACCACTGAACTTAGCCTATCCATCAGCTGTCAGCAGCTGATGAGGCTCCTTTTTCCTACCTGTCAATGTCAATGATGGTGCTGTGGATGGCTCGCCTTCTTTGAATGATGCAATCCCATAGATTGTCAAGCATATGCTAAGGATGACAACTAGTTCGGCTGCGGCCAACAAGCCAGCTCCACCGGCATATGGGGTGTTCCTCAGTGGGTCAGCTTTCACAAACGGGCCCACAAGAAGGTACCCATGGCTAGGCCTACTTCAACCCTGCGGAGAAGCGGGCTGACCGCCGTCCTATATAGGCCGGGAGGTTGGATAGATACCGTGCGATCAATGGGCTCGAGGTCACCGGGGTCTCGAGGCTTCCGATGAACGGGTCGCCATTGATGGGCGGAATGACTTGGTAAGTTGGCTGCAATAAAAGGAAAACAAAGATCAAACTCTTGGTTATTCAAGAACAATAACTCTAGACTCGTATATAGAGTTCAGCAAAAGTTTAAAGCAAGTGTTTTCTTAATTTTACAATGTAACTATACTTCAAACTTTTAGCAACTTTCATTTTCAAGAGCTCCCAATTTTGACAATCAGCCACTTTTCTTAAAGTTCCCATAGATGAACATAAAAAATAAAAATAAAAGCCTCTACGAACATTACCCTAATATACTATAGCAATTACCACAATAAGGGGGTAATTGTAAGATAGAAACAAACTTTGAGGGAGGTATGTGTAATTTTGCAATTTAGAGAAAATACATGTGTGATTATAAAAAAAGGTTCTATAACTATGTTTTAAACTTTCGGCAACTTCTATTTTCAAACGCTTCTATCTTTTCCAATTGCAAGATCTCGAAAACTAAACAAAAAAGAACATAAAAAATAAAAGCCTTAATTACAAACACCACCCCTAATGTTCCTATATAATACGAAATACATAATAGAATGCCAAAATAAAATAAAAGAATTGAATTGAGAATTGACTGCATATCGCTACAAGAATGCACCCCTTCAGTGACGAACAGATGCATTATAAATTTAATCTATATGACGACTTTGGTTCATAATAATTTCGTTAATAAATACCTTGTCACTAATTGTTTCTTTAGTTCTATTTACATTGAACTCTGTCGCTATTTTGATACCTTAAATCTGTGATACAATCCAGTAAAGGGATACTTTCTTATAGTGACAATATATATATATATATATATATGGAGAGAGACAGAGAGAGAGAAATAACCTTTTCAGATTGGACAGCCTTGATGGTGAAGCAAGAGGCCCTCCTAGAAGGCAAAACTCTAAATGGAGCACCAGAAATGCCCTTAGGATTAGCCATTAATCCTCTTGTCAATGAAGAAGAGACAAAATTGCTCTTCAAGTGGCTGGCCATGGTTGAAGCTGCAGCTGCACTTTTTTTTTGTTTTTTTTTTTTGCAAGTTTGGTTGATTAGAAATTAAAATAAGCCCTTGTTGTAGCAACAACTATACAAATATAAACAAAATTCAATATTGTAAAAGAGTGAAGGAAACAAAAAAAAAAAGGGATTCTATTGATTTCTGACTAGGCAAAAAATAATATATCTTTTGCTGTTAAATTGGTGATTCTCAATTGTGATGTTTTGTGGAGAAATGATTTTCATTGGGTGACTGTGTGTTGTAACCTTATCGATTATCCACATTGGACCCCATATGTCTGATATTGGTATGTGTGGGAGTTCTTATTTGCTTCTTCTTCTGGTTTTTTTTTTTTTTTGTTTTTTCGTAATTGGGAATGCTTTTTTTTCTCTATTTTTTTTTCTTTTATTTTGTTGATAGATAAGTATATTAATTCTTTGGTTTTAAGATAGGTTACACAGTTGTCCTATCACCCAGCCACTCTCACGCTCAGTGCTCGAACTGGCAAATTGAGTGCTCAGTTCTCACTTTAAGACGACTTAAGATTTCTTAATTCTCACATTGGCATGCACATCTTAGACAATAATATTAAAAACAAAAATACTAGAAGTTTGATATTCATTCTTTAAATGAACTCTTTTTACTACTTTTTTTTTATGCATATCCTAATTTAATTAATACTATATAAATAAATTTTTACTAATGTAATTAGTACTTAATAATTCTAATTACTAGATAGTAAGTGTATATATATATATATATATGTGAGGATAATAAGCTAGTTTTTTTTAAGGATACTTGCGTAGCTAGCTTTTTATATATAAATTATCCATTTGTATGAAAAGAATTTTAAGTCGTAAGAAAATTTGAAAAATTTAGTCAACTATATTAAATTATTAATGTTATGATTCAAGTATAAAATTTAATAAAATTAATTTTGCTTATACTACCTCTTCAAATATGTTTTGCATTGAATATACGTATATACATATGTAATTTTATCAGATACTTTAAGGCGCTCTAACACTCAATTTTTTAAATTTTTATGCTCTCGTGCTCCCACACTCACTCACTCATGCACTCACCCTTTATGTGACCAAGGGTTTTAAGTTGGGCTTGATCAAATCCATATTTTTTTTTCGGTTCCATAAGCTCTTATCATCAAAGAATTCTCATGAAAGAAGCTGTTTTTTCCCCCTATTCATAATATATGCCATGTGCTATTTAGTAAATCTTTTATAAAATGCATATTATTCTATGTCAATAATATTACTGACGGAAAATTAAGCAATGTTAGATCGAATAAAAATATTTAGAAAGGGGAATGTGATGCTAACCAAATACGTATATCCATTGAAATCATCAGATATGATAATACGATTATATAACAAAATGAATAACATTATTCTACATGTTCTGACGATATCCAACTTACGAACCCCGTCAAAAACTACCAATTCGGGAGGTTGCCAATGGAAAACCAAATGAAGCCCAGATTAAATTTGTTGGGCACTTCCTTCCAGAGAAAATGCCAACCAAGAAAGTTGGGGAAGGAAATGGCTCTTTGACAAAAAGATGGTAGGGAATGAGAAAATTAGAATGGTTAGATACACCGAGAAAGAGAGAGAGAGAGAAATATTGATGCACAAGCATCAATTTGAGCCTAAAATGCTTAATCAAACAACATAAGAAGGAGAGAAACTACACAAGAACACTGAATGCAACAATATAAACATTAGAAACAGTGCATCTATTAGAAACATGATGATACTAGCTTTTACAACATACTAGAAAATTAACAAGGCTAATATCTTTTGTTCATTTTTTTTGGTTTTTTTTTTTTTTGGGTCCAAATATTAAAGTCGCTGATAGGTTGAACATTAAACAAACTGATGAGAGGGTCAACACTAATAGTTAATGGGATCAGATCATGATCAGTCTCTTTCTCTCAGCATCTTCTCTTCTACTGATTAGTGCAAGTAGGCAGTCTGGTACTGGTAAGCATTTCCAAAGAAGTTGCCATGACTAGGAGAAAAGTTATACGTAGCGGGGCCAACATATGACGGGACATGGTGGTCCGTTGGTGGCGGGGGGTAAGCATATGGCCTGCTATCATAGATGTATTGCGGGTACCTTTCGGGGATTCTACCATAGAAGTTCTTGTCAATGGCAACATTAGCTACACGAGGTGCGTGTGCACTGCCTCCGTTGGCGCGGGGTCTTTTGGACTGCGGTTTCGCGACTTCAGTTGCACGTTTCTTGTCTGCCTTTGCTTTCTCCATTTCAACAACCTGTTTCTGGAGCGGATCCACAGGGAATTGCCCCTCTAGCTTATGATCTTCAATGCACTTGATCACAGCTTTAAGTGCTGTCAGCTCTTTCTCATTCACATCATTCTGGAATAAAAAGATGGGGGGAAATGATTAGATATCTAGAAGGGTCAGCCACACTAAGCTCGCCCCGTAACTATGTGTAATTTCACAAACTTTCCCTCTTAGTTTCAATATTACAAATACCCCCTTTCGTTCAAACACAAGAGAAATTTTCAAAAGTTCAAATAATTTTGAATTATAACATCATTTAAATATGTAATAATCAACAGAAGGGCATAACTATAGGTAGAAATAAGTTACAACGGAGGTATGTATGTGTAGTTTCAAAACCAAGAGGGGGATATTTGTGTAATTGTATAGTTACAGGGGCCTCCAACAATGTAGCTGATAAAACTTCTAGTGTTCAAAATCAATTACCCTAGAAATCCCAACAGAAGCAGCAAAAAAATAGCCGAATTTCAATTTCTGCAAGCTCAAACTACATTCTGCCACAATAGCATTTGATTTTCCAGATATTCCAGAATACACGCCAGAAAGTACCCAAGCCAGTTTACAGTTTGGCCAATGTGGTATTCGTGATGCTTTTGAAAAAGAATATTAAAAGCATTTCAACTGAGCATCCTTTTTACTAACAAATTCAGCAAAAATATAACCATAGGAAACAAACCTGTGCTGAAGCACCGGGCGATGTATTTCCAGGTTTGGCAGGTGACGGCACTTTTTTGGCCTCAGACAAGTAGGATTTCAGCAATGAGATTGGTGAAAACTGATCGGTGAGCTCAAATGCAAATGCTAAGTTGACAGCATCAATCTGTCTCCCATTCTTTACCAAGACATCAATTACACCTGGTATAAGACATGAAACATTTAAGTAAAGGACTTAAAAATCTTCATAATTTGTGACTTTGATTGCTAGCAGAAATCAGGAAAATATTCCAGGTGTTTTAGACCCGACATTTATTGAATCATTGCATATGCAACAATAAATGAGATGACAAAACCAGGGCTCCATCAATAGAAAACATGAGTTGAGTTCATCCTAAACATTTCAGCGAAGTCCTGTCTATTGCCTGCAATAACAACATACGTCCCGCGACCACCCAACCTAGAGAAAACACTACAAATCATTTAACAAGTAATGAGAGACACCAAACTGAAGCAAACATAGAGAAGAAGCAAGTAAAACTTGGAGCTTCTGCCAGTCAGAGGCAAAAATTAACTCTCATGATGAGCAGCCCAAATTTAATGCACTATTCCAGGGAAATTAAATATGAGAAACTAGCAAGTAAGTTGATCACTTGCACAAATAACTCCACAAATAAAGATGCATCTTTTCCTCCATACATTATCCATTTACCAGAGGCAAGGGAGAAGTTCTATAAATTTAGGCACAAAATTGGGGCATATCATACTTGCCTGTAAAAAACACTTAAAATAATACAAAATCAGATGTTTGCATAATTTACTCAAAAGATACTCTTTTGTAGTATTAAAGAGGATCCTAATGGCAAAAAATCAGTCCTCGACTGGTTCTTACTCTGAGTTCCAAGCAGATAAAAGAACATGCCACATTCTAAAAGAAAAGAAAAAAGGTAAAGAATATTGTACATGCGCCCAGACAAGGCAATGTGGATCATACAGGGAATAAAACAAGGCACCATTGTACAAATTCTTACCCATAAGACCATGACATACATTCATATCCCACACCCTTGAATATGAAAAGTTGGCAACCACTCAACCGAGGCAAAAAGTATCTAACCCTTAAATTAACTAAGTCAGAGTAACCAACCTGGCATTTTATCTGACAAGCCAAGATAACGGCACAATTCAGCTGTTTGTCGACGGCGGGAAACCATAGGTATTAATTTGGACAAGCACTCCTGATCAAAATCTGAATTAATGCCAAAAGTAGCCAGAAGCTGTAGGAATGCATGAGCCTCTAAGGAATTTCCATTGCAGGCATCAACATCAAGATAATCCAACTTTGGTTTCCACTCTTCAGCAATAGCTTTTGCTCGTTCCTTAGCATTTTCCGATATAATATCAGAGAGTGACTCCAAATCCAGATTTAAAAATAGACTGCTAAGGCACTCCATCAGCATGATACAGGTTCGGCGAATACCTAAAAGATTTGAATCCTTTTTAGCATCCATGTTTGGAACATCTGTGACATAGAAACCCTTGAGCGAGTCAAGAACCAAAGAGGCAGGATCGGATGCAGCCTTCAAAGCAATAGGAATTTCCTCCCTTAAAGTAACAAGGTCCTTGCGGTTTTCAGAAATAAATTTGTGAAGTCCCTCAGAGTTTATCTCTTGGCACAATTTCACCAGCTCTGGATAAGACTTCACCTGAACATTCATATTTTCAACAGGCTTTGTGGTGCCATCCATGTCACACACAGTAACTAATGCATCTGGTGTTTTTTCTTTCAGAACTGAAGCTTCAACTTGGTTCTCTCTGTTACTGATGCCTGAATCGACAGAAAATGGCTTGTCACGCTTCTCCATAGCAGTAAAAATGGCCGACACTGCAGCATCACGATTCTCTTGAAGCCTCTGGAGTGATGTCTGCTCCTTAGCCACAACAGCTGCTTTACGCTTCTCCAACATATCTCTGGATTCAACTATTTTGGTTTCAAAATCCTTTTCTTGATCTTCCAGTTCAGTGAAGCGTCTCTTTAGAGATTTCTGAAGCCCATGAAAATGCTCCTCAAGCTGTTTCCATTTCAAGTTGAGCGTAATGGCTCGATGGCTTTCCAGTTCAGCAAATGCTTTCTGAAGCTGTTGTATCTTAGAGGCCGTGGAGTCCATTAGTGTGGCAACTGATAAGTTGTCTTCCATGACATAGAAATCCTGGAAAAAAATGCCAGTAAATAGTCAGTTCGTCAAGTAAACTGAAGAAAGAGATGGTGGATAATTAAAAGAAAATTCCAGTAAAAACAAATGCCGCTGGATTTGGAACAATGAATTATATGCCGATCTCAATTTTACCATATGATTGATTCTTATTGCGTGACGCATGCATAAACAATAAAATATCACACTAGAAAATGGATGACCCATATTAAGCAACTAAACTTTATGAAGATAGACCAGAGAAGACCAGTATGTAACAGATTGCTTTGCAATTTAAGCATCCACTCACATTTTTAGAAATAACCAGTGTCATTGTTTTCATAATACAAACCAACAAATTAAAAAATTTTGAGCTTGGATGAGTTGCTGCTTCACTAACCATTACAATAAAGAAATAAATTAGTTTGAATTTGACAAACCTTCATTTGCATTTGCAGCTCAATAACTAATATGCAAAATACACAATCGAATAAACTCAAACTCGCGCTTCCACAGAATTTGCTTTCCAGTTACTTTCAAGATATTGCAAGCTCAATCGGACAGTCCAGGATAACGTAAACTAAATGCAAACCAGGAAACAGAATTTTATAGCCTTTAATTGGTCCTGATCTCAGCTCTGTCTCTCTATTTTTATCTACTAATTCTTCCATTTAAGAGTGTGTTTGTGGGTGTGGGTGTGGCTGTGAGGCAAAAGTAAAAGCTTTTCAGATGGCTGGTGTGGATGCTTAGACAAAAAAAAAATTGTAAAATAAGGAGTTTTGACATAAGTATGGTAACATGAGTTGACATAATACAGAAAAAAATAAAACAAAATGAAATGAAAAATAAACACTGAGTGTGAGAAGACAAAGAAAATCACTTCAATGGCAGCAGAAATTCAAGATATATAAAAACATAGAAATGATTAAATGCACAAGTCAAAATGCAAGTGAAGTCAAATTCTTTCAACAAATAGGGTCAACAAACTAGATTCAAGGAGGTAACACAACACGCCACCCAAAGACAAAAACACAAAAATTAGGAAGAAAGCCATTAAAAGGAAATTAAACTTTCTTCCCGAAAAAAAAATTAATAAAAAAGAAGAAAGAAAGACCAAAGTGAAAAAATCATTACTGAGAAAAAAGGAAAGTAACTGAAACAAAAAAAAAACGGCGATAACAATAATTCACCTAAAAACGCGTCAACCCGGGAACCCACACTCAGATCACCAAACTCCACGCATCAAAACAAAAAATTCATCATAATCATACAATAAAGGGTCACAAAGCAGCAAGTCAAACCGAGAAATGCAGCGAAAAACATCCCCAAACAACTAAATTCTCGAAAATACGGCAGAAAAACGAACCCGACAAGAAACAGAAACGGGGCTCGATCTGCAAGTGTAGACTGAGTTGGGAAACAAAAATCGGACAGAAATGAAGAGCAGAATTTACCCGATCGGAAGTCGGCGGCGGAAGAGGATCGAGCGTCGGCGAATTGCGGCGGAGAAATGAGGAACTTCAGACCATTTTCCGCTTGGCGGGGGAGCGAGGGTTTATTGCTTGGCTATGCGAATCCCTAGAGAGAGAGAGAGAGAGAGAGGAGAGAGAGAATAGGAAAGAGGAAAGTGGATGTGGGGAATGAGATATGTATTTATGACAGTCTGATTCCGACAGCTACACGCAGACACCACATGCACTACCCCTATGACCTTTGCTTTTTCCTCCAACCACTCTCTAAATTGCTATTACCAGTCTTTATGTTCTTTTCTTTCTCTTTTTGGATTATAAATATTTTAAGATTTGAATGTGTATTCTTAATTATGGTGCTTAGTTGGCGGATTTGGACAATGTTACTTTGAGTATTTTTATAACATGGTATTAGTTATTTATGAAAAAATATTGAATAATTATGTAAATTATATTAAGAAAAATCTATATGTATAAAATATTATCTATACTATTATAAAAAGAAAACTATTTTTTGTGTCTAAAATGACAATTTTTTTTTTATGTAATTTTACAAAAATTATCCTTCAACTCTATGTAAAATAAATAGGGCTATGTAAAATTGTGGCTAATATTAAATTTTTTTATGAAATCAATTTAATTTGGATACTAAATTTTAATGTGTCAATTTTACCATTTTAATTAATAAACACATGTAACAAAAAAAAAAATAGGACAATATTATAACATCGCAATCCAATTTGAAAACCAATTTTATCAACCCACAAACTACTTTCTAGATTATTTTGAATTTTGGAAGTTGAAATCCATTTTTAATAAAAAAAATATATTTTCTTTAAATCAATAATTAATATTTTTAATTTTCTCTCTCGCTCGCTCACTCACACACGCAAAAATAATTTCTCTCATTATAATTGACGTGGCATAATTTTGAACGGGTATTCTACCTCCTTTCTCGAAGCAAAAAGCCGTTTACTCCCGATCGATTCCCCTCGAATCCTCCCGATAAAACTGTCTGATTCCGAACGACTCCACTAACTCCCCACCCTGTCGACCCGACAGGTCGTGATCCCCCCGGCTCGAAACCAGCCTCGGCTCATCTGGTCGACACACTTATCGACCCGGACTATGCCGGGTCCAACGGATCCCTGCTGGCATTAAATGCTCCGTCAGACGAGGAATGGGGGAGCCACCTAATCTCATACCTCATTAATGGAGCGTCAGCTATTGCCCATGAACCCTACCCCTGGGTCTACAGGTCGCCCACGTCGGTCCTTAATGACCTACTTGGCCTGGTGGGCCCACAGGAGCGCGGTCCACCTGGACATGATATAAATACCCTCGCATTTATGGTAAGAGACGCATTAATTACACATAGCACTCTTACTCTGCTCAAATCTCCCCAAAATCGAACCACTGACTTAAGCATCGAAGAATCTTACTCGGGACCCACTTCGGCTAGCTCACGTTGCTATTTCCCTTATTGTAGGACCAACTTCCCGTTCAAATATCAATACCTATTCACTCGACCTGAGGAATCGATCGGTGTCTACCAGTTCTGAATTCGACCCGCATCAATAATTATCAGACGTTTTTTTTTTGTATGTTTATTTCTTTATCATGTAATTTTATTTTATATAATTATTTTATTTTTAACCTATTATTATTTAATAAATTATGTCAAATAATTTTTTAAAAAGTATTTTTATAAAAGAAATTTAATAATATATTTATATTTAGATCCTAAAATAATTTAAGCATTAAATTAAGGTAAATTCCCCTAAAAAAGTTACTTAGTTTTTATTATTTATAATTTAATGAAAAGTGAGAAAATTGTAAAGTCGTTTCCAATCCCATCAAATTGACTAAAGCACGTTTTCTTTTTTGATTTTTTATCTCCGTCAAATTATATTCAAATATTCATGATATTTTATGAAACAATTATAAAATTATTTGAAAGCTACAGACTAACTACCAAGCACCAACCCCTCTTAACAAGAACTTAAAGGGTATACATCATTTTAAATCATTTGATTTTTTTCACAAATAACCTTCAGTCCTTCACCACAAAGAGTCAAACTTGTTAATAGGAAAATATGATATTGTGATTCTTAACTAAGTGTATTACATTATCATCTCTCAACCAACAATTCTAAAATGTTTTGAGTTTTGGATATGTTGGAGTAAGAGTGATATAAATAATATAGAATTCGGGAAAATATCATTTTCGATACCATAAGTTTGACTTAGTCCAATTTTGATAATATGTTTTCAATCAATTTCAATATTGATACTATAAATTCTAATTGAATTCCATGTTAAACCCATCGTATTTTGATGAAACATGAATTTGCAATTGATTACAGCATATTGGCAAAACAAAGAATAAAAAAGATACACAAGAAATTTTGAATTTCTGCAGATTTCAACCTAGCAATCATATATCATACACTATTTTAAAACCACACATTCAACAAGATGTACATGGAACACACAACCAAGCAATAGTGTCACGTCCTAGGCCCGCAAATCTATTGGAGGCAAGAGTTACCACCGAACCCACCGAATGCATCTTGAAATCAGATTATGAACAACTTGTCCAAAAGAGATATCAAATGGATGCACTTGAGTATTTTGGCTAAATTTATAAGGCATTTAATTATTTTTCCTTATTTTTTGATGTGGGATGGGATATTACAATCATCCCTCCTACGTCTGCGTCACGGCGTGACACATTTGAAAACTGACCATCAGGCGTTGGGATTCTAGAGGTGACTCCTACAAGCTCAAGAGGTAGCTTTTGCAGAAGCAACACTTTGTCCCACGGGTTCAAGAGGTGGCTCTCATATGAATAACACTTTACCCCACAAAAGCACTTATCTCCCAATATTCAGTTGGCGAATGACTCTGATACCATTTGTCACGCCTCGGGCCCACGAGCCCATTGCATGCTAGAGTTGCCTCAGAACCCTAACAGTCTATAGGGGGGACTGGTCCTAGCCCAACCCTTCTAGGTTCTCCACGTCCCTAAATCATCAGATATGCTCATCAACCATCACTTATAAGTACCACAAACCTTCCAAAATAAGTATTATTATTCATCACATTACACTTACTCTGCCAAAATACTTTCTTTCTTCATACTTTTGTTGACTTAAACATCGAAAGGTTCTCATTAGAGATGCTTCCGACTAGATTCATGTGTGTTTCCATCTCAGCTGGTTGAGGAGTCCACCAGTATTTCATCGAATCCAGACACGCTCTATTCGAGGACATGTCAAACACTAGATTCCGACTTCATCAATTTTAAAATATCGATACAATAAATTGACATGTGATATAATGCTTTTTATTATATTATAATAATAAAAACAGCAACATTACCTTAATATTCTTCAATTCAAAATTAAACTATTATATAAGTTATTCAGTTTGATGTGGCTTACTAATTTCAAATTTAAAAAAAAAAACGCTTGGTCTCTATTGTTTCATTTTCAAATAACATCTTTATACTTTCTATTATTTCGAATTTGGAATATAATTGTAATTGTTTCTTTCACGTTTCGAACAGAAATGACTGTTTACTTTTAATTTTAACTATTCCTTCAACTACAAGTGATGCATACTGATATTTGGGACAATAAGAAAACCTATGAGTTACATAGTAGTAGGATTGTTGATTTTCGGGTGAACCTAATATATAAACAAACAAAAAATAAAATAAAACGTGCCGGCATTCCTATTGGGCTCAGGTTCACGAATCGATTCTCCTCTTCTTGGGCCACCTTATATGGGCTTCTCGTATTGGATCATTTGGTAATATCTTAGGCTTCTTAGCCCAATAAGTCAGATTTTATGGGGCATCAACTAGAAATATTCTATAATTACATCCATAAATATAAATTTAAATTTGTTGTTAAGTGGGTGACCGACCCACAAATTACTCCAAAACGTTAAGACTGCGTGCATATATTTTCAAAAAATGCATCTTTTTCATATGCAAATGAAAATTACACTAAATTTATTATCATTTCTGTCCATAAATATTCAGTATTCTACACAAATAATTGAAATATGTTTTTGTTTTTATTCAAAAATCAAGCAAAACTCATTTTTAAATTTCAAAAATACTAGAGATTAAAAATATACTAGTAATACTGGCACCCTTAATGCATGTATATAATAAAAAAAAGAACATAATTTAACGGTATACTAAAATTTTGATGGTATCTATACCATCAAAATATTTTTTGTAACTAATTAAATATATTTATGAAATTAGCGGTAGTAAATATAAAATAATTTCAAATGAAAAACTAAGAAAATAGTTACAAAGAAAGTAAAAAAATGATATTGAAAAGTATTGAGATATGAAAAATGATATATATATATACATATATATATATATAGAGAGAGAGAGAGAAGGGAGAAAAAGCAAAAAAGTATGTGGAAGAAGAGACAGGATAGAAAAATTAAAAAAAAAAAGGTGGGGGTGGGGGGATAATTGCACTAGCTATCCTGAGATATGACCAAATTACAAGTAAAACCATCATTTTTGAAATTTACATAAATAATTATGAGGTATACAAACGTTATATATATTTAACCCTCCATCTATTATCGTTAAGGCTTTTAATGGAGATCGTTGAATTTTAACATATTTTTTCTATTTTACCCTCTTGTTAAATTTGACCGATTTTTGCAAATTGTCTAGAGCTTATTTCGTAATATTTTGAAACAGGTGAGGTCTATTTTATAATATGTTATACCAACTTATCAAACAATATTATTGATAAACCAAGCAACAAAAAAAGTAGATGCAAACCTTTGAATTCACATTGAAAATTTGAAAAATTTTCAAAAAACACTGGACACATGTTAATTAATTTTTGTAATACACCGCGTACAAGATACCTTAAGTATCTCTCAATGAAAAAACTACACTATCAGATAACATCATTCTCGAAGAAAAAAATCATGCATTACAAAAAAATTGGAGAAAATTTTGTCTTTACTAAATTCCTGTTATTACTACAATTTAGTATGCAAACCCTAGGGTTATGTAGGTAATTTCCTAAATTTTAGGATTAAATTTGTAATTTTGTCATAGCTCGAGCAAATTTAGTGTAACTTACCCTTTTTCAATAGTAAAAGATTTTAGGGCATTTTTGTCTTTCTCCCATCTCCGTTAGCATTGCAATTTAGTATGCATATCTTAGAGTTATTCAGGTAATTTTCAAAAATCGATAATTTATAAATTGGTTATGTGACGACCTGAAACTATTGGCTAGTTATGGGAATATGCTACAAATACTTTTATTATATAAACTGAAAATTTTCCTAAAAGTCTTTTATTACATAGCAAAACACCAAGTACATAATAAGAGTTCTAAATACATAATACAACTACAAAGACTCGTCTATGACTTCTTCTAGCCAAAAGCTTTAAATCATCCCTCGCTATCCTCCTCGTTGATACCTTCGTTCTCATGTCCGGCTAAAACATGAAATATTAACAACGTTAACAATCACGTTGAGTAACAATTTCACTTAACACATAAGGTGCGCGTGTGTGACTTGAACGTGCATATTTTCACATATTTATATCAACATAAACTATATAAAATTTCAGATCATAAGAATCATAAACTGCTCTCTTTTCTACCGTTTTCCACCTCGACGGGCAGCTACCTTATCTTGTCGTGCCGTAATTCAATTTTCAACCAATACTCCCACACAACCAAACACTCCAGTGATTATATCCTGGGCATATGCTGAATTCCCTACGACCCACTTCAGTACATGAAACACTCCGTCCATGTAAGTTGGGATTAGGCAACGATGGATGGTGAGAACGTTTAAGACCGACAAGCCCATTGCCGCCCTACCGAACTCAACCCCATCCACTCCTATCACGTTTTGGGCCCATATACACACAATTTTCAGCATACTCAATATAATTTCCAGCGCATTTCACACTGGTTTTCACATGGTTTTCATAATTGCAGCATGCATTTATTCAGATTTTGCAGGAATGAGCATATTTTTCAACCTCTATGAACTGAAAATTCAAATCTGCGAACACTTACGACGAACTAAAAATTTCAGTTTGTAAGCACGGAATTTCTAGCCTAAAACCTTTTGGGATTTTACAAATATGTTTCTAATGTTGTAAAATAAGGTTTTGGTTGGTAAACTTTTGAGTTTTTAGCTTACGAGACTTTGAATTTTTAGACTGCGACGCAAAATGCTTAACTGCGCGCGACTGTTGAAATTTTCAGCCCTCGAAGCCGAACTTTGCAGTTTTGAAAATACTGTTTTTCCAGCTTATTATATACTGGAATTACAGCCTATAAAATAGGATTTGAGTTTGGAAAATTTGAATTTTTCAGTTGTGGAAAAAGAAGAATTTTCAACTTTGTAACAAAAATTTCAGCACTGTAAATAGTGTTTCCAGCAAATTTTGAACTAAAAATTCACCTTGACAAACATAAAATTTCAGCTTCTAACACATGATTGAAGCACTAGTAAAGTATCAAACATCATAATACATAACTTAAGCATTAGTTGAACATATTGCAAACAAAATTTCAACATAGTTTCACAATTTCCAGCTTACACATTTCAGATTGCGAATAGAATTTTCAGTTTGTGAAATACTCGAATTTCATCTTAAAACATATTGAAATCACACACGGGAATTTTCAGCCTTTCAAAAATAGATTTTCAGCTTGTAAAATTCAAATTTCCAGCCTTGAAAAATAGGATTTTCAGCTGCGGGAACAGTAATTCCAATTTTGAAAGCAGAATTTTTAGCTTTGAAACCATCTATAAATTTAATCTTTAAACATTGAATTTTCAACTTTTAACACATAATAAAATCCTAAATACGTAGATAAACCGTAGACAAGCATAAACCCTAATTTTCCAGCACATAAATCCAACAAAATGCTCAAATTTTCAGCACAATCATTCATGAACACATATCATGCATTTAGCTATAATATCATGAAATCCCTTAGGACCAAGATAGTAACCAACTTGTGATTACATCCCATGTCCTAATAGGGACATAATATGTTAATTCTATAAGAAAACTAGCTTATGTCTTAAGAGAAATCACTACCTTCTCTAAGAGGATTTTTCTTCTTTTTTCTTTCTAGGTTTGGAAACTAAGTGGTGCACGAAGGAGAAAGGGTGAATTTGGGGAGTAAAACGAACAAATAAGAGGGAGATATGAGGGGTGTGTATGGCCGGCTGTTTGTGTGTGTGAGTGTGTGGTGTTTTGTATTTTCTTGCACATTTGACTTTTTATAACTAATGTTAAAAGAAATAGAAGAAATATGATTAAAATAGAGTTAAGTCTTAATCTAATCATGCTCTCTTTCCAACTCAATATTCAACTAATAGGTCTAAGAGTACTTAGTGGCGGTCTATAGGTGCTTAATGGTAGTCTAAGTAATACTTGACCATACATGCAGGTATAATTTTAGAGAAGTATTTACAATTGGCTATACAAGTGTATATGGATAGTGATTGGTGTAAGATGGAGACCTAAGGATTAATATCTACCAAGTATTGAATTTATGTATCCCTACATGCCTCAAAATCGTCCTTCCCCTTTATTTTCTGAAAATTGTAAGTTGTTTCATATATCTTGGATTGTTTTGTTTAAAATATGGAAGAAATAATCTCTAGGGGAGGAAAATGCAATTTATGCATTCTTTAGGGTTTTCCTCCAAAATATATATATGTATGAATATAATTATATATAGATATATACATATATATATTGTCTTATGTCTAGAAATTTAAATAATTATTCTCAAGATTATTTTATGAAAGTGACACATTTTGGGTGAAAATGACATTTATAAGAATTTTAGGAAAAATTTCTAATCTAATGTATATATATATATATAACCGTGTATAGATATATATACACATACTTATTTTTGTCTTAACTTTTTATGCATGGAAGGATGGTTAACCAACGACGAGAAAATAATCCTATATCGATGCATGTTGTAAATAAAACGAGCACATTTTGCAAAATGCTATTTTTTCATAAATGATGCATATAAACATGTAAATTGCATTCATTTAAGCATATATACTAGAATGTTTTGAGAAGGATCGGGTCCTTACAGGTCATAATCCAAGGTAGCTTAGTGTAATTATTCCCCGCCACCCCCCCCCCCCCCCAAACAAAAAAAAAAAAAAACAAAAGACCAAAAATAGGTACTAAAGGGTGATGCTTTTTTATATAATGGTATAAATATAAATAAACAAATCCACAGATTGGTAATTGGTTATGGCATGGCTATGGGTCTGTTACCCGTGAGAAGAGTTTGGGCTTGGTTATAGGAGGGATTTTATGGGCTCTTTTGGGGCCTTTCTTTTATTTCAGCATGATCTTGAATGGGCCTTAACATTTTTGATAGCTGCAATCTATAGTAAAATAATATGTGTTTTTTTTTTCTTTTTAATTATTATTCACTATTATCAGTTAATATAACTAATTTAGCACTTTCCGAAAAGATGATTAAATATTTAAAAGTATAACTAATCTCAAGATTTGAAAGTAACTCCAAAACAAATTGATTTTTTTTTTTTGAAGAGAAAACAAATTGAATTAATATGATGAATTAAAACTTAAAAAAATTTGCTAGCTAGAAAAGGAGCAATTGTTTTGGGTTGAGACACAAACACTTATTTAAACATATAATTTGGGTTCGAGTTCCATTCAATGTGTGTGGGTTATTTCTTTCCCTCATATAAGTTTATTATATACACTAGTAATATTGGTACGCTTTATGTGTGTACATAAAAAAAATAATGATTATATAATTTAATAGTATACTAAATTTTGGTAGTATTTATATAATCAAAATATTGTTAACTATTTTTAATAGATTTATAAATTAGTGATAAGTAATAACGAAAGAATTGAAAATAAATAATCAAAAAAAGTTACAAAGAATGTTAAAAGGAGAGAGAAAAAAAAATGAAAAAAACTACAGATCAAAAAGTGTTGTTAGACCAAAAATAATTATTAGAAGATGTTTTCCCTTATATAATAGTATACATATATATAAGAAAAATTATAATTAGGCCCCCTGAAGCTAGGTCAAATTACAGGCAAATCCCCTAAGATACGGGAAAGTACACATATCTTCCTTGAGGTTTGGGTTCGACTAACATTCAAGGAAAAACTAATGAAATGACTTTATTATTCTTGTTGAAATATTAAGAAAAAAAATCCCACAATTCAGATTAAATATAAAATAACAAGTTTGTCTATTTTCTTGATGACAATTATCAATTGCAATGAAAGTATTGTTGTATACAAAAAAGTTTGAAATTTTTGAAAAAGGGTAAAATTGAAGTTCGCTATAATTTTTTGCTTACATAAGCAAATCACGGTGTATTAGTAATCGAAATACGCTACCTATTAGCCAGACCCAAACTTTAAAGGAGGTATATATAATTTTACATACATAAAAGAGTTTAGTTGGAATTTGATTGAATCTCAAGGGGTCTAAGTATAATATTTTCTATATATATATATATATATTATAATATGTTGGTATTATTGATATTATGGCCATTGTAGTGCAACGATCTAATTGTCCATTTTTATTATTAAAAAAAGACCGTCACATCAATCTTGAAAGGACATCTAATTAAAAATAAGATCTTTTAGACTAAATTTTGAATTAAAAAATAAGATCTTTTAATTGGATTGTGATACGAACATCACTCACTAAGAATCAGTTAGCAATTAATAATTTATTTTTAGTAATTATATGTAATATATCAATTATTATTGTCCAAATAGAGACATCTATTTGGTTATGGTAATCTTATTCAAGAATGCTAGTCTTTTCATCAAAGAAATTTTGGTAAATAAGATTTTGGTAGCTATGAGCATTCAAGTGGATGACTTGTATGCATTACTCCATCAAGTAAAGTTAAATAGATAGGATTTTGGTAGCTATAAACATTCAATTGGATGACTTGTATGCCTTACTCCATCAAGTCAAGGGAAGTAGATATTAAGTTATGTTTTGGATGGATTTAAAAAAAAGTGTTTTTCGAGTCATATTTTTATATTACATACATATTTTTTAAGTCACTAATTTTGCATTTAAGAGCTCGTTTGGATGTATTATTTTAGATGAGTACTTATTTTTTGAAAGAAAAAAAAACACTTCAGCTAAAAAAATGCCAAAATGTGCCTTTTTTGTTTCAAAAGATACTCAAAATAGCTTTAAATAAAAATACATTTTAAAATACTTTTAATTATTGCATTCAAATGCAAAACTATTTTGCATAAAAAAAAAGGCCCACTAAAAAATCACGACTCTAGAAGTATTGTTTTAAGCCATCCAAACGGACCTTGAATGCAATAATAAAAAGTGTTCTAACATGTATTTTTATATGAAACTACTCTAAGTAGCTTTTAAAAAAACCCTTTTTGCTTTTTTTTTTTAAAAAAAACCATCCAAAAATATTTTTTTTGCTCTCAAGTATTTTTTTTTTCAAAAAATAAGTATTTTTTCTTTAAAAAAATGTCTATCCAAATAAGCTCTTAATCTGACATCTAGCTTACCATACTTTTCTAATAAAGGCTAAACAAAAATTATCCAATTATCATAGAAATAATTAGAAACTCATCATTGGACATTCCTTTGTTATCCGGATACGAGATTTCGTTAATTAACTAAAAATAACGATAATGCATTTTTTATGTTAAAAAACTTATGGATTAATGTCACTAATGACTCTTAAAGTTTAGGGTTAGAATCGCATATATAAAGTTTAAATTGTCACATTCTAGTCATTTATATCATAAATTAGTAACAATTTAGTTCATTCAATAAATCATCCAATCAAATTTCACTAGAAAATGCTTATTTGATGAGCACTTGTTTTGCGATTTGTCAATTTTCACTAGCCAACATATTTTTAAAAACTTATTCTAAATAAAAATTAGCAGAAAACACCATCTAAATAAGTATTTTCCATGAAATTTGGTCAAATGTTCATCAGAAGAACTAAAATGTTACTAATTTATAGCATAAAGAACGAAAATATGACGATTAAAATTTTATGAATTAAAGTGACTCTAACTTTAAATTTTGGGGAACATTAATGACATTTATTTGTAACTCAGAGTGTTTGACTAAGCTTATAAGCTCCTCAAAATATTTTATAACCTATTTAAGTAGTTACAAGTTCATAAAAAATGTTGGTAAATGTTTTAAGTAAATAACCTTATAATTAGCTTCAAAAATAATTTATTAGAAGTTTATAATCTTTAAAAAAAATAAAATTCCCCTTACTTATTTTAGAAACAATTTATAAATTGTCTAATGCTAAAAAATCAAATGACACAAACATCTTTATTTTTTTAAATATTACATTTCTACTATCTTAAGAAATACTTGTTTACATGAAATTAAATTTTACTTTTTTTTTTGTCATCATTACTTTTAAAAAAGCCTTATAAGTTTTCACTTTTACCAAACATAATTACAACTTATAAGTTTCAAAAATATCTTATAAGTTACATGATCTTATTTTATCCAAATACTAAATGTAGAAGCTTATAGGTTTAAAAACATCTTATAAGCTCTTTCAAACAAGTTTAGCCAAACACCCTCTTACTCAATCATGCTTTTGTAATTAAATCAAGACATTTCTTTTTTCTCTATAAATCATTAACATTAAAAACCTGATACAATAGATAAATATAATAAGTTCAAAATAATAACTTATCTGACAAATACTTATGCTCTCTTATGTTTTTTTTAATAAAGATGATTGATAATGTTAGTTTTAGGAATGGACACGTCCTTAAAAAAGATAACTTGAGCCGAAAATAATGTTGGCGGTTTCTCAACCTATTGAAATGGAAACACCGAAGTGTCTCCATTGAAAATCTTCTCATGCTCAAGTCAACAAAGTGTGTATTGTGTAGATATTTTGGCAAAGTAACTGCAGTGGAATAAATAGTATTCACCTCATAAGATTTTTATGAGGGTATTTATAGTTGAAGGTTAGAGAGTACACTTGATGATTAGGGTTATGTGAAGGATCTAGTACGATTAAGCCGGCATGAGTCCCCCACCTAA
This sequence comes from Petrea volubilis, assembly GCA_026212405.1. Lineage (NCBI taxonomy): Eukaryota > Viridiplantae > Streptophyta > Magnoliopsida > Lamiales > Verbenaceae > Petrea > Petrea volubilis. The sequence continues at coordinate 2,297,323 of CM047880.1, forward strand.
CTTGTCAGAATTGTTATGCATCAAAGGAAGATAGGCTCTTATGTATTGAGACAAAAGAACCCCTATATAATTTCAAATCTTTAGGAAGCGATCGTGTCAGAATATTTGCATTGCTCTAGTTATCAAAAAGGTCCTGATCTACTAATGTGATCCAAACCCCCATAAACTGGATCCAGGATAACGGTGATACTAAGGAAGGGTCATGGACGAGAGAAATGGTGTCGATGTGGTAATATCATCCGAGGAAGAAGGGTCCTTCCATGTGTTATTCATATACTGGTCCATGTGGATCACCCACAATATCCCACATCAATTACAATGATATGAAAAATTTTAAGGAGAAAAATAATATTTTATTGACTCCAAATAACATTTAATGAAAACATCCAAATATACATATGTGCATGGCATCTGGTTTAATACTTTTTTATCAATATTATGAACGTGTTTAATTCAATTGTTTGTAATATTTTAGTACTTCTAATTATATGTATAAAATTGTTAGATTTGTTATTGATGCGGGTCAAATTCGGAGCTGGTCGACACCGATCGGTTCCTTGGGTCGAGTGAGTTGGTGATAATATTCGAACGGGAAGTTAGTCCTGCAACAAGGGAAATGGCAACGTGAGCTAGCCGAGATGGGTCTCGGCTAAGACCCTCCGATGCTTAAGTCAGCGGATCGATTTTGGAGAGATTTGAGCAGAGTAAGGGTGCTATGTGTAATTAATGCCTATCTCTTACCATAAATGCGGGGGTATTTATACTATGTCCAGGTAGACCGCGCTCCTGTGGGCCCACCAGGCCAAGTAGGTCATTGAGGACTGCCGTGGGCGACCCGTAGACCCAGGGGTAAGGTCCATAGGCGATAGCTGGCGTTCCATTAATGAGGTATGGGATTAGGTGGCTCTCCCATACCTCGTATGACGGAGCATTTAATGCCAGTAGGGATCCGTTGGACCCGGCATGGTCCGGACGATAAATGTGTCGACCAAAAGAGCCGAGGAGCTGGTTTCGAACCGAGAGGGATCACGACCTGCCCGGGTCGCGGGTTGAGGAGTTAGTGGAGTCGGTCGGCGTCAGACAGTTTGATCGGGAGGATTCGAGGGGAATCGATCGAAGAGTAAAAGGCATCTTGCCCCGAGAAAGGATGTCGGATATCCGTTCGGAATTATGCCACGTCAATTATGATTTGTATTTTGAGTCACGGCTCGAAATGTGGCTTGAAATGGAACTCGAATTTTAAATCCACGAAAATAACTTATAATAAACTCTCCTTGAAGGTAAAATTAGGATATTTTAATTAAAATTTTAAAATATGCCAAATCAAACAACCTAGTACCAAGATCTAATCTTTATTGTAAGCATAAGAATCATGTTTGATTTCATCATAAAATTGATGATTATGAGCAATCTGAATATGGCCTAAAACAATTCTATCATACTGCATTCGTGGCTTGTTATTACTTGCGTGAACTCTTAAATCGTCAAAATAAATAAATGAATATAAATATAAATAAAAAAGAAAAAGAAAAGAAAAGGAAAAGAAAGGACAGGAAAGGAAATTCCAGTGTGAACTTAATAATATTTTTAGAATTATCCTACCAGGGACATAGAGTTGCTGTCACTTAAAAAGAAAAAAAAAAATCTCCAGTGTGAACTCATGACTAAAAACTTTCAAGACCGAAAATAAAAAGGAGAACTTACATTTACACTTCTTCATATATTATAAAATGATTTCTTTTATTTTAAAAATTATAATTATCCGTTTAAGATACGTATCAACTTAACAAGATTTAATTTTCATTAAGGCCTTACGAATGAGTTGCATTCTGGTATTTTTTGTGGATTTTTGAGATGAGTTTCGAGTGATCTTGGTAAGTTCAAAACATTGAAGATATATATAAAATCAAATTTTTAAAAAAAATGTAAATGGTAGTATTGGATTATAAATGAGGATATTTAATTGTGTTATAAAGTAAAATTACTTTTCATATAAATTGATAGTATAACAAAATTGATCAAGTGATTGTCATATTTCACAAAATGTATCTTTTGATGGTTGAGTTGATTACTATGGTTGTAGAAAAATTATTATATTTTTTTATTAATGTTCAAAAAGGTTTTAAAATTTGATGGAGTATTTTTAATGTTTAAAATATATTTTAAGGGTGTAAACGTAATTTGCTAAAGAAAAAAATTAAAAAAAAGGAAGAGGGGAAAGGGGGAGAGAGAGAGGACGGAGGGGGAGAGAGAGAGAGTGTGGGATGGTCCGTGGTCAGGACGCAAAGACTTCAACACGCTTTTCATTAAAATAAAGAAAAAAACAAAAAGTAAGAGAGAGAGAGAGAGAGAGAGGGTCAAGCCCTTATGGTCGTTGCAAATCTTAGTCCTGAAAGCCTCTTTCTTGTTGCCTTCTCTTTTACTTTTACAGTCCCAGACCCAGCCTTCAGCTCCACCTACTGGGCAAAAAAAAGTTCTAAAAAGCTAAAAAACCAAGAAAAACGTAAAAAAAGAGAGAAAATGAAAGATTAGTAGGCCATCCCTTCTTTGACTCGAGCTTCGCCAAAAAAAAAATGAAACACTAATAATATTTAGTGATACTATATACTTTATTAAATTCATTTCCCATAATCCCAGTCCACTCCCAGGTCTACTCTGAACGTCAAAGTTCCAAGCTTTCACACTCCCCGGTAAAATTTTCTTTTCTTTAGTAGTTTTTTCTTTGGGTTATATATCTGTATAATCTTGTGTCTTTTGTCTATTGCTTTCCTTGGTGATTTTGGTGCTGGCTTTTGAATAACTTGCAGCAACAGGGTTTGAATTTCTTTTTTCCTGTTATCTTTATTGCTTGCTAGGAATTGGTTTGAAATTTAGGGGTTTCTGATTTGGCATAAACCCCTTTTGTTTATTTTGTATAATTTTGTTGTATTCCAGGTGGGTGTTTGATTTTCATTACAAAGTTTGCATTTTTTTATGATTTGGGTATGTCTATTACTTGCCGAGGGTCCAAGATTGGGATTTCATGGTGTTTATGAAATAAAGTTTTTTGTTCTACTTGCTTGTTTGGCTTGGTGTTGGTGGATCTTCGTACTTCCTTTGTGTGTGTGTGTGTCATTGGAGCCTCTGTATGTACACTCATATGCCCTTTCTTGTCACTATTTGTCCTCAGTTGTTTGCAATCTTCAATTTTCCTGTTGTCTTTGTTTAAGTGGATTAACTAATATTATGACCTTATATCCGTTAACTACTTTTGAAATCCTTTGCTCAACCTGAATTTCTGTTTCTGTGAGGCTGTCTGATTATCATCTTTTGTCTCAGGAAAGTGAACTATGAGGCGCCACTGATATTGAGCTGGTTTTTCAAATTCTTGATTTAATCGTTGCCGTTGTAATGAGTACCGTATTGTATATTAGAGCTCTCATTAGTGTCGTCATTTGGTTTCTCTTAACTGAAGAAACTTCCATCCATGCCCTTCAATCCGATGTCGACTGCCTCCAATCCATAAAAGACTCTTTACAAGACCCGTTCAACTATTTATCGTCATGGAATTTCAACAACAAAACTGAAGGGTTTATCTGTAAATTCACTGGGATCGATTGTTGGCATGCGGATGAGAACAGGGTCTTAAATATCCGTTTGGCCGACATGGGACTTAAGGGGGAGTTCCCATTAGGTGTTTCGGGTTGTTCCTCAATGACAGGCTTTGATATCTCTAGCAACAACATTCATGGAAACATTCCAAGCAACATATCAAAGTTGATCAATTATGTGACCACTCTCGATCTCTCATCCAATCAGTTCTCAGGAGAGATACCCGTTGGTCTCGCGAATTGTAGCTTCTTGAATGTGCTTAAACTTGACAACAATCAATTGACGGGACAAATCCCGCTGCAGATTGGTTTGCTTAACAGAATGAAGACATTTAGTGTGGCGAAGAACCGGTTGAGTGGGCCTGTCCCACATTTTATAAATCTTAGTATTCCAGTTGAGAGCTATGCGAATAATGCAGGGCTTTGTGGTGAGCCTTTGCCTCGTTGTTCAGGCCCGGTTAAGAAAACGCCTGGCCCAGCTATTTTGGGAGGAGTCGTTGGTGGGGTGACTGTAGGAGCTCTGGCTTTTAGTATTGGTATGTACTTCTTTTTACGTAAGATGGCTAGGAAGAAGAAGAAGGAAGAAGATCCTCTCGGAAACAAATGGGCCAAGAGTATCAAGGGTGCCAAACGCATTAAGGTAAGATACATTTTACGTTCTTTTTTTTTCAAAAAAAAAAATCTAAAATAAGATATTATGCAAGTTCTTGATTTGAACACCCTGCCACAACCTCGTCACAATTATTTGGGAATAGCGAAGTTGAATTTTATAATTATTGTATATTCTCAAGGGAGGGGTTAGAATTTTGAATTTAATAGAAATACATGTATAATAGCTCTATATTTATTGTTTTACTTTTTATTTTCGGGGGTGAGGGTGGGGTGCGCACCAGCCCCCTCTTGGCTCTGTTTCCTGTTTTTCAATGGTAGGTACCATGAAAATGTTGTAAATATGCTGTTTGTTTCTTTGATCTTATTGTTGGAATTTTATTGCGAGATAAAATTTTGAAGGGAGTTTTAAATAAAAATAAATATAAGAACTATAGCTCTGTATTGACCGGAGGGAAGGCGACTGCCCCTACTAACCCATTTTTTTTGGCTCCATCCAAGGTCGCAACTGTAGCTTCCATGAAGCTGTTGTTTAAAATGCTACTAGTTTGTTTAACAGTCTCTTTTACACCATCTGATATCATGTAAATTTTTCTACAATGAATGACATGATCACAAAAAAATTGTATCTTCTATTTTTTGGCAGCTATCAATGTTTGAGAAATCAGTTTCGAAAATGAACCTGAACGATCTCATGAAGGCCACAGACTGCTTCAACAAAGAGAACATAATTGGGTCGGGAAGAACCGGGATGATGTACAAGGCGGTACTAGAAGACGGGACCCCTCTAATGGTCAAGAGATTGCAGGACACTCAACACTCTGAGAAAGAATTCTTGTCCGAAATGGCCACCTTAGGAAATGTAAAACACCGCAACCTCGTCCCACTCCTAGGTTTCTGCTTGACCAAGAAAGAACGTCTTTTGGTCTACAAGCACATGCCAAATGGTACCCTACATGATAAGCTACACAAAGACGGTGCGAAACCTATGGATTGGCCTCTGAGGCTCAAAATCGGGATAAGGGCCGCAAAGGGATTCGCATGGCTCCACCATAGCTGCAATCCACGCATCATTCATAGAAACGTTAGCTCAAAGTGCATTTTGCTTGATGAGGATTACGAGCCCAAGATTTCTGATTTTGGGCTCGCCAGGCTAATGAACCCTGTTGACACGCATTTGAGCACTTTTGTGAATGGCGAGTTTGGTGATTACGGTTATGTTGCTCCCGAATATGCAAGAACCCTCATGGCCACCCCGAAGGGCGACGTGTATAGTTTCGGAGTCGTGCTTCTTGAACTAGTGACAGGTGAGAAACCAACCTACGTCTCTAAAGCCCATGAAAGCTTCAAGGGTAATCTTGTTGAGTGGGTTTCTGAGCTCTCGAGCGCATCCAAGCTTCACGATGCGATCGATGTATCTTTGGTGGGGAAAGGTTTCGACAGCGAGGTTTTTCAGTTTCTTAAGGTCGCATGTAGTTGCGTGCTTTCGGGTCATAAGGAGAGGCCTACCATGTTTGAAGTTTATCAGCTCCTGAGAGCTGTCGGACAACGGTATGATTTCACGACCGAAGATGATATCTTGGTCCTGTCGGATGCGGGGAATGACGGCGAGCAACTGGTGGAGCTCATCGTTGCGCGGGATGTATAGGTGATGAATTTATATATATATATATATGTCGAAGTTTGATATAATGTTGGGATGCAAAATAATCCATGTAATTATATGTTGGTGTTTTAATAATTTTTGCCTAGCATTTCAGATAAGTTGTTACCATGTTGAACTACTTAAGCCTTAATTAGTTGATTTACCAGGTGAATGATTGCTCGCGTGTATAGTTGTCTTATGATTTCTTTATGTGTGTGTGTGTGTGTGCAGGTTTTTCCTGGTACTTGCTGTTTCTGGCTTGTTTTGCCATTGACTTCATCCATGCATGTATGTGTGTGTGTGTGTGTATGTGTGTGTGTGACTGTGTGTGCAGATTTTTCCTGGTACTTGGCCGTTTTTGGCTTGTTTTGCCACTGACTTCATCCATGCATGTATGTGTGTGTGTGTGCAGGTTTTTCCTGGTACTTGGCCGTTTCTGGCTTGTTTTGCCATTGACTTCATCCATGCATGTATATTTGTGTGTGTGTGTGTCGTTTTATCATGTAACTTTTGAGGGTGGTTGTGTTGTAATTTCAATAAATAAGGACATATTTGATTATATCTTATATGGTATTTACACCTCATGAAATTATTTTATAAACATATTTGATTGATATTGAACTTATTATGAGCCGTATGAGTTATTTAGTTTGTAATTTAGATTGAATTTCAAATTCTGTAACATGTTCTATAATAATCTAATATGTGAGGTGAATTTTATAAATTTCAATTAAGAGTATTTTTATTCTTAAACAAATATATTTATCAAATGCTTAAAATATAGGATTTGTTAATTTAAGAAATTTAGCATCTTATACTTTTAATAATATCAAACATGTTCAAGGATTTTGTTTGTTTTGTAATTATTTTGTTTATTTTGTGATTGGGACAAAATTCAGGAGTTCTTGTTTTTTGGTAATTATGTATGTTAGTGTGCCTAAGTTTCGGGACTTGTGTGAAACTCACAACGTATATAATCATGTATGTAAAAGTGTTATGCCGTGTCTAAGTTTTTCGGGGAAAAAAAAAAAGTTCTTATATGTAGTAGGTGGGGAAAATATAAACTGTTGTAATAACTGTAGGGCGTGTTTGATATTGCATTAAAAGTAAAAGATGTTAAATTCCTCAACATTGGTGGATTTCACAATTTAAGCATTTGATAAGTTTGTTTGTTTTAGAATAAAAGTTGTCTTGATTGAAATTCGTGAAATTCATCTAACATGTGAGATTGTTACAGTTAATAGTATGGAATTGAAAATTCAAATCGAATTTTAAGCCACATGGCTCATAAGAAATTCAATTTGAAATCATATATCTATATTATTATAAAAAGAAAGTCATTTTTGTCTCACAAATGACGGTTATTTATGTGATTTTACAAAATTTGCCCTTCAATTTTATGCGGAATAAATAGAGATATGTAAAATTGTGGCTAAAATTGAAAGTTCACATAAAATCGATTCAATTCGAATACCAAATTTTGATGTGTCGGTTTTACCCTTTTAATTAATAAATGCATGCAATAAAAAAAACAAATGAAAAGGTCAATATTATAATATTATATTTAATTTAAAAAATTCATGTTTTCAACCCACTAACCACTTTCTCTAATTACAATGACTTGGATTTTTTTTTTCTTTTTATGTTTATTCTTTTATCATATAATTTTATTTCATATAATTATTTTATTTTTAAATTATTTCAAATAATTCTTAAAAAAGTATTCTTATAAAATAAATTTAATAATATATTTATACTTACATCCTAAAAGAATGAAGTACTAAATTAAAAAATATATATATATATATATATATATATTTTGCACACACGTAGAGTGTGCGATGTTGCTAGTGTTTATAAAGTAATTTCATAGAATGCGAATCCCATATAAAATATAATCATATATGTCCGTTTAACACTTTGTATAACAGAAGATCTCATTTGTAATGTATTGTTCAATATTTTTCTTGTTCGATACATGTCAAAATTTTCTATTATGTCTAAATTATTTTGCAGTTTTATTTATTTATTTTGATAAGTAATCATTTTGCAGTTCAGCCGTGCAAAAATGGGTGAAAAATATGTGTTGTTTGACCAAATAAGATTAAAGTCTTCCCAAGTTGTCGAATTTAGGGGATCTCAATTATTACATAAGATCCAAATTTGACCAAGTCGGATGAGATTAGTATCTGTTGATATCCACTATTTGAATCTGAACGTTTAAGGGGGGCTAAAAAAAAAAATAAAAAATTGAAGCTATAATTACCAAAATATCCTTAGGGCTTATACCAATTACAAAGACCCCTTTCAATTTTTTTTTTTTTTGATAATACGTACACACCATTCCACACATGTATAATATCAGGATTCAAACATTTGATGATACTTTCCCGCCGCTAATGGAGGGATACATGTTCAACCGGGGCCCCTTTCATTGACTGAAGTTACAATTATCACCTTAGTGTTTGTTTTTGTCTTATAAATAACACCGTCTAAATGGTCAGAGCCTTTAATCTAATGAATATGTATTCCGCTTTAGATACATGGAGAGTATAATGATTAGAATTTTGAATCCTAATAAGTGTGCGTGCATGGATTATTATGTATTATCAAAAAAAAGACAAAAAAAAAAAAAAAAAACTATCCATCTATCAGTATTAAGGGTAATTATAATTTGACTAGATGTAGGGTTTTTTTTTGTAATTAAAGTAAATATCGAGGGATTTTTTGTAAGTAAAGTAAACATCGAGGGATTTTTTGTAATTAAAGTAACCTTCAAGGGATTTTTTTGAATCTTAAAGGTGTTTTTTTCAATTATCCCAAAATAAGATAATAAAGTAAAACAAAATAAAGAACCAAATGGCATATCCGAATCCGACTATGTTAATATACAATTTATTCTAACCGAAAAAAATATAATAAGATTGATGTCCCCAGTAAATCTCAAAGTACAAATGAGGGTTGCTCTATAACTTATTGAGTTTGAATTATAATTATATATCATATTAATTTTATATAATTACAAATAATCAAACTTTAATCCTTTTCACTAATATTCATATTCAAAATCATCAAAACCTTGAAATTAAATTTCATAAATGACGAAGAATTTTGGTTAAAATTTAGGTTATTAATAACCTTTAAAGAGATATTAAAAGTAGGAGTATACATAAACTCATACAGGTTGAATTGGTCGGCTATCTATACTAGTAATAAAGCACTTGGGGGGGTTTAATAACCGTCTTAGTTTTTTTTATCTTTTTTCTTTTAACTTTTTATTTCTTATTTATTTGTTAATCTTATAATTGTGTTTTTCTTTTAAACTATCTTTCTATAATACATTTAATAAAATACATACATTACAAATAATTAAAAAATATAAAGAGTGTATAAAATCCAATAAATATTCTAATTTTATATTTATAATTTAAATATTTAATTAAAATATCTATATTATTAATAAATCACCTAGGGAGTCCAATAATAACCTTGGTGTGTTTTATCTTTTTCTTTTAACTTTTTATTTCTTATTTATCTGTTAATTTTATAATTTTATTTTTCTCTTAAACTATTTTGCTATAATAAATTTAATAAAATACATATATTACAATAAATATTTTAATTTTATATTTATAATTTAAACACATAATTAAAATATATTTATTTTTATTTTACACACGTATCAAGTGTGCCCGATCGATTAATATTTATAGTGAATAATCTTATTGTTCTAAGATTGGATTTATTTTCTTAAATAGTTCCTAATTTTTCATAGGCAATCATAATTACATAAACTAGTACACAAGTGAAAGCACGTGCTTAGGTAGCTACCCGTACAATTAGGGTAGCTGTATAAAATAAAATGGAATGACCAGGTGACCAAGGGGACCACTAAATGAAGATATGGATTGATGTGCATGACCTATTATGTAGATGCCCAATTATGGGAGTTCAGACTGCCCATCTACTAGGGAGTAAATCTCCATAGTAGATGGGAGACTTACAATCTTCACTCTTGCGAGCAGGATGGTTAAGCCTCCTAATATTGCTAATGATATCATATTGTTGTATTATATCGAAATGAGTATAGAGATCAAATTGCCCATCAATTAGAGGGTAGATGGGAGACTTACAACCCTCACTCTTCGAGAGCAAGACGAGCAAGCCTCCTACGATCGTTGATAATACCATATTTTTGTCTTACATTAGAAGGAGCGTAGGGACTTGGCAAACTTATAAATTCCTATAATTCCTTCACCTTGTGAGACACATTTTTATTAAATGACAAAACTCCATCGTCTTGAGATGCGGGACAATATCTTGTAGGGTTGAGCCGCTGTATTTGACGATGGGTTTGGGCATCATCAAATAGCGTTGTCTAGGTGAACGATGACCCTGTGCCTCTTCCCACAATGGCCCTGTGCCTCTTCTCAAGTCCCTCGACTGTGGGAGTTTATAACGATACTATATTTTTATCCCACATCAAAAAAAGTGGTCAGGTCTCCGTGTTCTGTGATGAATTTGGGCATCATCAAGTTGTAGGGCCTTCGTGTTCGGCGACAGACATGAGCATCATCAAATTGCTTTATATAAGAAAGAGTGGATTTGACAAGCTTATAAGTTTCAATCATTTGTTCACCTTGTGAGACGTCTTTTCATTAAAGAACAAAACTCTATCGTCTCAAAGTGTTAGATAATACTTCGTATGATCAGGCCTCTGTGTTAAACTACAAATTCGGACAACATCAAATGGCGTCGTCTATGGAAAGTGCATGTGGTCAAGTGACCTCCATATGTAGTAGGCAGTTGGAAGGTATCCGAACACATATGTCATGCTCGCAACCTCCATTTAGAGGTCATGTGCTCATCGGCCACGTGACAGATTTCAAAATATGTCACGACACTATCTACTATAAGTCTATAATAAATTTGAAAAAGATATTTAAATGATTGATAAAATATGTACGATGTAAAGGCTAAATGATTTTTTTTTCTTTTATCCATAATAAAATTATATATACACATATTGTGCGTGCCACTGCAACCAATAACTACAATTACACTACGAATGATCCTGATTTATCTAGACATGATGACCCCAATGACCCTTAATTAAGAACATAGCACATTCATGATTCATGCCCAATGTTTGACTTCTTTGACCAAAAAAATAAAACAAAACAAAAAGTAGAAACTCCACGTTGATCATGTGCAACTGCAGCCTCTATGCTCTTTCCCTCCAAACGCCCCCCCCCCCCCCCCCCCCCCCCCCCAGCCCCACCCCCCCAGCCGCAGTCGTAGAAAAGGGTTCTCATAGCCATAAATAATCTTAAAGACCCCATTAATCATCTTTAAACAACACTCAAGTATCCCAACTAAGTTCATTTATTACCCCCAAAGAACCAATCTTTACACCCCAAAAAGCCAATCAAGAATTGACTGTGTGTTGTCTGTGTCGTTTGTGTTTTTTTCCAAGGAAAAAGAATCCATTTCAATGGAATCAAATTCGTCTCCATCCAATCCCATATCCATTTTCTCCACTCAGTTCGAGAGCTCTTGCAAGAAAAATGACTCAACCAACAAAAAGCCCCTCAGTTTGTGGCCCGGAATGTTCCATTCTCCGATGACGATTGCCCTCTGGGAGACGAGGTCCAGCATCTTCGAGAGACTTCTAGACCCCCCACTCGATGCGCCACCTCAGAGTGAGCTGCTCACCAAGACCCCATTTCAGAGTAGAATGACCATTTTGTACAACTTCTCCAGTGATTACATACTCAGGGAGCAGTATAGGGATGCTTGGAATGAGGTCAGAATTGGAAAATTGCTCGAGGATCTTGATGCTCTTGCTGGCACCATTTCAGTCAAGGTATAAAATTTTATTATTGTTTTTTTCAAGAAAATTTATTGGTTAGTGTTAGATTAGTCTGAAAGCATCGCCAGTCTTATTTACTTGCCGGGCACTGCCTAATCGTCAGTATATTTTATTTGAGATTGTTGTATATGATGTTGTATCTGTGTTTCCTCTATGTAAATTTTAAATGGTTTGTTGGGTAGAAAGCTCTTTACATCGCAGTTTTGTGCTATTTTTCTTTTAATTATTGCTAAGAGACCTAATAGAAGGCTTCATAATATGTTTTTGAATTATTTTCAATGATGAGAACACAAGAATTGGTGATACTTCTCACCGAAATTAGACGAATAGTGTCAATCGTTGTACAGAAAAGGATGAAGTGGTTGCGAATGACTACAACAGATAATACAATGTATGTATGATTATACGATGGTTTGAATTTAAAGCCGTAAGCAGCTCGGTGGGAGCTGATTGAGCATTTTTTACTGACAATTTAGCTTGAAAGTATCATGTGCTTAAAGGTTGAGATTTTGGGCAGGTGCAATGCCATTTCTGTACATCTTTCGAAATATAAACAAGATAAAACTTATGAATTCATTTCTTCTTTTCTCTTTTTCTTCCTTGTCAGATAGAAGATTTTTCTATTTTTATACTTAAATTTTATTGTTATTTTGTTTATCATGATCCTTCCTTTCTCCCTTGATCATTAGCACTGTTCAGATGTTGATAGCACCACTCGGCCGCTCTATCTGGTGACTGCATCGGTTGACAAAATGGTGCTGAAAAAGCCCATCAGTGTTGATGCTGATTTGAAAATATCAGGTGCTGTTACCTGGGTTGGCCGCTCGTCTATTGAGATTCAGCTAGACGTCATTCAGCCTGCTACAGGTATTTTTTCGAAAACCAGTAGATATGGTATATGCATACTTTGGAGAGTAACATATGGGACTTGGTTGTTTTAGTAATACGTAGAAACTTATTATCCACTCTCAAATAGGATGTTGGTTCAAAATCACGTCAAAGTAAGCAGTACAATCTTACCCTTCTTTTCTTCTCAAATAATAACTCATATTTATATGCATTTCCATATTGAGGATGACAGATATCTTTATTTTGGCTACATTCTTTTACATTCATCTTAGGCCATGCATGAATCATCCCTCGGTTCTCATACTCGGAGCTTGTAAATGATCCATCTCTTGTATTTTTTTTTGTCATAATCGTTAAATTTTAAGGGGTATATTACAGCGAGACCTCGTTTGGCATAATTACCAAAAAAGAAGCATCTTGTTTTGAAAAAATTTCCATTACGCCGTGAGGTTTGAGTCCCTAGTGCAAAATCTAACAGAATGCATGAAAATACATAAATGGTCTTGATTCTTTTCACTAAAAAAGACAACAAACTAAATTAAAACGATGAACTAAGATTTTAGTCCTAATCACCATAGGGGGTACATGTAAAGTTTTAATATTTTAAGGTTCAAAGGAATCAAGGGGTTTGAAATGGGCGGTCGTCATCCATCATGTTCATATTGAGCTATAATTTATGTGCATTTTCGTAAAGTTTAAAATCCCCCCACCAAAAAAAAAAAAAGAACATATATATATGCCTTTTACATTTTATCAATATTAATTGTGCTCCTCAAGTAGAAGCTTTTGGCTCCACTGCTAGGTGTTAATGTACCTAAAACATATTTTCCTTAAAGACTTTTTAATATTTGCTTGTCAAGGAATCATTTGTGACAATTTAACTAAAATGAAGTTTTTTCCTTTCACAGAGACAGATGAAACTACTGATTCAGTTGCTCTAACTGCCAACTTCATATTTGTGGCTCGTGATTACAAGACTGGCAAAGCTGCACCTGTGAACCGGCTGAGTCCAGAAACGGCACGAGAGAAGTCGCTCTACGAAGCTGCAGAAGCAAGGAACAAAGTGAGGAAAAGGAAATTTAGAGACGAAAAAAGGGAGCTGTTTGAGAATGGAGAGGCAAAGAATAGATTTGAAGCATTACTGTCTGAGGGACGGATCTTCTGTGACATGCCGGCCTTGGCAGATAGAGATAGCATTCTTCTGAAAGACACTTGCCTCGAGAACTCTTTGATTTGTCAGCCACAGCAAAGAAACATTCATGGTCGTATCTTTGGAGGATTTCTGATGCACAGGGCGTTCGAGTTGGCTTTCTCAACTGCTTATACTTTTGCGGGCATGATGCCCTCCTTTCTAGAAGTTGATCATGTCGATTTTCTGAGACCGGTAAGATTTTTTTTCTTTTCCGCCCCTTTTTATATATATTTTGTATAAAATGAATGACGTGTAAATTCTAGCCCCCTTGATAGATCAAGAATGGAAGTTAAGAGTCTGTTTATATTTTAGTAATAATTACAGTTCCCTCCCCTTTAACTATTTTGAATTACACAAACTTCCCCTCTTTGTATCAAAATTACATATACCTTCCTTTTTTCAATCATCATATAGCTAGATGACACCATTATTTGAATGTTAATAGTCTTTCCAAATTGCTCTTGTATATAGATGGATAATGTTATCCAAGTTTCTTGACAAATTTTGTCAGTCTATCACCATTTGATGATTGGAAGGGGTATTTGTAATTTTGAAATCAAGAGGGGAACTTGTGTAATTACACATAGTTACACGGGAGGTCGTTGTAATTGATCCTATATTTGATATATATTATTTGCAACTACCAATTTGACACCATATTTGTAAAGCAACACAACCTATGATTACATATACTAAATACTTAATGTCTCTCCACTAATAGTGTTAGTTTGTAAGTCCTATAAATTTCTTTACGTCAGTCACATGAGTCATATAATGTTGTTGGCGGGAGTATATGATTATTTAATTTATTTTGAGTCCCATTATGAGAATGAAAAATAAGCTTTGGTTTGGTTGAAAATGAGACAAACAAACATTTTCAGTTGAAAATCTGAACTACACACACATATATAAGCATTGAGGGCCTGATTCGTTTCATTTGAACTGCAGGTGGATGTTGGAGATTTCTTGCGTTTCAAATCTTGCGTATTGTACACAGAATGCGAGAATTCTGATCAACCACTAATCCATGTAGAAGTCGTCGCACACGTTACAAGGCCTGAATTTCGGTCCAGCGAGGTATGCTTCTCTATCTGCCAATGTTGCATGCTCTGTTTTAAATAAATTTTTGTTAAATCTTATTTACCTGGAGTCGGGCAATTCATATAGCAGTACAAAAATAGAGCACCATGCTTTTTTGGCTTCTATGCAGATGAAACATATAGAAATCAAAATCTGTACTATATTTGAAATCCAAAATCCTCAACATAATTTTAGACCAAACAGTGTCCCTCTTTGGGGAAAAGAAAGAAAAACTGAGAGGGCATATTGGTAATTTCTTGTTTCCATTAAAGTTTCTTGACATTTATTTTCGACAGGGGTAGTGGATTTAATTTCCCAAAACCCTTTCTCCTTTAGTTTTAAGTTTACGCCTTCTTTTCTTGTAACATATTGTCACCTTAGAGCGACCCCCTTATGTTGATTATTACGCACGGACAAATGATAATTCAGCGTTTGGTAAATTTTTGAAATCGTTGTTGCATACATAGATGACTTTATCCCAAGTATCTTGATAAGTTTTTCTAATTTTGATAAATTCGATAATCAAAAGGGGGTTGTCTGTAATTTTCAAACGAAAAGGGGACGTTAGCGTAGTTACACATGGTTACAAGGGAGGTTAGTATAACATCCTAATTTCTATTGCAGGTTTCAAATAGGTTTTACTTCACCTTCACCGTTCGCCGTGAGGCAAAGGCAATGAACAATGGCCGTAGGATCAGGAAGGTGGTGCCATCAACAGAGGAGGAAGCACACAGGATCATTGAGCGTATGGACGCCGATTCACTGTAACAGTTTTAGTATAGGAGCACACGAACACCGGTACACATTAAGTCATTTTTTTGCTAGATACGAAGAGAATATACATGAACTTAAGATCTTACAGTCAACACTATTGTTAAGAGAGGTCTAAATTCAATCTGTTAGAGATATCAAATATTCGATGTATGTTCTCTCTAACAAGTTTACCTCTAGATAAGAAAACAATCGGATATTGTATTATGAAAGCCCGATCACACAAGAGGTGACGCACGCTTAAACCTTTTCCACCTGTTTATTTGCAAAAAAGGAATTTCACGTGCAAGTTTTGCCAAAAGAAAGTTTGCAGGCGATCGGCATATTTGATGTCCCTTCGATAAGCTAAAAATCAAAATTACAGAAAGTAGAAAATTAACGGCAATTGAGAATTAATAGCTTTAGAATATCATGCCCTATTTACTTGAGCAAGATTTCTTGAACCCAAAAAGAACTTTACAGTAGAAATACAAGCATATAAAACTCTCACAACACTCTTATTGCTTCTACGTATATATCTATAACACTCAAAAGGCTTCCAAAATATTTTACATTAATCTATTAACAAATACAAAACATTTAAAAAGAAAAAAGAGCTCTTGTACATCAAATGGGAAGGATCTCATCATCATCACAAGTGTTTTGCCTCTTGTGAAACCCTTGCTGCAGCATTGGATTAACCGGGACGGGAAATTTATGCGCTGAACTAACCATAGTTCGCTCATTTATCATCCCGACTTCCTTGCATACCCGATCCAAAATCGTCAAGAAGTCCCTCACAACCATAAAAATTCTAAAAGGATGAGCCTCCTCCTTAGCTGAATTCCCATGAAAATATTCAGTTATCTCCTTCACCAGAGTCAGAGCAACGCTTTCTTGTGCTTGAATCCTACAAATTTCCATCTTCGGCTTTTTTCACAAAACCCCACATGGATTCCGAAAACTTACTGTTATCACAGCTGCTCATGATTGTTTCAGCGATCTCTCTGATGTTCCCAAGTCCTTTAGAAAGCTTGGAGACATCAGCAGTGAGCACCTCTGCATCCATTACAGCAGCTTTCTTGACATTTGAGAGCTCTGAGCCAAGAGCAGAGACAACTTGGAGGCCTAGTTTCCTACATTTGGCATCATCATTCGTGGGGTGGGGTCCTTCAGAAAGACGAAGGCCTTCGCTTCTAATTATCTCCTGAACTACAAAATGTAAAAGCGTGGTTTTACCATCGGCCCCCTTGATGTCAACAAGCTTGAGGAGGGTGTCGAGTTTGAATGCGTGTGCATCGCCCCGGTTTGTTCCAACGTTCATGCGGTTCCCTGTTTTCAACACGGCTTCTAGAAGTTTGAAGAACATCCGGCTTGTCCTCAATTCTTCGCAAGCTGCCTGTCATATAAAAAAAATTGCAGATAGCATAGGGTCAGGGATGGAGCTAGAATTTTTTATTCGAGTATACAAAGTAACTTTGATGTTATGCTTCTGTAGACCATCCCAGCAATCTGGCCTAACAAATAGTCAGCATAATCACATCTCAACAAGAGATCATGTCATGACACCTGAGTACCTTACGATGATATTAGCATTTTTACTTTATTACACCATCATATTCCCATCCAACAGTAGTACACATTACGGTGGCATGGAATTTCTCCTCAACAATGAAAATCTGCCTTCTTGGGTTCATTCTCAATCTGAAGAAATCTTTAGACTCTGCTGGTAAGAGCCAAATACACATACATATACACAACTTTTAATAGCACCAAGCATCTCAAGTCAGTTAAAGTCCAAAACATAGTTATACTTAGTAATGATATTTCCTATAATATCCACATTAAGCTTCTCCAATTTCATCTACCATCTCTACTTACAGTTAAAGTTGATAAATATTACTAGAATACATCTAAAGAAAAAGCCGATATTAATATGAAATAGTACCTCAAGAGTTGCAAATGACTTCTTAAGGTACTCGACTTCAGATTCAAAATTGGATGCGTATAGCATCGCATCTACTCTTTTGAATGCGTAAGGTATATCGACAACCGCCTTCAAAAATCTCTCAGCAGCCCCAAGCTTGCCTGGAGGATCATCCTTGTATTCTTTCAGCTTCCATTCCTCTTCCTTAGTTGGAGCCATCTTCAATAAACTCTCAAGAAGCTCGGTACCAAGAATTTCTGCATTGCCTGTATTCAGGACAACACAAAAAGAGTGTTTTCAATCCATTACAAGAAGCTTACTGAATGTTTCAATCTGGATTCAGATTTTCTTTTTCCGAAAAAATGGTATTTAGTTTTTGCAATAACTACACAGACCTCCCCTGTAACTTTATAGAGTTCCATAAGTATCCCTTATTGTTCCAGAATTGCACATACCTCCCCTTATTAAGTATTTCAACTTTTTAGTTACCCCCTTTTATTGATTGTCACACATAGTTAAAAGAGGTTATAGTCAAAAAAAAAAATTGTGAACTTTCCAATTTGTTCTCCCATGTATCGACAATGTTGGCAAAGTTTCTTAATAAATTTTTATAGGTCTGATTAAATTTTTCAATAATCAAAAGGAGGTATATGTGATTTTGAAACTAAGACAGCGAGTTTGTGCAATAAGTCATATTACAGTGTACAGCACTGTAATTGACCGAACAGGTGATATTATACCAGATTAATAAGAAGAGCCACAACCAATAAACACATTATGTGTGACAAGTCCATGTAATCTTCAAGCAACACACACGCACACTCACACACCCTGAATACCTTCCATAAGACCTTCACAAACTTCATCTACAGTGACATGGAGTGCCCTCAACAGGATTGCAATATTCTGAGCCTTCTTGGGATCAAGAACCCTATTGCCATTGTCTTGGCCGGGTGATGGGAGAACCTGCCATCTAGTTGCTTCCTTTGGATTTGCATTTGGAGCGTTTACCACAAACAATGTCTCAATCATCTCCTCATTCAATCTGCATACGATTCATCATATTAACTCATCAAAGATGAAAATCGCTTAACACAATTAACCAACAAGAATATCACAATCTGTTGAGTATAGAACCATACTTAAAAGAGCTGCACTTGAGTTGATCCCACACCATTTCCCTATCGGAACTCGCTCTTACTTTATCCCAGTGCAATGGCTTCAATTTCGGCTTGGGATTTGGAGATTCTTTATCCTCATCACTCTTAACAGTTTGTGAATCATTTGAAGGCAACTCCATTGGAGAAATCAGCGAGGGACTTTCAACAGCAATCGGTTTTAATGGTGTTATCAAAGTGGGTGGCTCACAAACCAGCTTTTTGGGTGGCGGAGTTGGAGTTATCGGACTTTCCCATACTTTACTCATCGGAGGGGGCGGCGGCGGTGGCGGCGGAATAGAAACAGGTGGTGGTAGAGGAGGTGGTGGGGTAACAATTGGGTTATGCTGCACAGGGCTACTAATTCCCACCAGTGAATCCATATTCTGAACCAAGACATGCGTAGCTCTAGGAAATGATTCTTCACTTCTCCCATGTCTCTCAGGTGAAGATGAACTTGTGGGAGAGGGTGGTTTTTGCTGTACAGGGCTGCTAATTCTCGCCGGAGATTCTTTGTTCTGATCTGAAACATTTGAAACCCTTGGCGGTGATTCCTCACTTCTCCTCAAATCTCTTTCCGGCGAAGATGAACTAGCGGGTGATGGCGATTTATGCAGTACAGGGCTGCTAATTCTCACTGGAGATTCTTTGTTCTGATCTGAAACATTTGAAACCCTTGACGGTGATTCCTCACTTCTCCTCATATCCCTTTCCGGAGACGATGAACTGGCGGGAGATGGCAATTTATGCTGTACAGGGCTGCTAATTCTCACTGGAGATTCGACGCTCAGATTGGAAGCATCCGAATTCCTCGGCGATGAGTCCTCACTTCTCATCGAGAATCTTTCCGGTGAACATGCAATTGGTGGTAACAGCGATGCAGGTCCTGGGAGCACCAAATCTTGCATCGGTTCCAGTGGCAGAACAACGACGGTGTAATGCTGGACAGGGCTGCTGATTGTTGCCGGAGAATCAACATTCTGATCTGAAGCATTGGAAATCCTTGGCGATGATTGCTCACTTCGTATCTCCGGCGATGTTGGAATAGCAACGACGATCTGTTGAAGAGGGCTGCCAATTCCCGCCGGAAAATCCACATTCTGATCTGAAGCATTGGAGATCCTCGGCGATGATTTCTCACTTCGCATCATCGGTGACGTTGGAACAACAGCGGCGCTAATTCTCACCAGAGATTCAACATTCTGATCTGAAGCATTCGAAATCCTCGGTGATGAGTCCTCACTTCCACTCAAACACGTTTCCGGGGTCGATGAACAGGCCGGCAACGTTGATGTAGATTCCGGCAACACCGGACCTCGTATCTCCGGCGGTGTTAGAATGAAACTGGTGGTATCCTGAACAGGGCTGCAAAATCTCACTGGAGATTCCACATTCTGATCTGAAGCATTCGAAATTCTTGGCGATGCTTCCTCATTTCTCCCCAGAAACCTATCCGGAGCCGACGGCGATGCAGCTTCCGGCAACAACGAAGCTTGTATCTCCGGCGGTGTTGGAATTACAGCGGTGGGATCCAGTACAGGGCTGCTAATTCTTGCCGGGGATTCCACATTCTGATCTGATGCATTTGAAATTCTAGGTGACGATACCTCACTTCTCGAATATCTCTCGGGGGAAGATGAACTCGGCGGCGATGGAGATGAAGATTCCTGGAAGGCCAACCCTCGCGTCTCATGCGGTGACGGCGTTTGCTGTGGCACCGACGCGATATTTCGAATCTCGATTAAGTCCGGCGACTTGGGCATCGAACTTCTCGGGCTCAAATTATTCGCCGGCGAGGGGCTCAACGATACAGACCTCGCAGGAGAGCCCGAACCCGACCCGGGAACCGAAGAAGAGTAGGTGGAGGAAGAATTGGAAGTGGAGCCATTAAAATTCTCCACTTCTAGAGCGGTAAAAGCTCTTCTAGAAGCCGATTCAGTGCAATTCGAGCTATCTCTACCATTAATTGAGCCTTTGGGAGAGTAAAACTCTTCACTCTCATCGTCTTTACTCGATACTGCTTCAGCATTATTCCGCCCGATAACTTGCTGCGTATTCAACGGCGGCAACGGGCAGAGCTCCGGAGAGTCCATTTTCAGGGAATCAGAAGCATCATTGTAGTTAGTCGTGCTTACGCCGCCGCCGTTGAAGGAGATGCCGCCACCGACGGGGTGTGAATTGACCATAGTGCCCAGGTACAAGAACTCCGAGCTGGTCTGCGAGGGCCTCTGAAGCTTCGGAATGTGGTGGGTGTTCGGAGCCTGGTTGAACGAAATGGTGCTACTGTTGTCAGATCTCTGGGTTTTCGACTGTTTGAAGGATGGTGATTCACGGGTTTTAGTGCGCCTCCGGAGATGAAGGAAGATGGCGAGGGAGACAACGACAACGGCGGCGATGACGGCGGCGACGGCTGCCACAATGAGTTTAGATGAGGCGCCATTCGGTTTGGAGGGGTGGGGGACGGTGAGGGAGGAAATGTTGGCGGGAAAGGAGGCGAATGAGGCGGGGGACGGCGGCGGCGGCGGAGCTGGGTAGGATGGGAAGAATGTGGAGTTGTCAGGGGTTGAAGCGGTGAAAGGGTATTTGGGGGGTGATGGGGGGGAGGGGGTGGGGGGTGGGGTAGGGGGTATGGAATCTTGTGGGAGAAGGGGTTGGTGGAGAATGCGGCGGTGGTGGAGGGCGGAGGTGAAGGATAAGGGGCTGAGGGTGAAGGTGAAGGTGAAGGTGAAGAGGAAGAGGAGGACGGTGGCGGTGGTGGTGGTGCGCATTTTGTGGACGTTCTGAGTGTGTGAGTGTGTGTTTTGTGGGCAGATGGAAGCTCAGATTGGATGGTAGACGTGTAAATGGTGTGTGTAAATTCACATTTTTTCACACTTGAGTGTGTGTGAAAGTGAGAACTGAGTGAGGAAGCAGAATAGAAGTAGAGTCTGAGTAGTAAAATAATTAGTATAATGATGGGGTGGTGGACTTTTGTTTTGAATGGATATACATACACACATGTGTATGTATATTATTTGTATATAATACATATATATGTTGTATCTATCTATATATATATATGATAACAGCTCATGTGGTGGGGTGTGACATTGCTAGAGCCTAGATTCTTTTCAGTATTTCTATAGACTTTTGACAAATAGAGAGAGTGATATTATATATATGTAAAAATAATATGATAAAATTTTGAGTAAAATAAAATAAAATTATTTAACTTATGAAATCTTAATAATGAAGTTTTGAAATAACAAAAATAATAGTGATGTTATGATTTAGGGTAAATTAAGAAACATTACATGAAATAAAGCTCATTTTAATGGAACTACTTGTGTAAGAAAAAAAACTACAAACGTGTCATTAGTATTTAATTTTGTGTTACCAATAAATCGTGATTATGAGTGAGATTTGTGTTGCAAATACTAAGAAGCATTTATAACCGTGGCGAAGCTAGAACCCTTGAGTCGGGGATTGCACTTAACTAGCTACAAGTTATTAATAGTATGAATAATTAAATTAAAAAAAATCAGATAGTATATTGAATAATATTTATTTAAATTTAACCATATATAGATGATGTAATTTTAAAGTCAAAGGGTGCAGATGTACTACTTCAACTATGTGTGACTCCGTCACTGTTTTATAACTTTTTACATTACAAGGAGTTTGTGAAAATGAGTTAAACTTCAAAGAGTTTTCTTTTGAAATACACAATGTTTTATGTGGTTACAGTTAAAATAATTTTTGTTTATATTTTTTAAAAATATACATATATATTTATATATATATATATATATATTAGATTGAGAGCATGTGGGATTTAATACGATGAAAATTTAAATTTTTTTTGAATGAAATTGATCCTTTATAATCAATTGAATAAATTAATACTATTACAGTCAATATTCTCAAATAAAAAATAAACTATTATGATCATGTATATTCATCAAACATCAAACTATTATATATATATATATATATAAAGTAGGAATAAATTAATATATAATTAGATCAACATCCGTATTAACAAGAATTTGAATCCGTAATTTAAAAATAATGGAACCTTCATCCTACCAGATACGACCTTATATGAAATTAAAATAGTTATTTTGGAGAATTGAGCAGATTTGACTCTGAACCAAAATTTCAGTTGTAATGATTACCAAATATGAAAATGCATTCAAGCTTGCATGATGGTGGTTGTTATTGAATGACGATTTTTCAACTTTATATGGCATATCATAGCTGAAATTAATTATAATTTGAGTATTTAAAACAGAATTATTTATGGTTTTCATTATTACAAAATCTAACCCACCACGACTTTTTTCATGTAATTAAATAATTAATTAATTTCGTCAAGATTACATCATTACATTGTACTAATAGTTTATGAAATAATTATTTATACGATGAAAGTTCAATTCTTTTTATGAGTATAAAAATTAGGGCTGTTTGAATAGATTTCTTTTTTTTAAAAAAAAAAAAAAAGTGTTTGTGAAGCTCTATTTTGTATAGTTTAACTTTTTTTTAGAGTCAAATTATTTTGCTTTTTTGATTAAATAATTTAAAAGTGATTTAAAATGTTTTTTTTTACAAAATTACTTTAAATAGCTTTAAAGAAAATCACTTTTGATTTTTTCCCCCTAATCTACTTTTTTGAGAAAACCTAACAAAACACTTGTTTTTTTCTATTTAAGTGTTCTTTAAAATAATAATAGTCAGTGTTTTTCTTTAAAAAAAAAACCAATCAAATGAGCTCTAAGTTAAGCTATTAGTTGTGGCTTTCCGGCTACTGGACTTGTAGCCCAGTAATAGGGCCTTGAACCTAGCATCATTGAGATTTTGAGCCCGAGCCCTTTTTCTCCTCTCATATTCCCTCCTTAAATGAGTGTGTATGTAGAGCGTTTTGATTAACATTTATAAAGCCTTGAGTAATTGAGAAAATAAAATCGTCACAAAAAAGTTCTTTTTTTTGGTCTTTTCCTCATAGGATGTTGGGACTTGGGACTAGATCCAATATACTCACCGTAACCCCACCAACATCTATATTTTTTATAAAATACCAACATCCTCTAATTTATATTTTTTTATAAAGCATCATCACCCTCAAATCTATATTTTTTTTATAAAGCATCAATACCCTTTAATAATTCCTTGATATTTTTGGTTTGACTTTTTATTTCTCTCTATTTAGTGTCTTTGATCTAACTTTTAATTTTTCTTTCGTCTCTACTATTTAATCTCTTCTCTTTTTTCTGTTTCCTATCAACTAATTGCCCTTTTTTTTTTCTTCTCTCCACTATTAGACCTAAAAATATATTTTTCCTATTTGTTCTTTAATTATGTAATTAGGTCTTATTTGAATTTTTTTTATAACTATTGTGAAAAATTATATTTTATATAATAAATTTAAACACATAATTCACCTTTCATGGGACGCCTCTTTGATCCTAGGAAACGGTGCACCGTGCGGCCAATAATTGCCAACTGCAATTATGTATGGCTAACAATACAAGAAATGCACGAGATTGGCCGTGCGTCACAATCACGCCCACATCAGTGGCACGTTTTAGAGGGACGTCAAACACAAGACTAAACTAAAAGTTGATTCCATCGATAGTATAAACATGATTACATAATGACAACAAGAATGATTATAATGGGTTGGATCGGGAGGGGAAAATCCAACGCTCAACTGTGTTTTGTTTCAATTGCATACACCCTCTCCATAATAGTTTAAAAAAACCTCCTATTGATAATACTGATACTAAAAAGATTGAACAACGCAATAAAAACAAAAAATGGCAGCATCGTGACCACATGCTTATTACAATGTAAGGGCAAAAAACGAAATGACCTAGCATCTAAGATTCGACAGAATGTTCTTTGCGATCCAACATCTATCAGTGAAAGTTGGTGTGGAACATGATCAAGGAGGCCTAGCGAGAGGCAAATTATATTTTATTTTTATTTTACACACGAATAGAATGCGCAATTTAGCTAATACTACTTAAGGCCTAATTGTATGAGATCATGCATTATAAACCATCCATCACCAATTTATAACGTCTTCAAACATTTAGCAAACTTCTCGGTCTCAATTAGTTTCAAATATGGGTATTTAAGAGAATAGTGAACTCTAGCACTAAATTACTATTTACCAATCTATACTTTTCTATAATTTGAATTTCTACGCTAATGGTAGCTTATTTTTATATTATATATATATGTGTATGGTCTTTTAAGAATTATACTTAAATATAGAAGTACCTAAAATTGACATCTATTGCAAACTAACACATTGTATAAAATTATGTTGCACATATATTGAAAGGCGATATGAACACGATACAACATAGAAACAATAACTCGAAAATTTTAAAATATATACAATACAAGACGTCTCTGACACATCAATATATGTAAGTATTTATATTATTTTAGTGATAATACAATATAACATACATATACTTACATATTTATATATAAAATTAGTGTAAAATTCATATGCATATTAATACAAGTATAAAAAGTTGAAAGTCTATTGGTGTTTGTATCACAAATATTTCTCCGTGATTTATGAAATATCTATTTAAAAATTAAAAAAATGAATTTTGTAAACAATATAATGAGAAATATAAAATATTGGACAAAACAACAATCTTTTTCGATTATGTTTATAAAACTTTATTTTCAATTTTTTTTAATTATTAAATACTTACAAAAATATGAAAATGACAAAAATTCTACGTGTTCAAAAAGTATCAGCTACTAATATATCCAATGCACTAGCAAAAGTATCGCACCTATTTAATTTCTAGATACGCCACATGATGTATGCAACACATATTGGAAGAACTTCGAAAGAGTGTTGTTTCCTATACCATACGATTATAATATTTAAGAGTCTTGGTGCATTGTATGTATATACAATATAAATTTGGGTTAAGGGTCAAAATATATTTTATCAATTTATTTTATCTTATTTAGTGCTATTTTTTTTTCATTCATAATGGATTTAGCCTAGAATAGAGGGAACCATATTAATGAGTTAAATCCATTTTTAGTCCCATAGGAAATCGTCAATTTCACATTTAGTCCCATAGGATACGTTTTCTCACATTTAGTCCCATAGGAGTAGTTTTTACGCCACATTTAGTCCCACCGACGGATTTTTTTGCAATTAAATTATGAAATTGGGTGATGTGTCCGATTACCAAATCTATGTGGCATTTTCTTCAGTGTATTGAATATGTGGCATATGACTTGGCATGATGAGTGTATAATAAAAATTAAAAAATAAATAAAATACTTATTTAAAATATAAATATAAATATAAATTAGTTAATATAATTATACTAAATAATATAAAAAATAGACAATATATAATAAAAAATAAATATTCAAAAAAATATAACAATTTCACACACACACACACAAGAACACACACACACACACACACACACACACACACACACACAAGAACACAAGAACACAAGCCCACACACAATTTCACACACACCTGCACACACACACCTACACATACACACAAAAGAACTCACGCACGCACACACACACACACACACGCACACACACACGCACCTGCGCGCACACACATACACACACAATTCAAATATGAAAAAAACAAAGAAAAAATCAGATCTAAAAAGGGGGTTGGGTGGGGGAGGGTGAGGGAGGAAGAAGAAGATGGTGGGTGGGGATGAGAAGAAAGGGGAAAAAAAATGTAAGGTCTGGATCTAGAAGAAAATGGCGACGACATCGGTCGTGGCGGCTGGAACAAGGAGATGGCGGTGGCGACGACTCCGACGGTGGCGACGGCGATGGTGGCGGCCCCTGTGGGGAGGAGAACATGGTGAGGGGAGAGGAGTCAAGTGTGTGTGTGTGTGTGTGTGTGTTCTTGTGTGTGTGTGTGTGTGTGTGTGTGTGTGTGTGTGTGTGTGCTGGTGTGTGTGTTTGTGTGTGTTCTGGTGTATGTGTTTGTGCGTGTGTTCTTGTTTGTGTGTGTTCTGGTGTATGTGTTTGTGTGTGTTTTGGTGTATGTGTTTGTGTGTGTGTGCAGGTGTGTGTGTGCTGGTGTGTGTGTTCATGTGTGTGTGCAGGTGTGTGTGTGCTGGTGTGTGTGTTCATGTGTGTTCTGGTGTGTGTGTTTGTGTGTGTGTTCTTGTTTGTGTGTGTTTTGGTGTATGTGTTTGTGTGTGCAGGTGTGTGTGTGTTTGTGTGTGTTCTGGTGTGTGTGTGTGTGTGTGTGCAGATGCGTGTGTTTGTGTGTGTTCTGGTGTGTGTGTTTGTGTGTGTGTTATAATTATTTTCAATTTTTTATATATTATATTTGAGTTTAAATTTTTATAATATGTATTTTTTTATGCAATTTTTATATTATTTAATTTTTTATATATTTTTTTAATTATATTTTATATTTTAAATGAATTAAGTGTTTTGTTATTGTCATGTCATGTACCACATATGCAAAAAAAATATTGAAAAATGCCATCTCAGCATTTTTTTTCTTATGTCAGCAACGATTAATGCCACATAGGCTGTTTTGCTGGACACATCAGCAATTTTAAAAATCATAAATTAAAAAAGCCGCCGGTGGGACTAAATGTGGCGTAAAAACTACTCCTATGGGACTAAATGTGAGAAAACGTATCCTATGGGACTAAATATGAAATTGACGATTTCCTATGGGACTAAAAATGGATTTAACTCCATATTAATATATGTGGTCAGTGGCTGCGGCTGATTCTAAGGCTTTTTTGTCAGTTGCAACTAATGTGACTACTCACTACACTAAGGCAAAGAATTTCTAGTTGGCTCAACTTAGGCTATTTATTTAACACGAAAAAACATTTTTGATCTTTTCCTTATTTGATTGTGAGGGGAAAAATATAAATAAAAAGTAAATATTTTGGATAGATATGACCATGAAATCGATTTATTGATTTTATATTTTGTTGACTGCAATCAAACAAGGAAAAGAGAATTAGAATTTATAGAATAAAAATTTAGTCGCACTATCAAAAAAAAAATTAATTTGACATATATAATATGATAATATCATATTTGTGTATCTATATTAGCATATTGACATATTAAAAAAAGTGTTTCGATAAGCTATCTGAAATTTGAACTATAATATAATTTTCGTGACACTATAAAGTATCAAAATAAATTATCACTACACTCAAATAAACGATACTTTAGCCAGTGTCACCTAAAAACAAATTTGGTTTTGTGACACTAGCTAAAATGCCATGTATTTGAGTTTCACAATAACTTGTATCGACACTTTGTAGTGTTACAAAAAAGTACATTTTAGTTCAAATTTGGTTAAATTTATTGATGCACTTTTATGAAGTACCACGTAAGTACACAAATAAAATATTTTTTAAAAATATATACTATACATATTAAATTATGTCAATTTTTTTAGTAGTGTTGTAATTTTGTAGGATAAATCCATAAATCCAAACATAATTCACAATTTATAGAATTAAGAGTTACTAGTTTAAACTTACTACTTATGTTATTGAGTGCTTCATAATTTTTGTTTTTAAATATCTTATTTCATTATATGTGTTGATTTATTTATTGCGTCGCGCAATTTGATGACATTATTAAATTAAATTTTAAAATGACGCAATAACATCATCAAGACTCTATAATTTATCAAATATATCTTTGACAAATAGAAAATTGATGACAAGAACTTATTTATTTGAACTATGACTATACCTTTGTTAACAACATACAAGAGTCATAAAGCAAAGCAACATCCTATTATTATTAGGGGGGTGTTTGCCAACACTTAAAAAAGCTTCCATTATTTTTTTCTATTTTTGCTTAAAAAATAGTTATGCAATATTTTATTTTGCTAATATTTTTACTGAAAAAAAAACGTTAAAAATTGAATGGGACTTTCAAACTATTTTTTTTTTTAACTTATGTTTTAAAAATCGAACCATTACTTTCCATTTTTTCCCCCAAGCACTATACATTTTTTCTTTGCAAACACCCTATTAGATTTGTTTTGTCAGTTATCGCCACTGTTTTTCCCTTTTAATTTTTTTTTTTGGTAATTTTTTCCCTTTTAATGCAACACGCTTTTCTTTGAATAAATTTAAAGAAAAATTACAATTTTCATCCGCTATCTACTGCCTTTTTGATTTTGGTCTTATAAGAATGCGTTGTTCAATTTTAGCTCTACAAGTTACGAAAAATTGTCAATTTTGGTCCGATTTTGCCAGAGTCTGACGACTTTGCTGACATGGACAATTAATTGGGGAATTTTCGGCAAAATTGCGCTGTCGTGGACAATTTTGATGATATGGCATGGCATGCATGTATTTACACATATTTTGTATTTTTTTAAAATGTCCACATATACAATTTTTACACAATTAAAAAATAAATTCTTTAAAAATAAAAATTATATCATCTTCCAGAAAAACAAACCCTATCTCATCCACCCCCCACCTGCATATCTCTCTATCCCTTATCCCCCCTGTGACTGCCCCACCACCAACCGCGGCCGCCCCCACCCCCCACCACCACCTGTGTCTCTCTCTTTCTCTCTAGCCCCCTCCCCCCTGTGCCGCACCCACCTTCCTCCTTCCTCCACCACCACTATGCCGCCACCCCACTCCCTCATTTCTCTCTCTCGTCGCCCCCCCCTCCCCCCACCCCAAACACCAATCGCCGCCACTCCACCCCACCACACCACCACCTGCCTATCTCTCGCCCCTTTCCCCTTGCGCGATGCTTACCCTTCTCTTTCCTCCACCACAACCACCACCGCCCCACTCCCTCCTTTCTCTCTCTCTGCTCTGGATCTCTCTCTCTCTCTCTCTCTCTCGATCTCTCTGCGACGGTTGGTGGTGGGGGGAGGAGGGTGGGGGAGGCAAGGCCGATGAGAGAGAGAGAGGTAAGTGGGGGTGGGGGGAGAAGGGGGGGCAGAGAGAGAAAGAGAGAAAGGCAGGTGGGGGTGGGTGCGGGTGCGATAGGGTTATTTTTTGGGGAAGATGATTGTATTTTTATATTTAAGGATTTTTTTAATTGTGTACAAAATATTTAAGTGGGCATAAAAAAAATACAAAATATGTGTAAACATACACATGTTAGCCATGTCATTAAAATTGTCCAAGTCAGCGTAATTCGCCGAAAACCCCCAAATTAATTGTACACATCAGCACAAGTCGCCGAATTTCGGAAAAATCAGACCAAAATTGACAATTTTTCATAAATTATGAGACTAAAATTAAACAACGCAGACTTATAAGATTAAAAACCAAAAAGGCAATAGGTGTCAGATGAAAATTGTAATTTTTCCTAAATTTAAAAAGGTGTCACTTCAAGATAAATTAAGCTACTAAACAAATATAAAATAATATTCTATCGAACAAAACCCATAAGAGGCTTTGAACAACCCTAAACTCGGATTTTTTAATTTTTTTTTAAAAACCCGCAAATAAATAAAATTGACTGGTGGGCCTTTCTTATATGAAAATTGAAATGCCGAAAAAAAATTTTATTTTGCCCTAATTTGGGTTCAAAATGATGGTGGGCCATCATTTTCAATTTTTTTTTAATTTTGTTTTGTTGGTCGAGTTTGCCAAGTGTATCGAGGGCAGCAGAGCGCAGTAAGACGGAGATTACTAACTCCGTTCAAGAATATTTTGAAAAATCTTTTTTAAATTGGAGTATTTTGAAAATTTTGAACCCAAATTAGTGCCAATAAATTTTTTTTTTCTTGAAATGCCACTATATAAATGGTACTGCCAAATAGGGAGAGAGAGAGAGAAAGAAACAAAATGTGTACTGAGTTAGCACTTAGGGCAGAGAGAGAGAGAGAGCATACTGAGTTAGCACTTAGCACCGACACTTCTGCATGAAAATAAATTTATGTATTCGGATCCAAATTCGCCTCAAGTTGGATTTTTAAATATGTGGTCAATTAATTAAGACAATTTGTTAGCTGCTCTTGATAAAAAAGAATTTTATATTTAAATAGTCTGATTTGATTCAAATTTAAATTTAATTAAAGCCTATTAATGTCGGATACCAGACAAATAATAATCATTGACCAAAAAATAAAAAATAAGACAATCCGTTTTATCACCAATTTACTGACGGACACTGAATTTAAGGAAAGCTAACTCATTTTTGCTAGACCAACATATGTGTGTAGTTTTTATTTTTATTTTTTCACATCCATTGATCGAAAGAAAATATTATATATACAAATATATGTCATATATATATAAGAATATTAAATATATAATTTATATTCTCTATAGTTTTAGTAGTTTAAACTATTACATTGATATATTTGAATTGGGTAATATTATTGGCACTCCTTAATTGATATTTGAGCTCCAACTGTATTTACTGTATCTTTAATCTCAAAAGTTGATTAAAATACCCCTCGTTATATTTATTGAACGTTTTTGCATTGCTTAATTGAATAAATATGCCTTGATCACTATTCACCATTTAGGCTTTGTTTGGTTCTAAGATTTTAGGAGAAAAGGAAAATGTTAAAGAAAGGAAAAGAAACTACAAGAATTTTAGATTTCTCTATTTTGTTTGGTTGTTAAAGAAAATAATAAGGAAAATGATTTTTTTAGATAATTATCTTTCATTTTGTTTGGTTATTATTATAAATTAAAAAAAAATGTAAAAACACATCCCAAAAAAATCAAAATAATCAACTAATTGCACAAACAAAAAAAAAAGATTTGCATGAAATATATTCAAATAATAAATTAGTTTGAGCAACAAATGAGATGAGAGCTTGAAAAATGAGAGAGTGCTAGAGAGAGTAACATAACTTTTCCTTCATTTTCCTCACCTAATTGGAAGGAAAATGTTTTTTCTCAATTTATGCTATATTTTTTTCTATTTTCCTTTCCTTACCATTTCCCTTCTTTTTCTCTAGTAACCAAACATTGAAAAATACTTTTTCTTCCTATTTTCTTTTCCTTTGCCCCCTAAAATCCTAGAACCAAACACAATGTTAGTTAAGTTGTGTGTGTGTGCGCGCACGTGCGTGTGTGTGTATATATATATATATATAAGATTTAGGTTATGCTTAGCGACAAATAATAATAATAAAAAATTAAATTTGAGTTTATTTATGTAAAAATAGGTTAGGCTTTTGGTTGATTTGACTGGGGCAAAAAAGTTAGAATTTTATTAATTCCAGAAATTTAGATTTTGTTTCTTCGTTTTTTTTATATATAATTTAAACTCCTAACTATAATGTCACACATGCAAATATTATTAGGTGTTTTTTTTCTTATTTTGAATTTGGACTGGATGGATGACAATAAAATTATGACGATAAATTTTGAAATGAATATTTCAAGAGTAAGTTAACGTTTAAAAATAAATAGACAATTTAATCAATTTCTTGACTGAAAAAAAAATGCCTCAATAACTCTTTTTGTTTTTTGGTTAAAATTAAATTGTGGGAAATATTGCTCTCGTAATTCCGGGAGATAGAGCATTAAAGGTTACTCCCCCTCCCAACAAGTGCACTTCCCGAGATTCGAACTTGTGTTCTCATCGTTACGGGGTCAGAGTTACTTATCACTTGACCAACAACTTGTTAATTTCCTCAATGACACTTTTTGGAAGTGTCAATATCAATTCTCATTTGAATTGTATGTAAGTGACATGTGATAATCACACAATATGCTAAATCTACAAACTACAAACTTTCCTCAATATTCACATTCCGAAACTACAAACTTTTATATAATAATCACACAATATGCTAAATCTAACTTTATTGTCTAATTCATCGCACTTTTTACTGTATTATAAGAAACTTTTATAATCTTTCAACAAAATACTAATTTTAATTGATCTTTGGTTACAGTCGATACTGCACCTGGTGCAGTAAAAAAGTGACATGTGTTATTTTTGGTAAAATTTAAAATTTTTAATATTAAACTGCTAGTAGTTTAACGTTTAATTTTACAAAAAAGTGACACATGTCACTTTTTACTGTGTATCAAGTGCAACTATCGACTGAACCTTGATCTTTGGAATGTATTAAAAAAAGAATTATATTATTCTTGCCATCATTACTATTATGACCACTACAAAAGAATAATAATCCAATCACTGATTGATGCTGATGACAGTATTGTCAAACAAGGTTGAAAAATAACCCAATGAGTTGGGTTCAACATTGATAGTTGAAGGTTTGTTTAAAAATTAATTAATTGAGTACAACAAATTCAGTCTGAATGTTTTTAAAATTTGAAATTCAATTCAAATTCGATTTGATTAAGTTAAAAATAATAATATATGGATATATTTGATTCACTCTTTTTGAATATATTTGTCCCTTGAAACCCTAACACAACTTGTTTGGTTTTTTGTGAAATTTCTTATGAACCGCCCGATTAGTAATTTGGCTTGCATTACAAATTCCACTGCCTATTTTATAATGAACTCACATTCCATTTGGATTTTTGGTATTCTTGATTGACATTTCGATTTGAGCAGTATCTTTTTCCTATTATGTCCTCAAAATCCACATGTGGAATTACTGCTTCTACCCTTTTCCAATAGCAAGAATAAAAGAAATGTGGAACTCATCGAAATAAAGAATGAAAGATCATGCGATTGTAATTCAAAATCAAACACCTTCTATGTGTTAGACAATCAAGCCACTTATTTATCAAACAGCTTGAACTCAACTCAAACTCGACTCAAATTCTACTCTGAATTAATTTGTTTACGCTTCTATTTTTGAATGATGAAAGAGTTTGTACAATCACTCTTAACCTTGTATGGTTGATGTTACTTCACAAAATTCAAAAAGATCAACAATCATTTCATATAAAAAGTAACCTAAAACTATAGTGACAGTTAATTTAATAATTAATGACAGCTAATTGGCGAAAAAGCATTGCAATTTTTGTCTGTATGTTGGTGGCTGTAAATGACACTTTGTGGCCGACAAACTGTGCTACTAATTACTAAACTATGATTAGTTATGATTAGTGGCAAATTGGCAATGCAATGAGATGAGATTAATTAGTGCGCATTTAACGAGCAATGTATTCTAATTGGGAGAATAATAATTAGAAGGATCATCTCGACACATTTTGCCCCCATATATTACGGGACAACGGATAGTTTATCGGGAAATTCTAATTCAGATTTTATTCGATCGAGCTTTCGAGATGGATACAGTATATTTTAAATAATTATATCAATTATTTAAATGAAACACAACTAATACATTTCATAATCAAACTCAAAGAATTCTCAAATAATACAAACTAACAAACTATACGTAAGAATCGAATCCCTAACCTTATTGTCAAGAGGCCTCCTCCTTATGACCAGGTCAAGGAATCCTCAACGATTGAATGTTTTATATTTGTTCTATAACTTATAGATAATTTTGAGAGAGTAACCAATTATACAAGTACATTACATTTGTCATATAATTTGTTCGGTTCGATAAACAAAGATTCGGATATATTTTTTTTGATCTAACCTCTAGATAATAAAATGTAAAATTTTAATCACCGTCCCGCCAATTATAATTTGAGTTTTTCTTAATATGCTTAGGGTCTATTACAACGGACTTTTCTTAAGAAGACAAACAATTACTTTTTTAAAAAAAAAACTACAGGGAAAAAATTAGTATTTGATTTGGCATTTAAAAAAAAAAAACAGAAGCAAGATTAAGTTCAAAAGTGACTATTTTAAGGATATATATACACACACATATTCAATTGTACGGGCACGGACATAACAATATGGTGGGACACAATATGATATGGACATGGCGATGCAAAATATAAAAATAAAATTATGACATGACACGCTTCCGACATAGCACTATTTATATAATATTTTTATATCAATTTATTGATAATATGACATAATATGCAAATACTTACACATTTATATATAATTAGTGTAAGATTAATATATACATAATGTATAAATAAAAAATATAAAAGTCCGTATCGGTGATTGTAACTAGCTATTTTAAAAACAAAATAAAGTTTCAATTTCTATAAGAAATATAATGGAAAAAATAATTTATTGGATGAAATAATAATTTTTTTTGAATATCTTTAGAAAAAATTTATTTTAAATTATTTTTTGTCATTGAAATACTCAAAAAATAAGTGAAAAAAATATCACTTGTCCAAAAAGTGTCTGACAAGTTGTTAATAGTGTGTCCGACACGCCACCAAAAATAATGAATTTATTTAATTTATAGACACATGTCAGAGAAATGTCGAAAGAGTATCGTATCCGGCACAATATCTAACACTACACTACTTTAATTTTAAATTATTACATTCAAATGTTTATACTTTGACTTTGTAAAAATTCTGCTATAAGAAATAGGGCTAAACAAGTATTTATTTATTTGTTTTTAAATTCTATCCTAATGGAGCCTTAGTCGTAAATTTCATGTCCACCCTGCCCCCAGTTGTGTTCTTCATTCCCCACCCACCCACCCAAGCCTCATATCTGTCGATCATTAAGTATGAAAATGAATGAAACTTGTCAACATCGAGACTACTTGACCCACCCCGGCCCCAAACACACACACATATAATTTTTTTGCGGGAAAAGTTTCAATTAATGAATCGGGTGCGGTTCCATATATATATATATATATATATATATATTGATAAATGTTCCACATATACATTCAGTGGTTCGACCTTTGAGGTTAAAGACAAATTTAAATTTTTTTTTTTTTATAAAATACGTATAAAATGCTAGTAAATATAAACTATTTGTCCATTGATTTTGTTTTTCTTTTTTGGCTTGTGTCCTGCATAAATTTAACATGTTAAACCCACATTATATTCTTTAAAGCATTAAACAGTATTTTGCAGAAACAATATTGTAAAAACTAGCCAACTACAAAAATAATATTATCAATAGAGAATTAATCATTTATAAGTTATATACGCATATTTTAGTTCTAGAAAAGTAAACAATTTGAAAATTTTCTGTGACAAACTGCATATTTGAACTTCAAAATTAATAAGAACATAAAAGGCTTAAGGTAATCTTTACTCAAAAATAAAAAATAAAAAAATAAAAAAGGGAAGAGAGAAAATGATAGGGCATCTACTAAGAAAAGAAATATATGTAAGTATTGAAAAATATGTAAAAGTCCAAAAATAACAAGAACAATAAAAAGGAAAAAGGCAAAAAAATAAGATGGTTATTAATGGGAAGATAAATTTCTCTGAGGTATTAAGTGTTAAATTTCAAAGGTATATATATATATATATATGAGTTCATTTGGACGGATTTTTTTAGAGAAGAAACATTTATTTTTTTAAAAATAAAAAGCACTTACTTTTTGAAAAAAATAATTAAGAGTAAAAAAATTATGTTTTTATGGATTAAAAAAAAAAAGAAGTTATAAAAAGACAAGAAGAGGCCTTTTTTAGAAAATACTTTAAGTAGTTTCAAATAAAAGGACATCTTAAAACATTTTTATTACTGTATTCAAATGCAAAACTACTTGACTTAGAAAAAAGTTCCACTATAAAAAAATCGATCGAAAAACACATTATTTTAAACCCATTCAAATGGGTCTATATTATGTTTTATTATTTGTGGGCTTTAGCATCAATGTTTTAAAACCCGGCCTGGACTAATCCATTCAAACCGGTCGGACAACTATTTGGTCAAGAAAATGGCCCGATTGACCCTCAAAATCGATGTATTTTGTGAGAATCGATAGGCCCAGCGGTTCAACTAGTGAATCGGTCGAACCAGTATTGGGTCACTAAAACCGGCTGAGTCACTTCGTAGTATAAATTATGCCCCAAATTAGTGAATCATGGTGTTTTTTCCTCCTACTTCTCTCGTTTCATCAGACATCAAATCACAAATTCTCTGTCAATTCAATAGAATTTGATAGTGTTGTAGTTTGTACAAAATAAGGATGTCATTTTATCTTTTATCTTTATGGTTTAAGATTTTAATTAAGAATGTTAGATATATCTGATCTAGGATAATTAAAACTCTTTGAGCAAACTTTTTATTATATAATCTTGAATGAAATGTGTTTTTTTTTCTTATAAACTTGATTGATCATTATTTTTTTTTTGTCTATAATATTATTTGCATTTTTGGTTTTAAATATTAATTTTAAATAGGAAAAATATATTATTTTTTATTATTTTTGATAATTTTTTATATATTAAATATTATTTATGACATAATTATGACGTTATCGGTTTAACCGCGGCTAACTCGATAGTCAGACCGGTAACCCTTAACCCAATTGATTTTCCGATTTGATGAATGATCCGGAATTTTTCGACTTGATGAACGGTCCGAATTTTAAAACATTGTTTAGCACACGTAACACATAATTTAGGTGACATTGGACAAAATGTATTATGCCCAATAAAATATGAACACATCAAGGACTATATATATATATTTTTTTTGACATAAAAAACTAGTACTATTATTAAATCAAGGGCTATATATATTAACTCACCATTATCAAGAGAAACTATATATGTGTGACCAAATATGTTTAGATCATAATATTCCTTCATGGAAATTTGATCTTCTTTTGTCATCTAACCTTCATTGGTACCTGTACAACTCAGAATGGCATTAAGGATCAAAGAAAACTTTAGGATATTGGGAACTGTGTGTATTTATTAATGTGTAGTGTTTGGTTTTGTTCCATTGCGTGTTTTCGAAGAAGCATTTTAGGAGAATATATTTGACAGCGAGTAGGAAAAATATATAAATAATAAGAATACATTTATTTTTACATTAGGGACACAATTTTTAACGTAAATACTTTTTCATGTAAGATTTTATCTAAGCAGTGGTATCGCATCAAAATTTTATATAATTATATATTATAATTATAATAGTATAATAATGAGAAAATGTATTTCTATAAAATAATAATCCATATACATATATATTGATTAATATGACTGTTGCGATGATTATAATTTTTCAATAATATTTTGAGAAAAAAATGTATTCTGAAGGAAATACTTAATTTTATTTTGAAAGTCCGAGAAAAGTTTGGGGCAAGCCAACTCAAACAAAGCTTTATATTCTTTTTCTAATGCAAGAAACCTTAAAAGACGCATTGTTCAAAATTCATATCTTTGACTTTGTGTCGCTTATTAATTAGTAATTCTTAATTGTAAATACTACTCCTATTTCATAATGATAGTTGATTTAGGTTGTTACACGTATATTAAGAAGAATTCAATAGTTATAATTTGTATACTCTATTCAACTTATTTGCCCCTATTAACTACAAATCATCAACAGTTTTGAATATCAATAACTCGTCGTGGGTAAATTTGAAAAAGAAAAAAAAAAAATACCATCTTGTTTCATGAGACGACAACCGACAGGTATTATGAAA
This sequence comes from Petrea volubilis, assembly GCA_026212405.1. Classification (NCBI taxonomy): domain Eukaryota; kingdom Viridiplantae; phylum Streptophyta; class Magnoliopsida; order Lamiales; family Verbenaceae; genus Petrea; species Petrea volubilis. The sequence continues at coordinate 2,335,435 of CM047880.1, forward strand.
GTAGTTCAATGCTAAAATGACAGATAATATGAACTCGAGGAACTACCAGTGATATATATTGATATTGAATACCTCATACCTATCTGCATGTATTGTCTAGAAGCGGCTGCGTGTACCACAAGAGCCATAGACAATGTATTAGCCACGTAAGCTACCATGTCCTTGATGGGGCACATGAAATCAAGGAGAGATCCAATCTCAATTAAACCTCATATCTCGAGGACGGACTACTGATATTACCTGCCTCATTGTGTTGAGGAGGACAAGTCGAGCCGGGGGTGCAAATCGTACCATAGCACTGTTCCTTCTGATATGCACAATGGTTCTTTACAAATAAAACACCTGCACTCTTAGCCATCATTGCAGGGCCACATTGTCTTCTTCGTACAGAGGACCGTCATATCATAGGTGCTTTTAGACCCTCTACCTCAGTCCTAATTTTCAGTTGAGTGGGATCAACCCTTACCTATAAATACCCTTAGGAAATTCGCCACAAAAGTAACTATTCATTATATACTGAAACTCTATTTGAATATTTACTCATATACACTTTATATACTCTTCCAACTCAAGTATTAGAGGGTCTTCGCTGAAGATATTTCTGGTTAAACTCCCATATTCTATCCTAAAATATCGAGGAACCTACTAGCAAGACCGTCGAATCAGCTTCCACTTAAGACCAGATTTTTGATCCAAAATTCGACCCATCAGATATAACTCATAAATACCGTCTCTTGTTAGTTAAACTATCTTATCTAAACTAAACTATCGTACGTTGGGAGCCCTAGCATGGACCTAGTATAGACTAATTTCTAATTGAGTTAGATTGAGCCTCAACTATGACATAACATTATCGAAATGCTACAACCAACCATAATGTGCTTCATTAAGTTTTAAAAGTTAAATAAATCTTGTTCGTGTATCAAATAAATTTGGAAACATAAATATAGGGATAATTCCCATTTTTGTTGGTTATGTTTGGGGGTGTATTTTTTTGCCCGTTAAGTATGTTCTCTGCAATTTTGATTATATATGTTTTAAAATATTATAATTTTAGTTCGATTTTACCAAAATCCGTCATAACTCGCTGATGTAGCACATAAATTTGTGACGTCATGTCAGCGAATTTTGACGGATTCTAGTGAAATCAAACTGAAATTATAATATTTTGAAAATATATAGGACCAAAATTGCAAAATGAATACTTAACGGGCAAAAAATATACACTCTCAAATATAATGAATAAAAATAACAATAATCCCGTAAATATATGTCATTAGTGCACTATTACATGAACAATCTCAGGCCACGATTATTTCTGTAGCAAATTCTTTTAGAATATTTTTACTTAATACGTGTATAGAAACAAGATTAATCATGTAACAAATGCAATCACATTTACGGTATAATTTGCTTGCTTTTTGTTCCTATCAAGAATTTTGCTTGCAATATATTGCAACATCATGGCCACATCCACTAGGGGACCCCTACATTTCTAATGTTGGAAAGACATGTCAAATGTGAAGCATTCATGGGACAATGATCATGTGCATTTAATTTATAGCCATTCAATAACAATTCTTCAAAAAATTTCATACATTCGAAAAAAGGCAAATAATTTTGAATTGGGTTTGGGAGCCCTTTTCCTATTCCCACAAAATTTAAGAAATACAATACTTAGGAAGTTATTGTGGCAACAAATAAAAACACTTACTCTTTCAAATTACGATAGTTTTTAATAAAATCACTTTGATGTAACCATATTCTGTCCCACATCAGAAGGAGACGAGGGTCTTGGCCAGCTTATAAACACCAGCCCTCCCTCACCTTGAGAAATGTCTTTTCAGAGGACAAAATCCCACCGTCTCAAGGCGGTGCGGGACAATACCTTGCAGGGAGGCCTTCTTGGTACGATGACGGAAATGGGTATCAACAATGGCGCCCATCGTGGGATCGAAGGCCTCGCCCAAGTCCCTCTTCTGGGGGGCTTATGATGTGACCATATTCTATTCCATATCGGAAGGAGACGAGGGTCTTAGTCAGTTTATAAACACCAGTCCTCCTTTACTTTGCAAGATGCCTTTTTAAAGGACAAAACTCCACTGTCTCATGGCGGTGAGGGACAATACCTCGCAAGGGGGCCTCTCAGGTGCGATGACGGAAATGGGCATCAACACACTTAATGCTTCAAACTATGTATAATCGTTCTTACACTTCACTTAATAATTTCATTTCGTTATACTTTGCTATATGATCCATACTAATTGTGCCCGTGACCTTCTAAAATCAAGTTTCCATGGAAAAACTTGAAGGTGTAAGATAGAATTTGACAATTAAAAAATTAACAGTTTGAGCATGTTTACGAGATGGCTGAGACTTGAATTTTGTAATTTGGAAGGTACTGATGAAACGATAACTTTGAATGAAATTGAACATGAGAGAGGCTGATCATTTTATAACTTAATCGGGGGTTTTATAGAAAAGGTTTAGGCGAGTACAGAAATTAAATAAGGAGAAAATTTTTCTCTAGTTGCATGCATGTAAAGTAGTTTTCAACAATATTTTTTCATTAGAATTAAATTAACACTTACGAGGCAATGGAATTTATATAGTAAAGACCCAACAAAATCTTAGCTTGGACCAATACTAACTTTAGTCTAATACTACTAAAAAGTATTGAATGTTATACATGATTATATATTTCTTAATTATTCATAAGAAATTGAATTTATTATAGAAAAACAATTTAAATGAAAATAAAATTATAAAATTAACAAATAAATAAGATAAAAGTTACATGACAAAATATATATAGATAGAGGATAGAGAATGGGAAAAGAAAGAAATTAGAAACAGGTTAATAGCGGAAGAGGAGAGAGGAGAAAAAAAATAAATTAGAGAAAATGTGAAAGATCAAGAGACCAAAAGACTCTAAAATAGTTATTACTTATTAAACCTCCTAAATGCTTCATCACTAGTATGAATAATGACCTCATATATAATATTTCTTGATCACGAAAGAGCAAATACATTATACTGAACACAAGTTCACACACACACACACACTATGAAATTTCTCGTATTGAGCATAAATTCACACATACACACACACACACACACACACAACTAAGCACCTCACTTGTCACTATATCACCCTTTTTCTTTCTAAAAAACATCTTGAGATCACATTACTTTCCAAATTCCAACAATGGATTCTCAATCTTTTTTATCTTCACAATACTTTTTTTACTTCTTCCCTATTCCAAGATTTTGTCTCATCACGCTATGCGAGTAAAAGAACCTTAGTCTTTTTCCAAAAAGTCTTCAACGTTATAATCCAATGAAATATTCCTTCATATAACCCCATGTTGTCATTTGCATTAGCAAATCTTGATAAGTATATATTATAATGCATGATATTTTAAACTATATAAATAGTAAATTGGTTAATGCATCATATAATATAGAAAAGTATATATATATATGTATATATATATATATATTTAATGTCGAACATTTACATAAACATTCATTGTGGGAATATTTATAGTATTTATAGTATTATTATTTATATATAAGATTACTAATATTATCATCCACATGTTTTGCAATATTTGTGAAACGTCTAATTAACACATAATACTATTAATAATGCATGTAGAATAAAAAAGAATCTATTGTCATAAAATCTAGGATTCCATTAAAAGGAGGAACCTATTACTCAAAAGGAAAAGGAAAAAAAGGACAACCAAAAAGAAAAAGCAAAAGAGCAAAGGGGGCGGTGCATGGTTTTTGTCATTTGGGACTAGTCAATGTGCAATAATTTTATTTCATGTTAGGACAACAAGAGTAAAGAAAAAGAGGACAAACATTTTGTGAATAAAGAAATAAAAAAGAAGGATGTGGTCATTACAATTATAGACTTGTCCTTCGGACATTAGAGATCCTTTATTTCGAATTGTGTTTCATTTCTTATTTCAATAAATAAATATACATCACGTGTAGAGATCACAAGTCAAGTGTATAATTAAATAAGTAATTTTACACAGGCATGAATTATGCACAAAAAAATATTTTAATTGAAACCTTATTGTTAGTAACACAATACAATAACCCAGATATGCAGTGTGCTCGTAAAAAGTAGTTGAAAAATCAACAAAGATCTAATTATCGCATACTGTAATTGCACAATATCTAATTGCGTACACAACAATTTCAAGTTTCACTAACAAAAAATAAAAAATAAAACCCTCCACTTTATTTGTAGCCCAAATTAAAAGAAAAAGGAAATGTTGTCTTACATTTTTTTTTTCGCATTATTGATTGTCACAATAGATTATACAAGAGTAGGCAAGAAACAAATCGAAATAGTAATTTTTCAACAATGACTAATTGCTAGAAATTCCATCTTGGAGATGAATAGCTGTTGATCAAACTAAATACTAGCACTCTAATTTGATTACATTGGATTTATCTTCTCAATTACTTTACTTTTTTTTTTTCTTTTTTCCCCTAAATATAAATTGATCACATAGTAGATATAAACTCAATATTATATATATATAGTCGTTAGTATTTTTTTGGGATGCCTATGTTAAGGTTGTGAAATAACATTACTACATTGTGTACTGTCATATTGTATGATTAATATACTTTTACAGATCTAAATTACACGTATGTCGTATTTAATTTATCACTACAAATTATAAAATATAATAAATAATCTCCTTATGATGATAAAAATTTAACAAATCAACTCCTCATGTCGATTTATTGTATTTTGTATTAGGAATGTAAACACGACGTAGTATATAATTTAGGGGTGCAAAGTGTAACGAACCCTAAGTTGCACTATTTAGTTTTGGGCTCCAGTCTATTTTATTGAACTTATCACTCATGATTTGGGCCAAGCCCATTAGTGACCCAAATATCTCTCTCTCTTGCGCACGTGCACGGCGCACGCACACACACACAAACCACACTGAGCTCAAACGAAAGCTTCGAATGTATGAATTTTATGTCACTGATTATTGAAAACCTGTTTTTTTTTTTAATTATTGATGTTAAGCAAAATTATTATGTTATTAATTATTTTGGCAATGAAAGTGCCAACATCAATTTTAGTTTCAATCTCACAAGTTTATTATTATATATAGAAACCGTGAATCTAAATTTTCAGTTGTTTATCATTCTATTTTTTGATCCAAAAAAGTTAGCTTAATTATTGTCATTTTCCAGCCTCTTTTAACGAATTTGTAGCTCAAAGTCTCAAACCAATGGAAAAATTTCAGCTATTGAATTTCTATGTAATAAATTTTAGAAATTTCAAAGAAATAAAAGAAAGCATGAACTATTACATAATAATATATTATTATTTGTTAAGATTTAAAATAAACCAGTTTCTACATTTATTACAATATAATCAGTATGAACTAACAAGTTACAACCAAGAAAGTATTAATAAATAAAATCATAAAATCCGAACATAAACTTCGAAATCTATTATACACATTTGGCTATTTGCATTTGCGTTGTGATCGACGAAAAAATAATTAGTCGTTATATAATTTATCTTTTTTATACTAATGAATATCCTATTGTTTGAAAATTAAAAGAGTGAAAGGTTATAATGGATATTTTACAAATAATATTTGGCGTTTTGTTTGTTTGTATATAAACGAAGATGGAGGAGCTAAATGAAACTTATTCTAATGCAATGGCTAAAGTGTCACATAAGAAGAATTAAAGGGATTTAAGTGTATTTTGTCAGAAAATTCACTGCTACACAAACCCATTTGATTCAACATTCACCAATCATGTCCGCCACCTCCGTCGCCGCCTCCGCCGCTGCGTCGACTATTTTTCTTGTAGCATGACATGCCAAATCCCCTGAGACCCTCTTCTTTTTTCTCTCCCGGATCGATTATGAGCTAGATCCTGAACTTTTCTTCATAGCAGGCGACTCATCTCAATCCTCTGGTGCTTCTTATTTATCTTCTTCAACCTTTCCGTTTTCTTGTTTTGTTTCTTGAAATTCTGAGTTCTTGACACTTATGCTTGTTGGGCTCACTTAATTTATCGACATACATATATATGTATATATATATATATATATGTATATGTATGATGGAATAAATTCTTCCTTCTTGTTCATTGATCAATGGCCTAAATCATTCATACTCCGCATGGATCTTCTTGCAGATTAAATATTCGGGTCTTTGTAATTGTATACATTGGCTTGTTTGTTTGTTTGTTTTTTATAGTGTTTGATTTGTAAAGTGTACTTTAACAAGAAAAAAGAACAATGTAAAACGAAATAGAAACTTTAGATTGGAGATAGCTCCAAGCAAAGTGGGATTAAGTCATTAAGCTTGTAAAGAGAGGAAAAAAGTAGTTGCTTTTTTGGTCTATTCACTTCAAGAATGGGACTGCTACTTTTCCCAGTAGCTATATTATGCAAACTGAATCAATGTAATGTGAAGCCAACTTAATTTTTCTTTAACAAGGGAAGCTTATTCAAATTCATAGATACAAAATACTTCCATCTTTAGGGTGTTTTTCGAAGTTGCTTAGGGAAGTTCATCTGCAAGCACGCTCTCATTAGCATCGTGCGCAGGGTTTAGGCCTATGTATAGCTGAAAGGTCTATTTTTCTGGAAATGAAGTGTAAGAAAGAAAAAAGAATCAATGCATGTTGTGTTTGTGTGTGTGTGTGTGTGTGTTTTGGTTTTACATGATATCATGAGGTAAATCTTTAATGGGAGTTTGGGAGTTGATTCATGTACGTGAGTCTATATGTATTGTCTGAATGTCTAAAGGCGAGATGCACCGGGCAGTGTTGTCCGAAAATCCCATGAAAATTTGGTTGTGACCCGAGTATAGTTTAACATTGCTTCTTTTCTTCATGATGGGTAAAAAGAAGAACCGAAAAATCAACGAAGAACGTGGCAGCAAATTGTTGCAAAAAGAAAAACAGAGGTTAATCAAATTTCTTGTTCACGAAGGAGGGGGGGGGGGGGGGGGTAGTTTAATTTTTTTTTTTTCAGGATGTTAAAATTTACCAATGCAAGTTTATTTATGATTGTGGGGGCTTGAGATTCCATGTAATCTGGAAATGGAAGGTGATGCCTTGGGAAATTCGAATCATGGTGAAGGAACGTATGATTGTGATAGTGATTCTTGGGGTTCCATCGAGGACTCGATCGATGATGAACTTTGCTATGCCTCTGGTGACATAGCGAAGTTGCAATTTAGGTATGCTCTTGGAAAGGAAGCAAATCATACAAGGTTTCTTTATCTTTTGTTGGAGAACTTTTTGTTACAAAACTAATATAATGAGGGTAAAAGTTGATATGAACACTAAGGAAAGAGGCATCAAATGCGCGGTGGATTGAAGAGTTGGGAGTGGCCGAGGTGATGGAGAAAAAGGGTAAAATGTGGACCACAACCGGAATAGTTCGTGATGGAAAGACATATTGTTTGATTGAGGAAACACTGTACGTGATGCAAACTCAATATTTTTAGCAATATTGCCTTACATTTTTCTTACGAACTCCGTTTTTATGAGAGTGTGTTATATTTGTCATCTCTCCATAGTAGTGACTAACTTATTAGGAGCCACCTATGATTTGGAAAAGTTGCAGTGCACAACTTTGGTGACGATATTCGGGGGGTTTAATATTGCAGTTTTTTGTTGTAGGTATTTGGCTGAAATCGACGCATTGAAAATCTCGAACGGGGATGGCACACCCCTTACCTTAAGCAATATGTACGGGAAGATAGCAGAAGACAAGAACAGACACGGGTGCTCATGGGAAACCGGGCCAATGTTCGATGTCTATCCTCCTAACAGCATGTTTAGAAAGTCTTCTCCGGGCAATCCGTCTTTCGCGCTGTGCCTTACCGGGTAATACTTCGACAACATCTTTCCGATGAATCAACTTCGCTTCACGCACATCCAGAACCAGATTCGAACAATGTAAGTTTGCTAAAGTCTTAAACGTACTCTTGTCTCATCTAGTGGCGACCCTCTATCCAAACGAGAGATCGAGGACCTTGAGATGCATTGCAGAGGAAGTCCTCTGAAGTTTTGTGTCGTTGAGCATGGCCGGATTACTTTCTTGTCATTCGCTAAAATCGACCTGCCTGTACTTCCATGACCATTTTGTAGCCATCGTTGTTCATATCTGCATCGATCGAGTTGAGGTAGTTCTACTTAAGCTTGTCTTGTATTTTATTTTATTTTATTTTATTTTTCTTTTGATGATTACAATTCTTTTATTTAGACCTACGAGCTTCAGCACAGCTATGATGGGATGAAAAATGTTGTTTTTCTTACCTTATCTGCATTGAACAAATCTGATTTCTCTCTCTCTCTCTCTCTCTCTCGCGCGCGCGCGCGAATTGATTTGCATTGGAGATCATGAGTAGCATTTTGTATCTTTTAAGTGGGAATAACCAATATTATGAATCACCGCTTTTAGGGGGAAAAAAAAAACAATATATTTCCATAAAATATCTAGGATTCCAATAAAAGGAGGAATCTATTAATGAAAATGAAAAAGGGACGAAAAAAAAAAAGAAAAATCAAAGAGCAAAGGGGGTGGTGCATGGGTTTTGACATTTTTGACTAATTAATGTGCAAGAATTTTATTTCATGTATGGGAGAACAAGAGTAAAGAAAAAAAGAGGACAAACATTTTGTGATTAAAGAAAAACAAAAGATAGGGGCTCATTACAAATACAATTATAGACTTGGCATTATACTTTATGCCCAAAAGATCAGATTCAAAGAATAATAGCAATAATCATAAATTATTTAACTAAAATCTGATTATTAATAGCACAATAAAATAATCTACACATAAAGTGTGCCTACAGAAAATAGTTGAAAAACCAAGAAAGATCATTTATTTTTCAAAACGCTGCATATGTTCGTGAGTAATAGACCAAATCCTCAATTATTAGGTCATTTAACAATGAGAAGTGGTATCAGATACAAAGCCCCGGGTCGGGGTTCAGTCGCTCCCCTCAATTCTATATTTAGCTATATTTTACGTATATTTTTATTCAAACTCAAAATTTCACCCCCTTGAACTTGTATATATTATAAAAATTCTGGTAAGCAATAGAGAGCATACAAATATAGATTCAACTTGCTAGATTATGATCTAATTTGCATGATTCGAAATTCACAATCGAACTCCCAATACGTTACCTAAATCCAGCATACCTAAATACATTACCTATAGAAACACACTTAATGGCAAAAATAAACCAATACAGAATGGATTAGTAATATCACAAATTAGTCTTCAGTGTTCATGTATATAATCATATCAGAGCAAAAGCAAGGCCCCGAAAAAGGATGAGATTCAAATCAAATTCCAATATATTAATAGCCTTAGATGTTGGCTCAATATTCGATTGTTTGGATTAAGAAATACAGAAAATTCTGGACCATCCACCTAGTCACATACTGTAACTGCAAAAGGTCTAAGTGTGTACACAACAATTTGCTTTTTACTAACAAAAAAGAACCATTTTCTTTGCAGCCCAGATTAAAAGGAACTGTTATCTTACATTTTGTCAAATTATTGATCGTCACAATGAATTATACAAGTATAGGCAAAAACAAATGGAAGATAGTACCTTTCGAATATGGCTAATTGTTAGAAATTCCATCTTGGAGATGAATGCACCGAGCTCTGTCGAGGCCTGTTTTGCTGTTGCTCCAAGTTGTTACGCTTCTTCATGATAGAAGAAACCGTTGGGCTAAAGTAGTCATTACTCCTATGAGAAGTTGCACCTTGTGAATAAACTTTCCTCCCCTGCATAAAGTTCCGGTGCTTTTCTAGCATTGCACCACGGGCAATGGGATTTTTCTGCACGGGACCCCACCTGTTATAGTTTACGCAACTCTGGCTCCTCCCGACTTGATGAAACTTTCCCTCTCTGGGACTAGGATAGTTACGGCTTTCCGCAGTTTCAGCAGAGTACATTGTGGTTTCTCCTTCGCTACTGTATTCATATGGAACCTCTGAAATCTCGACAGGTGAAGAACTTGATTCGACATCGGTATGGGCCCCATTAACAGATCCTGTTGATTCAGCATCTGCCATGGGGAACCCGGATGGCCGTCTGTCACAATGTTGTTGTCCTTCCTCGGGTTTCTGCAACAAGAAGTCCTTGACATGGTTCTGATCAATGTTTGGCTTTCTTGATTGTTGTGGTGATAATGCAGCTTTAGCAATTCTTGGTGGAAAATTGATATCCAAAAGCTGTATTTGTGTAACGTCCTTCTTCCTAACTGGGACTGAGGTCAACATCGGGGACTCGAAAATTTCTGGAGTTGGAATACCTTGCACATGTGTCCCACCTTGTGGATCTTCAGTCAAGTTGTCTTCTGAAGTTTTGGCAATAGCACAATTGGGTACAGGCTGTTCGACAGGCCTAGGCATTTTATTTGATGACGTTGGGGTCCCCTCATTTTCACCTTCGGCCGACTTAAACACTTGCCTCATTGTGAAAGATGCGCAAGAATGCTCACTTTTCTGACCGGATGACATCAAGCGCATCAAAGGTAATTTGGGTTTGTTGAGTTCATCAAGGTTCCCCTCCCAATGTTGGTTTAACCAATCACATATGATGGGAATGGGGATACCAAATTGCATGGGGAAGTCTTTCTTCCACGATGATGTTGACGATGATGAGGTTGATGTAGATTTGTTGTTTGGAGATGTCGCAAGCTTCATAGGATCACAAACCATGAATGCAAGATTCCCATGAACATCAAAACCAGCAGAACCTGGGCTCCAAGTTACTCCATCAGTAGACAACTTTATTAGATTGTCGGTAGCTATTACTACCTTCCCTTCACCCACTGTCAACTCCTGATTCTCCGTGTGTCCTAAAAGATAAACTGCACTTCCAAGCTCTAGATTTGGTTTTGAACAAGTTTTCAAGTAGTGAGGTTGCTGAATGGGTGCATTTGATTCTCCATCAAAGACATCAAGGCCCACCATTGTCAGATCGAGAACAGAGCTTGTAATAAAGAACCTGGAATTAATATAGAAGATATTAGAAAAGGCAAGAATGATAACCTCATACTTAAGCAAATCATATTTGACATGGGCAACATTTCCTCAAAATGGCTACAGAAAGTTTCTCCGACTACCTTCTTTTGTCAGTTTAAGTTAAAATCCTAGCTTCCGATTAGGTGACACGAAAAATAACACAAATCATGTAGTCCTATTGGATAGCAACTACAGTCTCGGCCGTAAATAACAAGGGAAGAAGGTGACAACACAAGTATATTTTCTCTTTAAATCAATTATCTTGTTGTAGATGCTGTCATGATTATCATACTTTTTTCTGAAATAGTAAAGCAAGATCATAAATCACCATGATCATAATCAAAAAAAATACCATGATTTTACCGTACTTAAGTGACACCATACCATACAATGCCAACAAAATAGTTCCCTAGTATAGATGGTGGTCAGTCACATCAAATGAAATACACAGTCCCACAATCTTTTCTCTAACAGCAATGCCAAAATCAATCAAAAATCACATGAATCCATTTAGTTATCCAAAATTATATCTTTACATATAAAAAGACAAAGTTAAACATACTCATTCCTATTACAACTCAAACCACATTTCAAAATTACCAAAAAAGACAAGTACGAAAAATTTACATACTCTCATTTGAACTGACCTGTGGGGGAAAAGGCCAGCGGAGAGGCCATTGTTGAGTCGGATCTCGGCAGCTTCAGAGGCGGCGACGGATGGGAGATTAGTGTGTGTGGTGAGGAGCAGATTCCGGTGGATCAAGAAGCCGGTGCCTCCGGCGGCGATTCTGGCCATGGCAGGACCCTTGCCGGAGAAAATGGCGGCCTTCATTCTCTCCGACTTGCCGCCGCCGTTACAGAAACACCATGACTCCCCCAAAACCCTCATTTTCGCAATCCTTTTTGGCCCGCAAAACTAAATTTCAAACTTCAAAGGGAAAAAAAATGAAATTTGCCACGAATTTCAGATCGCAAAATGTGGAGCCTGAAATGCAAAGTGAAATTTTCAGTACAGTTGTGAGCTGTTCTTCTCCCTCGCTAGAGATTGTAGAGAAATGCTATTTCGATAGTATTCTCTCTCTCTCTCTACCTCTATATATATATATATATATATATATATTTTATTTTGACAGGTTACAACGCAGAGCAACTTCCCTAGTTCCAAAAAAAAAACTATATATATTATTTTTTACGATCAAAAAAAAAAACTTCCCTAGTTCCAGAGCAATTTCACGAATTGGACAATAATACCCTGTTTAGTCAAACGCAATGTCAAGAGTCGGGATTGTCTTCGGGTCGGGTAATTGCGAATTGAATATCTGATACGATGGTAGTTTAAATTGATTTTTAACTTGAAATATTCACTCCAAAATAGCCAAACTCGATCGGATTGAATCGGATCAAAACCCGATTTACTCAATCCGAATGCCCAACCTAGTCAAAAGGCCAAAACAAAAAATGGTGAAAAATATTTAGTGTTAAAAATAGAAGTTATTTTTGGATTTCTAAATAATTCTTGTTGTAAATAAAAGGCTAATTATATTTTACACTCCTAAATTATATACTAATAGCTTGTTTGGATAGTGTTTTTTTTTAAGAAGAAGCACTTATTTTTTTGAAAAAAAAATACTTTATAGTAAAAAAATAATATTTGCACAGGCTTTTAAAAAAAATAAAAAAATGCCAAAAATCGACTTTTTGGGAAACTAATCAAAGTAGCTTCAATTAAAAATAATTTTTATTATTTCATCTAAATACAAAATCGATTGATTTAAAAAAGATTCTATGATAAAAAACACCGTTCAAAAAGTACTTTTTATTAAATCTATTCAAATGGACCCCAACTCACATACAACTCCAAATGAACTATAAAACTTAAGATTTCAACATTTCAAACTAAGGATCGAATCTCATATTACTAACGCCGTTAAAAGTCGTTAAATTGTCTTTACATGTTAATTCTTACGTAGTATGCCAAAATTACCCTTTGAAGTGTGCATATCTCTTCCCAAATTATTCGCTTCGTTTATACACACCCTTTAACTTCTCTTCTTCTTCTTCTTATTATTATTATTATTATTATTATTATTATTATTATTATTATTATTATTATTATTTGTAGTTTGCTTGTTTCCTCAATATTGTTTTTGTATATCCATTTTCTAAAATGTTTAGCGATAGTCCGAATTCATAATGTTCTTGTTTTATATGAATCTCTTAGTTAATTAAAAACGGGACGGGTATTATTCAACATTTAATACGTACGTCTATATTATAAATATTTTTTCAAAATTACGGTGAAAAAATCGACTTAATAGTAATCAAACGATTAGTGTACGAATTAGTACAAGTACAAGTATAATACAGATGTGAAAGAAAAAAATTTAGAAGTAAAAATATGATTCTTTTTATATTATTTTCATATAAATCATACTTTCTATGTAACTTAAATAATGAAAATATCATTTAAAATTTATCATTAAATTATTAATTTATAATCATAATATAGATTAGATATAATTAATAATATAATAACTAATACTTGATAAAGTATTGCAAATTTATTGTTTATATAATATTCAGTTAATAATTATCATTAATTTTGATTTATCGTGCCTATGAATAATTTTTATATATTATAAATTTAAAATAAATATAATAAATATTTCATGAGATGAAGTATTATTCATCAAGCACTTTACATAATACGTATCGTACTTGTATTAAATGCATTATATCAAGAGTACAAGTATTATTCATTAAGTTCATAATGTGTACGAAAAAAGAAGTATTTTTCAATTATCCACATTCGGGTGCTAGACGAGTATAGTATGCGTTTTAACTAACCAAGATTAATATTAAATTGTTATTTTTTTCATTAAACAATAATTATGATTCAATATATAAGTAAAGATTGAATTTTTTTTTTTTTTATCAACTAATAAAACAAAGTTCAATGATTAAAGATAAATGCATCACTTGAACTCAAAAATTAAATTATTAGTCTTCAAATTAAAGTAAATTTTATGTTTTTTAAATAAAGATGGACTGACGTCTCTTTTTTTATTTATTCAAATTTATATATGTTCTACTTTGCAAGGAAAATAACAAGATATATGTTCATTTTTATTAAAAATGACTTATATTTATTGAGATATATCATAGTTTAATAATTTTAATAAAAGAATATATTATAATAATATTTAACAAAACTATAATTATTCATTTTTTATCCAAATAGACAAATTTTATTAATAGATCGTTAGTAATTTTCATTAAATCATTAAAATAGTTTTTCTGTGTAAAATAATTTAAGTATTAATACACTAATCTATTACTTTATCTTTAAATGAATTACTTAAACTGTTAATTATTTTCTTTAAATTAGACTAAAAAATATTTTTTATTGTTAATGAATAATTTAAAGTTGAATTTAAGGTGTTCAATACCAGGGATATATTGAAAACTATACTAATAGACATAGCTTGAAGGTCATTTTGCCAACGTATTTTAAGGAGACATAATAAATATGAGTAAGATTCATGATACTATTAATTGATGTCACAAAAAACTTCTCATTTAGCAAAAATTTAAAATGAATTCTCGATATTAGTCCGTAAATCAAAGACAAGCTAAAGTGATCGAACAACAATTATATACATATATATATATATATATATATTGCTTGAGATTTGGAGAGAGAGCACACACAGAGATCTCACACACTAGCACATAATAACTCGTACACACTTGCACACACTCACACGTGTGTGTATATATATATAGAGAGAGAGAGAGCTTCATTGTCGAAGAATGGACACCAAGGTACCTCTACTCTCTCTGTCCCAAAGACACACATATTTTGGGGTGGAACAAGCATTTTACCTCTCATTTTAAAATGCTCTTTGTAATTTTACGTGCGATTTTTATAAGGTGGTCAATTCCACCACCTGAGACAACCGCCGTCGACCCAATTTTTTGTTAATGATTGTGATGAAAATGTCTTTAAGTCCGAATAGGGAAAATGGTCCAAGCGAAGGAAGTAGTTAAAATTTGAGTTCCCATCTTAGGATTCAGGTTATTAATTTTTTTAGGTGTCCGATCATCCAAAATTTTCGTTAGTTCAAGCTTTGTGGGAGTTGGTTCTCATGAGGTAAATGTGGTGTTTATAATTATTTTTTCTAGATCATGATCTTTCTTTTCATTTTTTTTTATTTATATTTTTTTCTGTTTGGGAAAAAGGAAAATTGTTGGCAGATTCTAGAGGTGTAGGAGCTCCTGATGTTGGGTCAAGAGTTGTTGCCGGAGGAGGACGACTCTCATGATGTAAATGTATTGTTTATAATTGTTGTTTCTGATTCATGATCATTCTTTTCGTTTTTTATTTGTATTTGAGAACAAGGAAAATTGTTGGCAAATTCAGCAGCTGCAGGAGCTCCGGATGTTGGGTTAAGAGTTGCTACTGGAGGAGTACGATTCTGATGAGATAAATGTGTTGTTTATAATTGTTGTTTTTGAATCATGATCTTTATTTTCATTTTTTACTCTATTTGAGAACAAGGAAAGTTGTTGGCAGATTCAGGAGCTACAAAGCTCCCAATGCTAGTAGTTCAAGAGGTCCTGCCAGAGGAGGATGGTTCTCATAAGGTAAATGTGTTGTAAATGTATTGTAAATGTATTATTTATCATTTTTGTTTCTGTATCATGATATTTGTTTTCATTTTTTATTTCTATTTGAGAACAAGAAAAAATGTTGGCAAATTTTTGAGCTGCAGGAGTTCCCAATGTTGTTCAGTGAATGACTGTATTAGTGGCTGGAGCAGGTACGAGAGCAGGCTTGAGAGCCATCATTACTCTAAAGGCATTTTTTGGGAGTGCATCACCATGCTGAGTTGTGGAAACTAGTGACGTTGAGGATAAGACACACACTGCAAAATTATCTAAAAAAGTGGATAATTATAAATCCTTTTTTTCTTTTGTTTTAAATTTTTCATAGTGTTGCAGCACTCGTTTGGTTCTATTATTTTCTTGCGGTGGTGCTTAAACCCAGAATTGAGCAATTTACCCTCGCCTGTACACTCATCCAATCCATGATCACATCGAATTGTGGATGAGTCAAGTACCTCCAAAGAGGGAGAACCGATAGGCAGGTCTACATATGGCGGGACCCTAGGATTCCAGTCATCCTGGCCGTCATCCATTTCTATGCCTGCTTTGGAGTCATCATTGAGGGCATATTCAGATGTATGTGTGGTGCGTGGGTGGGTGGGCGGGGGGGGGGGGGGGGCGGGGGGGACGGGATTCTCTTTTCTGACACCATACGTGGCTGCTATGGGCTACTTGTTATCCGTCTTGGAGTACGTCGGGTATTTCGCTCATTGACACGTGACATGTAGAGATCCCTCTGTTGTTTTTCTTCTATTAGTCCTTCGGAGCATTTATAGGGTGGATTTAAATTGTAACTTGAATTGGATTCACTAATGTCTCATGTTTGCGCTTCTTGTATATGTGATTTTACTACTGTGCCTAAAAAACACGAATCATTAGATCATTCTACTCGTGTTAGCTAGATGGAAATGGGAGACAAGTCCGTGATTTCTGTTGCATTGTGCTAAATTTGGTTCAGTTAATCTTCGCCATGAAAAGGGAACCTACTAGCTATCTATATCTCATATTGCACTCTTGATCTTGATTTGCTATTCACTTTTGGATTAATAGATACTTTGTTTATTGATAAGGTAGAGATATTTGAAGCATGCAATAATTCATTTCATTATTTTTGAAACTTTAATTAACAATTCTTCATCCTGGGAGTGACCCATCAGAAAGAGATCATCTATCAGGATCAACGACAAGAGTCAAAATTAAGCAAAATAATAATCTTTCACAGCCATTAAAGATTATCATTGGAAATTTAAAAAGTAACCATTTATGAATTAGAGCTGCTTTGATGTAGATGAATAAAAGAATTACACGTTTTCACTGTCTCTTTTTTGACACTATACATTGTTGTTGTGGGCTTCTTGTTATCGTGTTGGATTGCGTGGGGCATTTTGCTCATTGACACGTGACATGTGGACATCTCTTTGTTGTTTTTCTTCTATTAGTCATTCATAGCATTTATAGGGTGGATTTGAATTGTAACATGAATTGCGACTAATGTCTCATGTTTGTGCCTCTAGCATATGTGATTTTACTATTATGCCCAACAAATACGAGTCGTTGGATCGTTTTGCTCATGTTAGCTAGATGGAAATGGGAGACAAGTCTGTAATTTTTACTGTATTGTGCTAAATTTGGTCCGGTTAATCTTCGTCATTAGAAGGGAACTTACTAGCTATCTAAATCGCATATTGCACTCTTGAACTTGATTTGCTATTCACTTTTGGATTGATAGAAACTTTAGTTATTAATAAGGTAGAGATATTTGAAGGATGCAATAATTCATTTTTTTATTTTTTGAAACTTTAATTAGCAATTCTTCATCCTGGGAGCAACCCCTCGGAAAGAGATCGTTTATTGGGAGCAACGACAAGAGTCAGAATTAAGCAAAATAACAATCTTTCACAACCATTAAGATTATCGTTGGAAACTTAAAAAATAATTGTTGAAAATTGAAAAGAAAAAACTAAGCAAAATAACAATCTTTCACAACCATTAAAGATTATCGTTGGAAATTTAAAAAGTAACCATTTATGAAATGGAGCTGCTCTAATGTAGATGAATATGAGAATTACATGTTTTCACTTTGTCTCTTTTCTGATACCATACGTGGCTGTTGTGGGCTTTTTGTTATCCGTCTTGGAGTGCGTGGGGTATTTCGCTCATTGACACGTGACATGTGGAGATCCCTCTGCTGTTTTTCTTATATTAGTCCTCGAAACATTTATAGGGTGGATTTGAATTGTAACATGAATTGGATTGACTAATGTCTCATGTTTGCGCTTATTGGATATGTGATTTTACTATTGTGCCCAACAAATATGAGTTGCTGGATCGTTCTGCTCGTGTCAGCTAGATGGAAATGGGAGACAAGTCTGTGATTTCTATTGTATTGTGCTAAATTTGGTTCGATTAATCTTCGCCATGAAAGGGGACTTACTAGCTATCTGTATCTCATATTGCACTCATGATTTTGATTTGCTATTCACTTTTGGATTGATAAAAACTTTATTTATTGACAAGGTTGAGATATTTGAAGCGTTCAATAATTCACAAGGTAAATGTGTTGTTTATAATTATTGTTTCTAAATCATGATCTTTCTTTTCACTTTTTATTTCTATTTGAGAACAAGGAAAAGTGTTGGCAAATTTAGGAGCTACTAGGAGCTCCCAATGTTTGGTCAAGAGGTGTTGTCGGAGGAGGAAGGTTCTCATGAGAATAGTTTAAATCAAGATGAACATCACTTTATAAGTAACCGTTGGAAATTTAGAAAGTAATCGTTGGAATCATCGTTGGAAATTTAAAACGTTGTCATTTTTTATTTCTATTTGAGAACAAGAAAAATCATTGACAGATCCAAGAGTTGCAGTAGCTTCCGATGTTGGATCAAGAGGTGCTGCCGGAAGAGGGCAGTTTAAGTCAAGAGGAACATCACTTTATAAATAACCGTGGAAAATTAAAAAAGTGATCGTTGGAATCATAGTTGGAAATTTAACAAGTAACTGTTGAAAAAATTTACAAAATGGTCGTTTATGCAGTGGACTGCTCTAATATAGATGAATAAAAGAATTACATATTTCCATTTGTACTTGACCACAAATCATTTAAATATTCATTTAGTCATTTTTAGTTTTATATTATTTTATCTTCATTTTTCTCTTTATTTATCATAAATTTAAAAGGTATAATACCATCGAATCAAATTCGCTAACTTTTTAAATTTCTTTTCTTTCGTTCTTTTCCAACAATCTTTAATAGCTGTATTTCCTAGTCTTAAGCACAAAACACTTCTCATATAGAAAAAAGTTAAAATGAATTCTCGATATTAGTCCATAAAAATCAATTTTTGGTAGATGAATTTTAACATAACTCTCATTTTGGTGGGAAATACGAGAATTATTCCTCTCGGCAATTATATATAGAGTAAAAGGAAATAGAAGCCACCAATAAGACATTCATCAGCACTGACAAGGCAAACTGAATTTCATAAACACACACACACACATGTATATATATGTATAAATATATATAAGAGAGCACATATATAGATCTCACACACACTGGCACACACTCACTTACACACTAACTCGCACACACTTGCACACCCTCACGCATGTATATATACGGAGAGAGAGAGAGAGAGAGAGGGCACTTCATCATCGGAGAATGGACACTAAGGTACACTCTACCTCTCTATGTCACAAAGGCACTTACATTTTAGGGTGGAACAAGTATTCTACTTCTTATTTTAAATTGCTCTTTATAATTTCATGTGTGATTTTTATAAGGTGATCAATTCCACCACCCAAGACAACCACCGTCGATACCATTTTTTTGTTAATGATTGTGATAAATGTCTTTAGGTCCCCCAACAGGGAAACTGTTTCAAGTGAAGGAAGTGATTAAAATTTGAGTACCCGACTTATGTTTCGGGTTATTAATTTTTTTGGGTATCTAATCACTCGAAAATTTTCTTAAGTTCCAACTCTATGGGGGTTGGTTCTCATCAGGTAAATGTGTTGTTTACAATTATTATTTTTGGATCATGATCTTTCTTTTTTTTTCTATTTGAAAACAAGAAAAATTGTTGATAGATTCATGTAACCGTAGGAGCTCCCGATGCCGGGTCAAGCGCTACTGTCGGAGGAGGACGATTCTCATGAGGTAAATGCGTTGTTTATAATTATTGTTTCTAAATCATGATCTTTCGTTACATTTTTTTATTTCTATTTGAGAACAGGGAAAATTGTTGACAGATTTAAGAACTGCAGGAGCTCCCAATGCTGGGTCAAGAGGTGCTGCCGAAAGAGGACGGTTCTAATGAAAATAGTTTAAGTCAAGAGGAACATCACAAGTAACTGTTGGAAGTTTAATAAGGGTCCTTTGAATCATCATTGAAAATTTAATAAGTGGTCGTTGGAATCATCATTGGAAATTTAAAAGAGTGGTCATTTGTTATTTCTATTTGAGAACAAGTAAAATTGTTGGCAAATTCAGGACCTGTAGGAGCTCCCGATGCTGGGTCAAGAGGTGCTACTAGAGGAGGACGGTTTAAGTCAAGAGGAACATCACTTTATAAGTAACTATTGGAAATTGAAAAAGTGGTAGTTGGAATCATCATTCGAAATTTAAAACGTGGTCATTTATACATTGAACTGTTCTAATATAGATGAATAAGATAATTACTTTCTGCTTGTGCATAAGAGTTTCGAATGTGCCTAACCACAAATAATTTAAAAATTCATTTAGTCATTTTTAGTTGTATATTATTTTATCTTACTTTTTCTCTTTATTTATCACTAGCAATACCGCACATTCTACGTGTGTGCAAAATATAAAAAAATATATATTTCAATTTAGTAGTTAAATATTTTTTTTAGAATGAAAATATAAATATATTATTAAATTTCTTTAATAAGAAAACTTTTTTAAGAATTATTTGAAATAATTTATTAAATTGTAATAATTTAAAAATAAAATAATAATATGAAATAAAATTACATGATAGAGAATAAACAAAAAAACAAAATACCAAATAATTATAATTAGAGAAAGTGGTTTGTTGGTTAAGAACATGAATTTTTTAAATTGAATATAATATTACAAGATTGACATTTTTATTTGTTTATTTATTGTAAGTGTTTATTAATTAAAAAGGTAAAATTGACATATCAAAATTTAGTATCCAAATTGAATCAATTTCATGTGAATTTTTAATTTTAACCATAATTTTACATATCTCTATTCATTTTACATAAAATTGAAAGACAAATTTTATAAAATCACATAAATAACTGCCACTTGTAATACAAAAACAACTTTCTTTTTATAATAGTATAGATAAATTTAAAAAGTACAATAAAATAGGTAAAAATGTATATTTATGTACATGAACTTAACGCTAACGAATCAAATTACTTCTTAACACTAACTTTTTAAATTTCTTTTTTTTTTTTTGGTTCTTTTCGTTTGGATGAGGATTTGAATTTCTTTTCTTTCGTTCTTTTCTTTTGGATGAGGTTTTGCGAACATGAAACTGACTTACGCAATGAAATTCAAACTTGGACGTTCAACATCAAAATAGTTGATTTAACCACCATACCACCACGACACAGATGAGTTCATAAAGAACAGTAGATTAATTGGGTTAGATTAATTCTCGTCGTAATTAAATTAGTTGAGAGGATGATATCAAAAGAGGAAAAAATATTATTCGAACCTGACTTGGTCGACTCAAACAAATCATATAGTAATGTATTATACTTGCCAAGTGATTGATCACTCTCCCTAAATTATCGATCATTCACAGAACAAATATAAAACACTCGCTATTTGATTAACAATGGTTCGACCGAACCAATTCTAGACTAAAATTTCCCTCAAATCAAAAGAGAGAGATGCGTTGAAAATATTTCTCCCAAATTTGTTGGTGGTAGTTTGACATCCCCCTTTTTGGAACCCCTTGTTTTGGTAATCCCGACTATCTTTCTACAATTATAATGCACGAGTACTCCAAAAAGTTAATTCAATATCATATATATACACACACACACAGGTGTATATATTATATATACACACACACAAATCTATAAAACATCACATCAAACACAACACTGAGACTGAAACCCATACAAAAACACCAGTGATCATAAACTAAACATAAATTAGAACACCACCTCTAATGCCATATAAGAAATATTATCAATACGTACAATATGTTTCGGACACGTACACTTTTTTTTTTCATATATCTAAATAAAAGTCGGTTCTCTTTATCGATTAAAGATCAATTTTTCTAAAATTAAACGAAAAAGAACACTGCTTCATCCCAAAAATCATCCTCTGTCTGTACACATATACATATGCAAATGATATATTTACATTGTCACTATGTATTAATCAAAGACTTCATCACACAAACTCTTTATCTTTCTGCAAATTAATTTACTCTAAAACATATCAACATTCTGTAATAAAAGATATAACTACACAACGTTCTGTACCATAACAGTGACACAGATATTGACATGCCAGATGATGGTGTCTGTATAGGACTAACAAGGGCGTATGTTCTCACCACAAAACATCTAAATGATAACTACAATATAATATCATGACAAACAAGGATGCTATCCCGAAAAATCGTAAATCCAACAAAACAGGACTGAGCTTAAAATTTGATATAAAAGTTATACCATCTCCTCCAAAAAAGATTTCCCCAGCTTGCCGCCAAAACTAGAATCAAATCCCAGTATAAAATTGCATCTATCAATACATATTGTCACATCCTTACACAACAGGAACCCTCTTCTAAGGGTTAAAAAATAAAACCAGCTCCTAACTTCAATCTACTCTTTTGACTATAAAAAGCTTGTTAGACCAGTTCAAAACCTTTTACCTAAAATTCTCACAGGGAGAGCGATGAAGAGCAAAGAAGGAAAATATTTATCTATTAATTGCCATAAACCAAAGAATCAAACTTGTTTTTAAATACCACAAGTAATATAAGAGCCTTTGTGACAACACAGAAAAGTCCGTTTTCATCATTTTGTACCTTGAATTCACTTCAGCATGTGAATTCATCTTCTTGGAAATCCTTAGTAAGTCCAAA
Organism: Petrea volubilis; assembly: GCA_026212405.1. Taxonomy (NCBI): domain Eukaryota; kingdom Viridiplantae; phylum Streptophyta; class Magnoliopsida; order Lamiales; family Verbenaceae; genus Petrea; species Petrea volubilis. Next base: position 2,358,283 of record CM047880.1, read on the forward strand.
TAAAGCTCTGCATCGGAAAAGAAAATGCAAATGTGTTGTAAAAAAAAGCAGTGTACGCCTTGTATAGGGGTTAAATATGACTTTTCAACACTAGGCGCGCCTAACGATATTTATGATCCCAAATTTGTTCAAGAAAGGTATCCTTTAGCAATGCATGTGCTCCATAATATAATAACAGAGTACACGTAGCAACTTGAGAATGATGTGCATTCTTTCACTGCTATGCACAGTTCTCGTACTATCTAAGCGAATTTTTAACAGTGAAAATAAACTGGATATGAACAACCAGATTAGAAAATGTTTTCAAAGCACAAGTAAAATAATTCCAAGCAACACCATATTTTGCATAGACAGGTGACTCATAAGGGACAACAGACCATATTTTAACCAAAAACCACCCATTACAACTAGCCCAAAAGAATTCGTAAACAACAAAGTCAATCATCCGAGTGGAGGATACCGACCAGAGTGTTTTTCTTTTTTCTTTTTTTAATTAATATACATGCGTATGTATCAGTAGTACCAACTAGAGTTGGATTCTTCAAAGTAAACACTAGAGGGGAATGAACCATTAGGGGTCAAGAAACATTTGATCCAAACGAAAAAAACAAAGCCAAACACAGTATTTTCAATCTATACAATTTGATATTATATGTCATTCCCCTCCTAACATTAATACTCCAGGAAAGACCCGCAAAAGAGTACGGGGCAATCATGTTCATAAAGATTGCAAGATTCCAGATTTAGAAACTCACTATTTTTTTCCCCTAAATGCAGTTAACAGAAAGTAGACCTTATTGTAAGCACTTCTACTCTAGGCAATTCCTTTTATTCAGGGCAGCCAGCACGACAATTGGACATTTCAAGAGATTAAGAAGTTTTTCGATCTGAGAAGGAAAGTCCTGAAAACAATTATTCCTGATGCCCTCAAGGGGTAGCAAATAGTTAAAGAATTGCTGCCCACATAAAAGTCTGCAAGGTAACCCGACCCTACTCTGCAACTAGGACCCTTAAAATGCAATTTGGTGCTCTACAGAGGATATGTCAACCTAGGTTCTGTACATTCCTATTACATTTGGAATTTGAGCTTTTATATAGACTCCCATCTCGGTAGACATTGTTGTTTAATCAATATAGCTTAATGAACCCTTAAGTCCAAACCAGCACAAGTATCACTACGCTGAAAACTACCAAAAAGGCAGAAATTTCTATCAGAACGTGGGAAATCAGCATCAGTCAAAGTGGTTGAAAGCCCCTCAAAAGGTAATCTTCTGCACATCTCCCACAGATAGGATACATTAAAATCTAACCCTCATGCCAAAGGGACAATAACATCTCAAACTCCAAATTACAACCTAGGATGCCGTCTCAACTATGAGCAGATAGCATTCCGTCTAGGTATAGTTACATACCCATACTGGAGGCTTTACTTCAACACCTTTCTGATAAAAATTTTGAATTGCCAATCTGACAGCCCCAATTCCTAGATAGGAATCTACTACTTTGGGAAGAGTCACATCCACACAACTGGGGGCCTTACGCGAGCCGAAGAAGCCTCACAATAAGTTATAAGATCCGAAAAATGCAAAATTCCACGAGCCACAAAATCAATGGATCTCAGGAGGTACTGGTTTGTACGTGGAAAGCTTTAGGCAAACTCTATCCCATTCCTATGTTACTGATTATAGCAAAAAGGAGGCATGCCACAAATCTACATAGTGGTAAATCCTCCACTATTTAATCCCCTAATTAAAGCCTTTCTTCTTCATTGAATTTAGTTCCAGCCTAAATCCACATCTTCGCCTGTTAATTCTTTTATCTCAGATATCTCTTTCTGTATGCTCAAGTAATTCCACAATGTTGCACATTCTAGAGAAGCTTTCTTATGTAGGGCACAGCAAATAGCAGGCCTTCAGGTTATGCAAAAGGACAGCATAATAGATATAAACCATAAAGCTTATGCACCACATTGTAGTGAAAAATAATTGTTCACGCCCACACAAGGGCACTCTAATTTACACAATTTGTAGCAACACTAGAAAATAAAATGCTGAATAAAAATTTAAAAACAATTATCACAAAGATTTCACTCTATTAAAGAAAAAGCTATATGGTATTTGAAATGCCACCTATATAGAAGCTTTCTCAGAGGATTGCACCTCTCTCCTAAACAGTTATTAACTGTAGGATGAGAAAATTGAGCCCTGGATCACATAATACGCCTCAGAAAGGAGCCACTCTAATATGGATTACGCTTTTAGAAGAATATTTGAAGTAAAAGGAAGCAACATCTCAAGAGAGAAGAACAAGGCAATGAATGCAAAAACTGAAGATAGAGAGTAGATGGCAAAGAAGCTCCGCGAAAGCAAGTCAGAAAGATCATAGCTTCCAGCAGTTCATTTATTTGTTATTCTTCATCGTCAAATTTATTACATGATAAAGCATGCAAAAATCTTTGTAGCCATAGATTCAAAAAATGGACACATTATGGCAAAGGTATGATACTCAGAATATTTCAATTATTTTCTTTCCTTTTTTATCTTTTTCCTTCTTTTGGGTGTGAGCGTTTGTTGGGTGAGGGGGCTGTGCTTTAAGTTCCACACTCTCGCATAAGTTTCAAATTAGATGCTACTTCATTCATGCTCATTTGATTTAGGTTGAACCTATTGAATACAAACCCACCAACTCAGCTATAAATCAAGATAAGTGGCCTTAACACTTCTATGGCACAATACCTGTATGCTTAGAATGAACAAGATGGAAGGTAAAGACAGAAATAAGTTTTCACTAATAAGTGATTATGTACCTTAGATAAGTTGATAATAGTAATCAAAGAATCCCTCAATCTCAACCCCAACATCTGATGACAAAATTAAAAAATCAAGCACCACTTTAGCCTGCGACCCTTATTGCTCCCATCTCATCCATCTTTGAGCTCTTGTGCTGCATATTTTCAGGTATTAGATGTAGAACAAGTTTGAGAGGTAAACAATGATAACAACCAGACCACTTTGATATGATATCTTAGGATAAGCAAAAGAAAAACTGAAAGAAACACTCAAATTATCCAATTTTTTTACCTTACTTTTCTTGTGTTTATGACTATCATTGACATCCTCGTCTCCATCATGCTTTCTCTTCTGAAATACAATACAGTCAGAAAGGCAGTTCGATTAAAAGGTGTGCTTCAACAATGTTACGGTCAGAGTTTTTAACATATCAAGAAGTGAACAAAAGCTTTCAGTTAAGAGAGTAAAACTCATGCTAAAACTGTTGAAATTTCAGTCATTCACCCTTAACAGAATTTTAATACATGTATGTCTCGCCACCTAAAAGTGCAGTCTTATACAACTAGAAAGTCACAGATTGGTAACAACCAAGATTTGCCAATATATTAATAGATATATTAATAGCAATAAGGTTAGAAGATAATATAGTTTCCAAACCTTCTCATGATGTCTTTTCGAGTGGTCATTGCCAGATTCGTGATGGCCACTTTTATCTTTTTTCTTCTCCTTATCCTTGTCTTTGCTTCGATCTTTATGCCGATGTTTGTGCTTCTTGTGCTCTTTATCCTTGTCTTTGTCTTTGTCTTTGTCCTTGTCCTTGTGCTTTTTATGTTTCTTCTCCTTGTCTTTAGACTCACTTTTAGATTTTCCAGCAATCGTGGGAGTACCCTTCTCAGACTATAAAACATTACAAGACCACAGGGCACAGCTCAATTCTCACTAGCCAACTTATAGCAGCAAAAGGTAGCTCAAAAGCTTACAAAATAAACAGCCTCAATATTCTGATACCAGGATAAAAAGAATTTATTAAGCGGTCAAACAAAATTTGTAAGCTCAATGCATAGAAACTCACAGAAGGAAGATCAACACGAGCCGTTTCCCGCAGTTGAAAGGCTTCTCTAAGAACATCTAGGTCAAAAGGCTGTATACGTGTATTGGTTTCTCTGGATAAGGACATATCTTGAATGAGCTGGCCCAATTGCATTCCCTCCCCTTTTCTGATTTCTGTGTCTCCAACCACATTGTGAAAGTAGTGTGTGTCTGATATTGACACGGGAAGTGGCCTCTTGCAGAAGAAATCATGATGAGGCAACAACTTGTAGTGACTTATAAGATCGACAGCACCTGTAAGTTCTCTTGGCCCTAATGTGAAGAATAGGCCACAAAGCTGGTTTAAAAATCAGAAATATATTGATAAAAACATATGGCAGAAACACCAAGATTTATAACAAGACAAACATATATTGCATATCTAAACATACTAAAATTGGAAGTATCCAGATGAATAAAAGGAATGCTTTTGAGAAAATCGACAGTAATAACGGATGGCTAAAGCCATCACCTCTGACTTCCATGAAATTAGATATTAGCAAGCACTGGCAGCTATTACCAGAAAAAAGAAAAGCCCCCCCACCCCACCCCGCTCGCTGTTGTTGATGCACCTCAACTAATTCCACCATTAAAGCCACCAATCAAAGAAAGATTGTCCACCATTGTCAAATGAACTACCTCTACAGTCACCCTATAGCCTTCCAAGTTCTCCCTCCCATCCTCAGAATAGATGGTTCCAACAGAAGCACAGATCATTCCTAAAAGGTAAGCTCCACATCATTGTGCCGATTATTACAAAAGAAAGCATTGGATGAAAAATGGTAGACTACAGATATACTAATCTAATAAGGAGAACACGAAATAGCCTTTTCAATCAGCAACTCAGGTTACCAATCAGAACCCAAATTTCTGTTACTGGCATTACTCCAACAAGGTTCACAAGTTACTGAAGTTCAGCTATAAACAGAAATGCTATCTCATGCATACAAAAATCCCAGAGATCAGTGAGATGTTTAAGTAACACACGGTAGCAAGGTTCATATATACAAATCTTACCCCTTCCAAACTTCTTGAAATCAGGATCCATCAATCAGCGCCTCATATGAGAGTAGCTCATTACTGCCAGAGATTTACTGAAAAAAAAAAAAAGAAAAGAAAAGAAAAGACAACTAACTTGAGCAGTTCTTTTTATTCTAAGCTTCAACCAATACAATACAACATCATCATTCATACAGAAAAGCGAAGCTACAAAACAATCAAACATCGCAATTATGGGAAAGAATCCAATACCAGGAATGTTACTAAAAATTAACGCGACACATTGGTTGGATATGCACAGGTTGGACAAAAAGTGTAGTCAAAAAGGTGACTCAAAAGTTTAGCAGTTACTGATAGCAAAGCATATAACTGCAGAAAGAATGATACATTTTGATAGATGGAGCCAAATGATACATTTTGATAATATTCAGACCACTCAATTAAGCTGAAGCTTTAGGGATCCAGACAACAGTTGCGAAGTGCTAATCTGCCACTTACTTCAAATTAGTCTCTAAAGTAGACCAAGTACATGAGGAACAAGCATCTAAACTTCACAAATAACTGTCATATATATATATATATGGAGAGAGAGAGAGAGAGAGAGAGAGATTACCAGGTACCTGAATCGCAGAAGCAGGTTACCAATATCAAATCTTAGGCACGCACTGCAAGTTCGTCAAAAATAGCAATCAATATGTAAAATCACCGAGGGCAAAAAAAACTCGTGGATGGAAAATCATGAGACAATAAGTGTTAACCAACAAATAAATCAATAAGTAAATCAAGTCCATCTACTATGTAAACAATCACGTTAAAAAAAAAAGGGGGGGGTTAAACAAGTCAGAAAACAGGAGATCTTTTTCAATGGGTCAACGTTATAGCTTACTACATTTGGATTATGTAACAAAAGAAATACTTTAATAAGCCTAAGAGAAGTGGTGTGAAACCTCAAACTAACACAATCACGTAGAAAGCAGAGGAAGAGTTTTGGAAACATTAGACCATCGCAAATCAAAACATAAGTGATCTGTTTACGACTTTTGACCAGGATAGAGATCCATGCTACAACTTTTCACAAAATGCTCCTTGCATGCTACATTCTGAGGACACTGGATCAAAGCCTGCGGAACTCGAGTTTAGGCCTAGAAGTCGCCTGTTTGCTGTGTCTACTAGATGAATTCTAACTTTTTCCACATCTTCATCATATCTCATAGTTCCCCTGTTGAGTGGGTTGGGCTTGACTCAACACATTCAGAAACTGTTCAATTTATATTATCTGATTTAAAGTAACTTTTTTATTAATTTTGCAGGTATTCGAGTTAGTATCTTTAATTTTTCAGCCTTCAACTAATAGCTTTTATAGAAGCTCAAAAGAAATTTTTCCATATAATGTTCCCCAAAAAAACAATTAATATACTAATTTCATTTACATTATTTTTCTTGTTCCCTTGTGAGAGTTAATGCACCTAACCAAAAGCTTTACTAATCTTCTCCTAAATCCCAATGCCTTCTATTCAGTTTTCATAGTAACAAGTACAAAAAATCAGAGATAAATTGCTTCCACTTCCATAGGCACTCTTTTCCTTGCCAAGAACTTCAAGCAAATCTAATATAAAAGTTTGAACAAATTGGTTGGAAACATATCAGTTACTAAAGAGAGTTCCATCTAATTAGCATTGCTTGGCAATTTAACTGAATCAGTTGCATGTTTAGCTCACATGATTTGGTTAAATATATCTATATTCTTGTACAAGGCAGAATCGAGTGATCTCTTGATGCATCTCCACCATGGATCAACCTGATCCAACCTATATAACTAGTCATAAAGGCAGTATGCGAACAATGATGCTTTTCTTAAGCTGCATAATTTGTCAATTAGCAACCACGAATACTAGAATGTGGCACTCAAACCCCTACCCATTGGGAGCATGATTAAAAGGGTTGGTCATGTCGGAACCAAAATTCAATGCAGCCAGCCTAGTTAAAATTGCGGTCACTTGAAAGAGAAAAACTGAGGCAGACAACCCTCTGAAATATTTATCTAGTATCTTTCAAGCAGTGCCCTTTGACACATGAAACTGACAGTAGGTGTCATCTTATCCCCCAGTAATTTAGATTTAACGTCCAATTATTCTTTGTATATGAAAAGTGGGTTTTTCAAGTTAAAGACTTTTTTATTTTGGAGAATCAGATGCAGAAGATATTCTAATCTCAAAAACATTTCCACATCATCCAAAAATATGAAATTCCAACCATAGACTGGAACTACAATCTTTAATCAGAACACTATTTTCAGACAAAATCAAATTTGAGACAGAACAAACTTCCTGGCACAACTTTAACATTCATGCAATTATGTTGTAAGATAGTTTCAGACTTAAAACCTTCAACCTTAATTATATATGATGAGATCTACTCAACCGCAAAAACCAAGAAATTGTACGTTTTCATCACAACATCAAGCCTGATAACTATTATCGTTCATAACCACTCTAATTGATCTTCATTACTCAACAGACTGATAAACTCCACATACCCACGTGGAAAACCCTAGAATTATAAATTATCGAAAAATAACCCAAGTAAAAGAAACTAGATGAACAAAGAAAATAGCAAAATAATGGCAAACAACATAACACCACAGGCCCTTGTTGTAATTATAATCCAGCAACAGTTCGCGCTTTCCCGCTAATAAAACCAATACCGAATGTCGAGGGGAAATTGAAGTAGAAACCCTAGATGTTTCCCAGTACCAAACTAGAACGAGGTGACAACTGAACTCCAAAACGAAAATTCGTACTTTTTAACTGTACTCAGATGAACGGAACCAACAAACAAACCAAAAACCCTAATTAGATAATTGGGGCCCGGAAAAGAGAACCCTAAATCAAGAAATCCAAGACCAATTACACTGCCCCAAAAAGAAACCCAAACAACAAAAAGCCAATCCCAAACCAAGAATACCATTGAATTACATAAAGAAAAAAGGATAATTTACCTTCGTGAATTCACCGAAACAGTAACAGAATTCGGGTGGGGGCTTTTCACTGAGTTTTTCTTGAGTGATCACCGCCGAATAACACCCCCAACCCCCGTGCGCAACAATTTCCAGGTTAAAATTCAGGTGTTTGAGCGTGGGAACGTGGAGAAAGCGAAGAACGGTAGAATAATTATTTGGAGGTGCTTGAAAATCTCGTTAATGGAGGGAAAAATAAAATTAAAAAAATTGGGGAGGGGATCGGGTATTGGGTGCGTGTACCGGGGGAATCTAGAGTGTGTATGAATATTGCTTTCAAGGGCTTTTGCAATTGGCTTCCTATGCATGAACGACACGTGGCGGAGTATTATTGGCTTGTGGATCACGTCACCCATTTTTTATTTTTCTTAATTTAGTCAATGTTCGTTTTATGTAATTTGAAAAAAAAATACATATATAGGGCATAAATCAGGAGACTTTTTTTAAAATTGACAAAAAAAAGTGTAGGGTTTAATTTTTTGGCATGAAAAAAAGATTTGTGTAAAAATTAACTTAGGTCGTTGTCCTCATTGGTGACTTTTAGTAAAATTACCATCTACGATGGCGAGTTTGTTAAAATAATGATAAAAATTATATAACTTTAATATATTTTAGAAAAAAAAAATTATATTAATAAAACAATTGAAGTCGCCAACAGTACTGGTGACTGGCGACTTCAAGTTCATAAAAAAAAATGAAAAATAGATAGAATCGCCAACACCCATGGCGACACCTTTATATATATATTTGTATTATATATATATATATATATATTTAATACTTATTGAACTCGCCAACGATGATGGCGAGTTGTAGATTTTTTTCTTTTCTCCATTGCGGAAGTCGCCAACCATGTTGGCGAATTCCGCAACGGCCAGCAAATTTACCGTTAATTTAACCGTTAAGGGGTAATGGGTGGTTTATAAATAGCAATGCATACGCGAAATTTTTTTTGATCTCTCTCTCAGTATTCCTCTCTCTATCTCTCTCACTCTGTCTCAATTCCACTATGCATATTGATTTCGCTCCCTCGCAATATTCATCTGTCTCTCTCTCTTCCTCTCAATATTTCTCTCTGTCTCTTTCTATTTGGTATAATTTTCTTCTGATTTGTTAGAAATAAAATGGAAGATATCAGTGTTGATGTATGTTATGGAGGCTAAATAAGTCATTCAAATTACTCCATTTCATACAATCATCCACCGATTGGAGTAACTTGGATTAATTGATCATCAACATTTGTCGATGTTGTGGACGTAATCTATAACACAATAGTTGTAGATCGGAACAATTTCACTATCCAAATATTTGGTGCATACATTCTTTGTATAGATCCTCCTATAGAAAATATTTTGGCGATCAATGATGATTCGATATTGTCGTTCTTTACCAACCCACAGTCGAAACTTGAAGTTTTGCAACTGTTTGTTGAAACAGAAGCAATCGTTCATACTGCTACAATGGAGATGCAATGGCAACAACCAACTAGGAATTATATGCCACTTATCACGGAGGGCCACCAAAACTTCAACTTGAATGAGTTTCCAACAAATGATACCGGGTCCGTGGATCTAACATTTAACATGTATGAGTTTGAACATGACAGAGCAAATTTTACTGGAACATCAGTGTATCTCGATAAAGGTTCGTCGAAGCAATGTGGGCCATCCGAGCATGCCCCACCATCGAAAATGATTCCGCTTCAGACCATTATGCAGATAGCTTCCGCGATGAAGAATTGTCGGATTCTAATTCGGATAGTGATGACGAAATTAACGACAAGGAAAATAATAAGATTGAAGTTGTAGCTGAGTTAGCCGACGAAAATTTGGAACACAAATCGTCTCCACCACCCCCACCAATTCCTATTGAGGAGACACAAGTCAAGCTAACAATGCCTTTTGGAGCAACGACGCCGCATCTTCATGAAATTCTACCATTCTATTTGAACATGGCTCTGGAGATTTTTGCAGATTCCATGGACTTGCCTACTTGTTTAGCAAAATACTACGATCCAGTAAAGGGAAAACTTGCACTAAGTATGGTGTTCAGAAATAAAGGTCATGTAATAGCCATTGTGAAGGAGTATCACATCCAGTGGGCCAGGAGAGAGTTCACCGTTTGTCGTAGCACTAGACAGTTTTGGATAATGTCGTGTAAGCGTGGAGCTGAAACTAGATGTCCTTTTTAGATGCATGCATCGTTGCAAAAAAAATAAAGCATATTAGAGAATCAATATTTAACATGGTGACCACACATGCTTCGTACCAGGTAGGTCTACTGATCATGCAAACCTCGATACAAATTTTATTGTCGGTTTGTTGGTAAGACATATTAGAACAAACTTTGATTATCCTGTTAAAAGTGTGGCCGACTTGTTGGAAAATAAATATAAGTACACTATATCTTATGCAAAGTCATATCACGGTCTATGATGTCCACACCAAATTGTATATGGCACATAGGACACCTCAGCTTCTAAGCTTCTGAGGTACATGGCAGCACTGCAGAAATGGAACCCAGACATTATATAATTGTAAACACGTCATACTTACCCTTTTTATATTGTTTGTTATACACAAAATTAAAACATTTTTGTGTTCATTTTCAGATACAATTGTCGAATGGGTTCACCATCCACATAGTTCAGGATTGGCAAGAAAACAGATGATACACTATGTCTTATGGGCTTTTAAGCCGTGTATAGATGGATTTACACATTGTTGGCAGCTGATTAATGTGGACGGTACTCATTTGTACACGAAGTGTAAGCACAAACTCCTAGTGGCTACTGCGATAGATACAAACCAACAAATTCTCCCACTATCATATTCATTAGTAGATGACGGGAACCTAGCTTATTGGAGTTGGTTCCTAGAGCTTCTGAGCAGATATTTTATACGAGGAGAGCGATCACTTTGCCTCTTGTCAGATAGGCACCATGCCATCATCGGCGCCGCACAACGCATTAGTGTCTTCAATGAGTCATTTGGTTGCCACCGATTTTGTTCGAATCATGTTTATTCTAACCTTAACACTAAGTTTAAAATGTACAATTGAAGGATTTAGCATTCAAGGCCGGAAATGCTCAAGAGATAAGAAAATTTGAGCATTGGATAGAGCAAATCAAAATTATCAATGAGGTTGCGTTTAATTATTTAGATCGAATTAATAGAGTGAAATGGACTGCAGCTTACAACGGAGGAAGACGTTGCGGTATCATGATGACAAATATGTCAAAATACATCAATGGTGTGTTAAAAGGTGGTCGTCGTCTTCCAATTACACCGTTAGTGGAACTTACCTTTATTCGTACTAATTTTTTTTTTTGTGAAAAGAGTTGCAAAGGGTCATCGGTGAAGACAGGAAAATAAGGTATGGTCAGAATACGCTTTCAAAATATTCCAGAATGAGGTTCAAAAAGCAGGAGGGCATGTAATTCACATAATTGACTTATTGACATCATTACGTAATAGACGTGGCAATTCGAAACATGCAGTAAAGTTGAGAAGTAAAGAATGTTCATGCAAAAAATGGCATAAGACATGAATACCTTGCTCACACGCCGTGCAAGTGGCAAGATCATTTGGGCAACTTCCATCCGAGTACATGTGTTGATATTACAAGATTAACCATTATTTTAATATGTATAAGGGTCAGTTCTTTCCAATGGGGTGAGCATTATTAGCCGAATGCAACGTTTGAGTTAGTACATAATCCTCAGTTACAAGTAAGGAGAAGACAAGGACGGGATACAACAACCCATATCTATAACGAGATGGATTGGCCACAAGCACATGCATGGCAACAATATAGAAGTCAAACAGAACAACCTAGACCTTCCCGACAATATACTTGATTGTAAAACTTATTTACTTGTAATGTCGTATAAAGATTGCATTATTTGTTTGTAATGTCGCAACACAATTATTTCAAATGTTATATAAAGAGTGTATTGCTTGGTTTAGTGTTATATTTGTCTCAATTGCATCAAAAGAAATCATAATAACCACATAAAAACGTCAAGTTCATGTTACATATAATTACATAAACATAACGGATATTAAACGACTATGCCCTCATATGCCCTCATGTGCTGCATCGTAGCGGATTCCTTTCTCTTTTCGGTCCTTCCTTCACGTTGTTCATAACGAACCTCTTCTTGTTGTGGCGGCAGCTCCGTATATGAGGTACTTCCACTGAACTCCAGAAATGGAACATGTGACACATTGAACGGACGTGACATATCCATTTGCAAGTAACCATATCCGTCCCATTCGCCTACACCAAAACTCAATCCAATATCTGGGAAGTTGAGGGATGTAAGATGAGTAAATTGTGGATAGTATGCTGATGGTGGATCCTCATGTCAGCCTGACAAGTCTGGCGCATCACGTTGTGCCTGAGATGGGCGTGGCTCATCACGCTATGCACGAGATTGGCCTGGTTGACACACTGTACCCGAGATGGGCGTGCCTCTGCATTGGAGCAACGCTTTCTTCGTTGGTTACGCGCAGTGGTGCTTGATACCTGTGTTTCGTACGAACAATCCAACACCGATTGAACAAGTGAGTGCACGTCATCGACAAAGTTTCGGGTGAAATCTACGAAAGCGTCTATGCGAATCAACGTTTCCATAATCATTATGTGCATCACAACTTAGTAAAATTTGATGCTCCCCCTACAATAATAGTCAAAAATCATTCAACATCGTTGTAAACATATGAGATTGCATTATTTATATCCAAAAAAAATTAAAATTTCATTAATTACCACTGTTTGCCTTACTTCAAATTATGTAGGACGATACCCAAATTCAAATCTATGACTCAGTGGTGTGATTAATTGTCACGTGTGCCTTGCATACCACTTGTCGTAATTTGGCAGTGTGTTACAGTTGAGATTAGTAAATGAAGGTGCTTGAACACTCTGTCCACAATAATCATTCTACATAGTAATACTATGGACGTGGGTAACTTCCCAGTTGTGACATGCTTTACCTCTTCTAGGCAAATGATGAAAAATTTGGTGGGTTATTATAGGGTTGTTTGGAATGTCTTGCACCAGTCCAAATTACCACATACAACGATCAACGTGGATCCACTCCACAATATGGTAATTCATAAGTGGATATACAACCCTCCAGTACTGAACCCCGAACCAGTGAGGCATAGTACACATGAAATCAGACTCATAGTCATAGGACATCCATACAATCTGCAATACAACATTATTTGGAAAAACTTATTAACATTAGAAGAACAACATCATACCAAATGCCAAAAAATTAACAAAATTGGATACCTCATCTCGCTTCATATTATCTAGCATATCCCTAAATATGCGGAAGTTGTGCCTCGCTCAATGTGTCCACGAATTATGAAAACTCCATATGTAATTCAATAATAAAGTTCATCAGGTCTACAATTTACATAGGCAAAAAAATTTAAATATAATTACCGGTATTACTACCTTGCACCGTAAGGGGTCCGAGGTAATACATAATCATAGTTTAATACAACTGGCCCTAGAGCATCGGGCGGTACTAGAGGTGTCGATAGCCGCAAACACAATATTCGACTCCACGCCTATATCTAATAAATTTAATAGTCACTATTTACAAGTAAAACATATAAGAAAATATATACAAATATATACTACACAGTGTGATCATTTTACCTGCAATAACTGCATCGCGCCACCAATGTCGCCAACAGCTCCATCGTCTCTCTTTTCGACACGATACTACGACCCTTTCAAATCGGTTGAAGAAGGAGTAAAGTCGAGGTATTCATGGCTGTATGTTCCCCACCTACTCTCCCTATTTGGACATTCATCTACTCCTATTATCGAACGCCTGTTAACAGGTAATTCTCGTATGACCTCTACGTCTTCAAACGTAACAATAGCCTCACCAATCCTCAAATGAAAAGTGTGGGTCTCCAGACACCACCTCTCTATCAACGTAGTAATTAAGTGTTGATCTATATCAACATATCCACAACGATACATCCTATAAAAACCCATTCGATTTAACTATTCCTTCACTCTATCGTGAAGTTGCAACCATCCCGACCAAACATTCATTTACCCCAATGTCTGACTCTAACTATTTGGTCAGGGTCTACACGACCATCAAACAATTGTTGAGAAATATGATTCTCTTGTTCAGTTAAAACACTATTATCCTTGGGTCCATAATAATACTTCAATCTTTCCAAATCCATTTTATAAATAATGCAACAAAACAAATAGTATAAATAAATATTATACAATTAAAAAAAACAACCAAAAAAAGAAATTAAAAAAAATGTTTCAGCGATTAAAAAATGAAATATTCGAAATAAAAAATAAATAAATGACAAATTCGCCAACAGTGTTGGCGACACATACAGTTTTTCCTTTTTTTTTTGGCCTCCCTCTTCCACATTTTCCACATTATTATTTATAAAATCTACAAAAACTTCTTCACAATATTCAAATTTAACAACAAATAATCATGCATTATACATTTTTTCCCATTACAAAAAAGAAAAACACATTACAATAAATATATTGTTTATGTGTCCAAAATTTTTTAAAAACATCAAAAATCTACCATAACTTAAAAACTTAAAAAAAATAACAGCATTAACAACACCACTATATTATACAATAATATAATAAAAAAATATTATAAAAAAGATTTTTTTTTATGAATTGTTCTTTAGCAATTTTTGGATTTCTACAAAAAGTCTTACATTATATATTTTTCCCTTTTTTTTTAAAATACTATTACAAAAACCATGAAAAAAATTCTACCAAAACGTACAAGAACAAAACAATTCTACCACAATTTACAAGGACAAAATTATCCCAAATACAATCATATATTATGCAAATAACAACACATTCACATATATCATTCTAATATAGTCAATAAAACTATCTATCATGTAAAAATATAATTACACATACCTTAATTTATTCTCCAAAATCTTCAACTATAAAAATTGAAAATAGGCAAAATAAGAAGAGAATATAAAAGAGAAAAACAAGTTGAAAATATAAAGATGAAAAGTGAGGGGCAAGGCTTGTTTCTGTTGCTCTACATAAAATTTGATTGAATATGAGAACTGAGAAGGTGAAAATGAGGAAGAAACTTTCACCTCAACCTCATTAAATCGTCCTCACAAATTAAAAAAAAAATTAAATGTAAATATTTGAAATGATCATTCACTGGTCACTGCATGCTAAGGTTGCATGCCCTCATTTTAGTGCCGCATGCAACTTTGATCAATAATGCAGCTTTGGCGAAAAAGAGCAAATATATATATATATAACATAACTCGCCATCCATGATGGCGAGTTCCCTTTTACAAAATTTATAAATGAAAAATAATTTTAACATAACTCGCCATCCGTGATGACGAGTTTCCTTTTACAAAATTTATAAATGAACGGTTGGTGACTTATATCATTATATTGTTTTTTCCCCCAAAAATATATTGCAAATATATATCAAATATCATATTTTATTAAATTCGCCAACGGCGTTGGCGAATTTAGCTGAAATCGCCACCACCAATGGTGACTTAGGTCATTTTATTACAACATCTATTTTTTAGGTCAAAAAATTAAAGAAAATACTCTTTTAGACCAAAATTATAAAAAGTCCATAAATCAGAGTCGTTGGGTGAATATGTACAATCCATAAAAGGAAGACAAATCTTCGACAATTCGAATGATTGAGTTGAGTATGAGCTTAATTGTTGTATGGCTATTCAAACGTTAAATGGACATTATTATATTGAGTAAAAAAAACGTTTATAATTCAAGCTATAGCCGTTTTTGCATCTTATCAGCTAAATTATATTTTGTTATTAATTGTCATCTAAATTATGCATATCCTTTTGCAGTTTACCTTCTATTATCAACTTTTGATGAAAAGATTTTGAGATAGAGGCACATTACCCTTTAAATTATACAAGTTTTCCCAATTTACTCGTATGTCTTGACTTTTGATAGTAAAACTCATCAACTACGTTCACATGCTATTAGATAAATTTATCATCCTTGCTCCAAAGTTCATCTCAATCTCCCAAAAGAAACCCCTAAACCAAATTTTGAAATACATGTCTCCATGATAATAAATCTCACTTCAAATTTTGGTGATATCATTGAACCAGAACTATCACCATTACACTTCAAATTACAAATTGAAGTTGCCATCATCTTCTTTAAACCTTATGGCATCCTAATTATCATTTTATTTTTCAAATGCAACCCTCCATCACCAATTTTTTCAATTGAAATTAATTTGGTTTTAGAATGTCGAATATAAAGCTCGTACAGATTAGATGACAAAATATAAGAATATTATAGTTGACGAGGCAAGGTATTTTTATTTCAATAACTTTTCACCGAAAAAAGGCACAAAATTTAGATGAGATAGACAATAAAATAAAGTTTGGTAGGTAAAATATAAAAACGGTCATAATTTGGATTATAAATCAATGTTACGGAAAAGGGGAATTGATCATGCGAGCAAGGTATGATATAGTTGATAAGAATTGGATCAGCATTATAATGACGTAATTATTTGTATTTGCATTGTTTTTCATCATAAATTAAATAACAAATCGGGGTTCGGTTGGGGAGCTAAAACAAGGGTATAATTATAAAAACACAAAATATGCCTTAATTCACCATATCAACCAAACACAAATATTAAATTTATTTATCCGGCTTTTTTACCAATTTCATCCCATACAAATCGCGTTTTTTCTCAATTTTGTTCCTATTGGAATTTTTTTCCCCCTTCCAATCCCAAAAATTTGAGACTTTTTCGAGTTTTATCCCAATTATGGTCCACTGGTAGTATATTTGACAGACTTGTGGCGTGTCCGCTAAGATAAATTGACTTGTGTGTATAAAATCACAAGCCGTGCACATGATGTTTTATAGAGGGGAATTTTGAGATGGAGATTGGGAACATCAATTATTTATGTGGCAATTTAGCTCGACAATAGACGTGATGGACCAACGGGAACCCTGCTCGGAGATTTCTTGCTTGCCGGAACCAAAATTGCAGTTGTCATTTCTTTGAGTGGCAAGATCCTCCCACGTGCGCTAGATCTCGAGCCATCATCCCGTGCCTCATGCGTAGGATTAACATGTTGTGGGTTGACAAACAAAAATTGAGGAGGAAGAACAAAATTATGACGACTTTATTGTTTGTGATTTTGTTTTTTGTGTTTTGGAAGTAGTAATGGATTGAAAGTTAGAATGTTTGAAGGATGGGAAAATATTTTATGACGATCTTATTTATTTATTTTATTTTATTTTATTTTTTGAATTTATATGAAATGCTTCAGGTAGTATTGTGAATTTGTTATTCCCGAGTGTGTATGATAAATGTCTAATCTTATAAAAATTAATTTAATTGGGATGAAATTGAAAAAATGTCATTGTGTAGGACCCAATTGATTAAAAAAGCTATTTATCCGAATGAGCTTGAAAGCTATCCATTTTTTATCTTATCAAACAAAGGGAGAGTTTGTATATACTTCTATTTTTAGAGAAATATGAAATTACAGAATAAATCGAAAAGTAAAAGTATGTAATATTTTGAAAAAAAAACATAAAAAAATAATAATTGAATTCAAAAAAAAGTAACTAAGATCCGATCCAAACCCAATCCAAATTGAAATTATTGAAAATAATTTGGCTTTTAGTGAACTAAGTGATTATGATTTGGACTGATTTTTACACATTTACAGAATATTCCTCGGATACAACCATTCGCCTTAACTACCATGTCCCACTGCCGTCTTTATTTGAAGTGATAGATAATTAACAAATGAAACATACAATCTCTTAGTCTAGCATGTACACATTTATTACATGTAAACATATATATATATATATATATATATATTTTTATTTAAGTTGCTTAGAGTTCATTTAATTAAAACAAAGACAATTTAAAAGAGAAAGGTATTATGTTTCATAGAAAAATAAAGTCTTAATTATATTATTTTATAACTAGTCTAATCTTTTGTTAGTTAGTCTATATTATTAAGCAAAATAAACTTTAGATTTATAAAATATTAAATACAATTACTAATTAAGTAAAATTATTCTAGGAATCGGATGCTTCAATCCCACCTGTATCCTCAATGATCCCAATTCAACCATACATCTAATATCTATTTTGAAAAAATATTGAAACTATTTAAGTAAATACATATGTGGATAGTAACATGTAATTCTATTTATCTGATGTATGGAATTTGAACACTTTTTATATGAATTTAAAGAAGTATACTTCTAATTCATGTTTATCCATAAGAATTTAATAATTATTAAGCATTTATAATAAGATAGATTAAAATTTTATTATACAATTCTTTTAATATGCTTATGTATCGATTTATGTTATAAAAAACTAATTTATTTTTATCAAATTATTCTTTATAATAAAAATCTATGAAAATACATTAATGAGATAAATACTTTACAAAAAACACACCTAATAATCCAAATTTAACCATTATATATATATATATATATACGTACACGCAACCGCAATATCAGTCCAAATTTCCCGGCCGAGCTATAAAGGTACCTTCAATGGCCGACCTCATTACGGAATCCCAAATTCGAGATCATCGCCATTTTCAGGCCCTAAAAAATGGCTTCTCTCTCCGCCCCACCGCCTAATTTCACAATTCAATCCCTAATTTGCATGGTGATTCTCTGGATTGGATTGTTTTGCGTCGAGGAGATCAACGCCGGTGGGGTTGCGCGAGAAGTTTTAGGGAGAGGGAGGCGTGAACAGAGAGAATTCGACTACTTCAAGCTCGCTCTCCAATGGCCGGGTACCTATTGCCGCAGAACTCGCCATTGTTGCTCCTCCAATGGCTGCTGCCGAGGGTAATTTGTGTTGTGTTTCTTGTTTATTTCCCTGTGAAAATTTTGCGTTTTTATGTTGTTTTCTGATTTTTGAAGTAATTTGATCAATTGAAGTTGATGCATGTGGATAAGTTCGGTTGAATTTAGTCTTCTGCAAGGTAGACATTGCTGTTTTGATGTTCATCATCAGCAGTAATTCTCATATCCGATGCTCAACTATGATTCATGACTGTGCGGGCTTGTATTGGAAATTAAAGAAATTGAATAAAGGCAAGAGTTTCTTAATTTAGACACAATTGATTTTTTCTGTGTTGCTTCCTGGAGTTGTCAATGCTGTGATTTTTTCATGATTTTATTACTATTATCGTTATTATTATTAATTTTCTTGTTTGGCAGTCTTCAGCAGTGTAACCCTTTTGTTTGTTTCTTTGTTTGCTCCTTTTTTTTTTGGACCTGTTTGGATAAGAAGTCTGTTTCTTCGTGCTACTCTGAGAATTTCTCAGTCTTCTTTTGTGTCATCCCAAAATATGTATTAGAAATGGAAACGACACTTACGTTTGCTTTTGTTTAATTTCTCCAGATCGAATGGGCTGACAGGATTTACAATCCGTAAGTCCACATTTTTATATTTTCCTTAAACTAATATGGGGGTAGTGGTATCAAATTTTTGGTAATTTGAAATTTAAATTACTCAAGTCTTTGTTGTTCGATCACCTTTGTTGAATTGTAGGAGTGAAGTATGTGCAACCACATATAGATAGAAAGTAGTGCCGGAGAAAAGATAGTTATAAAAATAATGTTGAAATTAATTTTTTATTCAATCTTCTGATGTAATTGGCAATGTCCATGTGATGTCTCTTTCTTTGCAGATGGACTCTGGGCCGACTATAATGATGGAAGTTGGCCCTCATGTTGCACTGGTAAAAGATTTGATCTTAAAGAGGTATAAATGCGATTTCTTCTAGTGTAGTTTACACTTACGGAGACATTTTAGAGTAAGAACATATGTGCATATTCCTGTACTCATATCTGAATAAGTTGTTGGCTCACTTCGAATATGCACTTGGCATACGATATATTGAGTTCACTACATCAATTGGTTTGAAGCCTTCCTAGCATAAAATAAATAGATGAAGCTGCATATGGGTTGCTGCCACGTGATTGGTGGTAGCTTTGAACAAAAAATCACTGGTTGTGTTCAGATTTGGAGACAATCATTATTCGTGTGATGGCAAGATGTTAGTCTCCTTACCCTGTAGGCTAGCACACCCTTGATATGTCTGATTAATTTGCCAAATAGGATCCCAAAAGCTTATATTGGCTTCAAAGGGAAAAAAATGTCACTTTTGCATGCGTGTATGAACTGCCCATGCATATTCATGATCATCAGTTACCGGGGCAAAATCCTGTAAAAGAAGTTTAATTCTGTTTAAACCCATTAATTTAATGACATAGATGGATAATCAGCAAGGAATCATGAAGCTTAGTTTTTCTTTTTCCTAGTGACACGTGATCTCTATCCCTCCCTGTAACCCTAGAACAGATCTCCTTTCTCTTGTCTTTTAAATTAAGGCTTTTTTTTTGGGTAAATAATGCTATACCTGGGATACAAGGCAATATCTGTATAATTCCTGATTCTATATAACATGCCACTTAATCACAGGCAATTCCCTCAGTGTGAAGATTTACTTTTTAAAGCTTTTATATATCCTTGGGAAGTAACTGCCCCATTTTTCATTCTAATAATTTTGAAAACTTCAGGTTTCAACTTTGCTGGGTGCCCTGAATATGTACTGGCCATCTTTAAGCTGTGGTTCTTCATCGAACTGCCATGGTGGGAAAGGATTATTTTGGGAACATGAGGTTTGTTAGTTATCTCTGCTTAACTTCAGAGTTCTCAATGATATTACATGGATCTAATGCTTTCTCCTGTGTTTCTGTCATGTTTGGATTGCGAAACCTCTGGAAAAAGTGGGGTAAACATCTTCTCAAGTTCTAGCTTCCCTTTTGTCATTTCATTTACAATCGCATGAGTAAAGCTTATCATATGTGTATTTTGATTTCAGTTGAAACCGAGTTGCTATCTGGCATCAATTTAAGTTGTGAACTTATTGTTACTCATGCTAGTTGCTTCCTGCTATGACTGGGCCTAATTCAAATTTCTTAAATCCCCTTTAGCATCCTTAGAGGATATTGAAAAATGTGTCTTGATATTGTAATTTTTTATTAATATGATGCTATATCTCAACCTCTGTCCATCTCCTCCCAGAAGCATAACCTCTAAGAGCCTTCAAAGCCCATGGATGAAAGCAGGAAATAAAGAGAAACCAGATTGTTACATAAATGAGGAAAATGCATTAAATTCTTCACGTTGCATGTTAGCATGCTTTGCCCTCTCTTTGTCCACGTGTACATATGTCTATCTAGGAAGTGAAGTACAGTGATAGCAACATAATTATCATACTGAGCCTTGGGTTCTTTTATTCAAATAACTAAAGTGTTGTTTCTAAAAACATATGCATTGTGACATACTTAGTATGCTTATCTGTCTAGTAACATGAGGCTTGGCAGTTTGCTTTAAGGGAACTAACTTGACAAAGTCTAATACGAATTCCCACCCTCAAGCACTAGACCACGAAGTGAGATGTAGCACGATTTTGGCTTCTCATCACTTAAGATATGGAATCTCAAAAACTCAAAACAGTGATGTCAATAGGCATGTGCTTGGAGTATTTTTTTTGCATATAACTATTCGGGGAAATAAACTGAAATGACATATTTCTTGTAAGATAAAAATTAATTCGCTGTAGAAGAGCCTAACTTGTCTTCTTTATTTTCTTTTTATGCAGAAAAGCATGGAACTTGTTCCTCTTCAGTTACTGGAGATGAATACAATTACTTCTTGATGGCACTTAATCTTTATTTCAAACATAATGTTACAGTAAGATGACTCTATTCCATTAGAGTTTTTCTATTTTTTTCATTAAATATGTTGTCTTCTTCATGCAGGCATTTTATGCATGATCATGAGTGTCTAATCTGTTGCACTGGTTCTCGACTCTGTGGGAGGGCTGTAACTAACTCGAAAATTACCCCTCAAACTTCAACACCTATAACTCTGAACACTAACATACAGGCTTCTCAGGGACAATGTGCTCTATTCTGTGATCAATTTGCCTAGATTAGCCAGTTGATTCTATTATGTAAGATATGGTCTCCAAGTGTCCCAACAGCCTGCATTCTTGACCCCATGTTGCTTCCAATAGGAGCAGAGCTTCCACATAGTGATAATCTATTTGTACAACTTAGAATGGAGCATGTCCCAAAGATTGGAGGAGCCCACATCCCATTTTTACTTCTCTTGTTCCTCCAATTAAAGGAATGTAAATGGAGAACATGTCAAACACTGGAGAAGTCCAATCTATTTTCACTTGTCTTGGTCTCCGCTCTGCCTCTCATATTTTTATGAGTTCTAACAATGTATAAGGGGTTCTTGTATCCAAAAATCAGTTTAAGATGTATAAATATGCCCAAATTCTATACTTGTCGGGGATTATTAGACTTCGTTCAAATGTATAACATAGATGCAGATATGGAGAAAGCCGGGTGAACTAATATCATCCTTAGGGCCAGTGTTCTCTCGGAGACATGAAACAAGGAACTCATTTTTCCATATAATTACATATTACATACACTGGAACTGAGATATAACTGGACTTAATAAGGAAATTGTTTTTGGTCATGATTGTTAGGTTGACAAGTGCTCTTATGACCCCGGGAGGTTTGTAATTATCATTATGGGGGATGGGGTTGGGCAAACGGCCTTACCTCCTTGTAATCATCTAGGAGAATGTTAGTACTTATTCCATGAAACAGAAGCCTATATAATTTGAGAGAAACTTTTGAGTCTGTCACTGATCACACCACAGCTTAGATCTCTTCTCTTCCTAGCTATATAGTACTTAAATTTGGAATTTCCATTTGATTGGCGGACGGTGGTCTTTCATCCCTTGTTTTCTCATGAAGTATCACGCCCTGCAGGAAGTTCTGAGAGAAGCTGGCTATGTAGCATCAAATTCTGAAAAATATCCTTTGGGAGGCGTTATTTCATCCATTCAAAATGCTTTCAATATAACTCCAGCACTGGAATGCTCAGGTGGTGCTCTGCAGGAACTTTATTTATGCTTCTCCAAGGATTTTAAGGTTGGACTGGCCTTTGGTACTTATATTTATTGAATGATTTCTGGTCTTTACCAATATTGTCTGTAGGGTGTGATCAACTCAAATAATAAATTGTTTCTTAGTCTTCTATTTCCTTTTCTACATGCTTGAAGGACTTCACTTCTCTGGTCGTATGAAAGCGATATAAACGTTTGCTTGTTTCTCCTTGAGATTAATTTAAACCCTGTACTGAAAAGAGATGTTTTTGCAGCCTCGGGATTGTGCAGTTGAATCCAACACTGAAAGTGGCATGGTCAATTCAAGAAAGTCATGTCCCAAATACGTCAGCTTGCCAGAATATGTTCCATTTAGTGAGTTTAATTTTTCCCCATGTCTCATTAAGTGAGTTTAATTTTTCCCCTTACCACTAGTAGTAGATGTTACGAACATGATTTTAGTTAATATTTTCTTGGAAAATTAAATACGCATTAAATTTTTTGTACATTATAGGAAATCAATACCATTTTTTTCCTACAAGCTTCCTAATGTTTATATTGAATAACCACCACGCTCAACTATTAGAGGGGAGAGATATTAAATATTTTACATCTCTTAACACATCCCCTATGTTTATGCTGGATGATGGCCTGATCCAAAAGTTTAACTGTTAAAGAGGAGAGACATTAAATATTTAACATCTCTAAACATGCTCCCTCTTGTGCGGTCGGTACTCTTTTCTCATTTTTGGCTAAGTCAAGGCTGTCCATGGGTAGGGTAATATCCTATCCAGACACTACCCCAAAAAAATACCCAAGATAGAAGACCCTATATCCTACCCTACGTAAACACAAATCCATTGGGTCTATCCTGTTTTTTGGGTCCATAGGGTATGGACCCAGACCCTATCTGTCCAAAATATTATTTTCTTGTTTATTCTTTTTTTGCCCTAGACATCCTTTTGTGCGTGTATTGTCTTTTTTTTATTTTTTATTCAATAGATGCCCGTTATTTGAGGATAATTTAGCATTTAAATCACGTCACCAGAAAAACACTTTATCCACTAACGAAATAACTCATCACAAATTTAAATTTGTAAAAAATTTTATTTTTCTCAAATTAATTTGTAAATGTCTGATTGCTGACTATTATTTGTTTTTATCTTATAGAATTTTGTTATAAAGAATATGGATCTTAACTTAAAAAATGGATGGTCCACATGGATCCCTCAATATAAAAATCTAATATTTAGAATAAAATTATAAATTAAATATATATAATATAAAAATAATATATTGTGTATATTATTTTTATATTACACACAACACACACACACACTCTCACTCACATACACAACACGGAAAGTCACACACACAGCAAGCATACACGCTCACACACACGCACAACACATGTTCACTCTCTCACACACACAACACATGTTCACTCACACAAAGAGATCTGAAAATTTGGGGTTTGAGACCAAAATATTTGCAAATTGAAGCTAACCTATGAAAGTGGCAGTAAGAATACCCGTTCGGTAATGGTACCCAATGGGTATGAACAGGCCTACCTTAACCCATACATTAGTATTAGTATGAGTTTGGGTAGGGCGACAGGCCAAGGCTGAGCCTTGCGCGTAAAACTCTCTTTCATAAGTGTACTGTATTTGGCCAAGCCCTACTATGTTCAACGACTACCTCATCTAAAAATTTAAACCATTAGAGATGATAGACATTAAATACTTAATTTCTCTTAACCATTTACAATTTGATGATGATAGATAGATTCCGTGGTTAAACTACATCATCCTTCACCTTGACCGGCTACACTTGAATTGGAATGATATAATATAGGGTGATTATGCTGTTAGCTTGTTCATACCCACAGCTTATCTCCCAAATTATTTCATCTATACTGTATTTTCTTTTAGATAATGCCCCAGTTTTCGTTTGTACTTTTTCCATGCCGTATGTGCCTGAAACAAACTGCCTTTCTGATTGCAGAACTTGGGAACACTGAAACGGCGTCTTCGGAATCCACTTTACAATCATCTATTTGAGTAAGTCGTTTCGGACCAGAGTCTCGTTGTGCTTATCAGCTAATAATACCTGGACATTCATTATTACTAGTTAAAAACCTGTAAGTATGCTTGTGTTAGAATGTGAGAGTTTTAACTGAAAATGCATTATATTATATATTTTAGCAATATGTGTTATTCCTTGTCATAAAACCTTGCCCAGTTCCATAATCGTCCCTTTCTGTCTTCGCGCAATGCATTTTAGAGAGTTACCTTTTGAGGTGAATAGAATTGGTTTTTGAGCTTGGTGAACATTTTTATTCGAACTCAAGCTCAAGTTCAAGCTCAAGCTCGTTGTATTCGGGCTTTTCACGGGCTGACCTTAATCTCAAAACTAAGCATGTGAAACTCATGAGCTTCGATAAGCTTATGTTTTCTCTATTGTTTATACTAAGTATAATATAAATAAGGGCTTGTAAACATTAATAGAGATATCTAAAAAAAACAACTTTTCTGCCATCATAATAGTTAATTCGACCATCAAGAGATATGTCTCGTTGAGTCGAACAAACACCTTCAATTAATTTTTTTTTATTCCACCAACTTTCGCAAAATTAATTTCATCTTATGCTACAAAAACCAACCTCTATCATCACAATCTATAATTTGATACTGCCGCATTTTTTTAAAGGTTGCTTTCATATGTAATTTTTATAGACTTGTAAAAAATCATGTGAATCTCATCTCAAAACTCTACCAAAAGTATTAGAAATACAACTTAGAATTACGTCTCGCCTTGATGAATGATGAATTTTGTTATGTTGATATATATTTCAAGGGGATATTTGTAAATTTTAAGACAATATGGATTAATTTGTAATCATATTATATTTCGAGGGGTGTAGATTTCATTTTCCCTATAACTAATGATAATACTATGGATGATGATAGTTAAATAATAAATATATACTATAAAAAAAATTACCAATGCTAATATAATTAAAATTTAAATAATAAAAAAAACCTATTCGTGCAAGAAAAAAACTATAATTTAGTCTAGGTGAATGCAAAATATTTGTAATTGTATTTAATAGTCATAATATTAAACTAACATTGTACTTTAATTTCATAAAAATATATAACAATAAGAAGACTAAGGATAGTGCGTAACATTTAATAGCAGTTAAAAATAACGAAATTCTACAACTCATTATATCAAAAGTCAAAATTTCATTCACAGTATAGTTAAGCTCTTGACTGTAAATGAGTTGGACTTCAGTTTAATATTTATGAGATGGGTTTGAATTCGGGTCTATATTTGTAAGATTAACGAGTTTGCGCTCCACCTCGATCTTTTCGGATAAAAACTTGAGCTTTAGCCTATAATTTTTTACATCTTTAAATAGACAACCAAATTGGCATTGCCTAATCCTATTCTAATACGCGACGTTTTTATATAAGTTGGCGCTAGTATTAGGATTTAAATTTTTTCTATATTTATATGTTTAAATGGCACATTAGTAATTAGACCCCTTGGGGGCATCCAAGTGTTCGGAGGGTGAGAGGAACAACATATTAGTAGGTTCTGTCGCCGATTCTTGCAGCAGGTACGGAGTTGGGCTTGAGCTTTGGGCTCAGCTCAAAGTATTTGTTTTTCTAGAGAAGAAATATAAATTTTGATCGAGATCGGGTCAAAAACAGCTCAAATTGAGCCGGTGTGCGAAGTGTTGCGTGAGAATACAAATTTGGATCGGAAGCAGGTCAAAATGAGCTCAAATTGAATTGGATCACCAAGTGTTGCGTGCGAAGCAAAGCGGTCTGGGTCGAATAGGCACAAATCGTGCCCATATTGGTTCGGCCCTGACCGAACAGTTGTGGGACCGAAAACCCAAATGCCTTTATATGAAAAGTTACAACTCTTCGACTATTATAAATAGACCCTCACATTCACCAATTTAGTCATTCTTATCTAAAAGCATTTTCTAGCTTTATGCATTTCAATCCCAAAACATTACAAAAACATTTGACTCGATCTACCCATAGCAAAATTGCGCATTCACCCTCCTATAAAAGCCCTATCCCATAACAATTTTAAAACATTTTGTTTTCATTGTGAGAGTTCAACTCATTCCAAAACATTCATAAACATTTGACTCATTCCAAAACATTCTAGCGCTCCCACATCGCTTTCATTCACACGACAGCTTACCCGTATTTTACCAGAAAATTATTTTACGAAACATAGAACCAATGGAAGCTGGTATAGTATAGTGACATAACTATCCTACATGCTAGAGTCATATTATATAAGCATGTTTATCTTGATTGTGGTAGACATTTATTTTATTTTATTTTATTTTTCAAAATAGGAAAAGAAAAAGAATATGTGACATGAATTTTCATGTTATTAACGAATTACGAAGCAATTAAGAGTTTGTAATTAAGGCAAATTTGTTGTATAACTTTTTTTTTTTTTTTGAAAAAATTGTTCTTAATTGCAACGACATCACTTTTTCTTAAAATGGTTTAACTTACATATATAATGTCTATACTATTATATGAAGGGACAGTAACCTTTAGTAATTATTTTTTGATCTACTAATTTTTTTTTGGTTTGCCAATTTCTCTCTCCCCCCCACCCCCACGCCCCACTTCCCACTTTTTCTCTCATCTCTCCCTGTGCGCATGCTTTTTTTTTTTGCTCTCCATTTTTTCTCACCCCTCTGTTTTCTCTTTTATCTCGCGTTATTCTTCAACTTCATTGTTTAAAATTTCTTTATAATTGTTTTCTTAATTTTCTTAATTTTAAATTATTTTATTTTTATTTATTACTAATTTATAAATCTATTAAAAATATTTTTAAAAATAATTTGATAGTATAGATACTAACAAAAAAAAAATAAATCATTGAATTAAATTATATTTTTAATTATGTATATGCATCAAGTGTGTCAATATTACTAATACAAATAAGTGACGTGCAAGAGTTACTTTGATTTGGCAAAATAAATAAAACCATTGATTGAACTGACAAACTAGTAATACCGAATCATGCGAATAGTGAATAGTTATACCACTAGAACGATACATAAGAGATTATTTACAATTTCTGATCTATATATCTTACTTATTTTTACATATAAGTTCATTGTGCTTGTTGATCATATCATCATCAATCTTTACATTTATTTAAGAATACTAAGTACTTATTTTTTGAAAAAAAAATTGAGAACATTTTATATTGTCTACTATACCGGTACTCCCTTGACATGTGTCCGACGCTCCACGTGACGTGTCCATAAATTATAAAAATCCAACACTTCTGATGACGTGTCAGACACACTATCAATAACATGTCTGACACTTTTCGGACATTTAGAGTGTGTTTTCACATATTTTTTAGGATATTCCAATAATAAAACCTAATTAAGAATAAAAATTTTGTAAAGTTACTCCAAATAAGATTGTTGTTACGTCCAATAATTTATTTTTATTTTTATATTTTATAAAAATCAAAAGTTTCTTGTACTTTTAAAATAAACAGATCATAGATTTTTTCAAAAAAATTATAATACACTCATCAATATGAACTTCCTCTTCGTATTTGGATGAATATGTATATAAAAATTGTACACTAAATATATATATAAGCATGGAAGTATATAAATATTATGTCTCATATTATCATTAAAATAATAATAAAAAATTATATTAATATTGCCGTGTCGGAGATGTGTCATGTCATATCATTTTAAAAACTTCGTGTCGTCGTGTCCGTATCATGCCGTATTCGTGTTGCCGTATCCACATCTGTGCAATGTAGGTTGTA
Source organism: Petrea volubilis (assembly GCA_026212405.1). Classification (NCBI taxonomy): domain Eukaryota; kingdom Viridiplantae; phylum Streptophyta; class Magnoliopsida; order Lamiales; family Verbenaceae; genus Petrea; species Petrea volubilis. Next base: position 2,387,076 of record CM047880.1, read on the forward strand.
GACTATAATCACCTAATAATTGAACCAGTGACCATTGATTTATTATATTTTCCGATTTAACAGATAGTTTGAGTTTTAAAACATTGATACGACTATGCATAACATGGATCTTTCACTGATAGTGGCTGATTGATTCAATTATGTGATTAAAGTCATCAATCACTATTGTTGATTAATTAACTACCTGAATACAACAACAATACGTGCATTAAGTACAGTAAGTAACCTAAATTGTTGCTGTCTTAATCCATAAACCAGTTATAATTTAAATAACAATATTTTTCTGCAAGCTTTTTCTATTGAAGATAACTAGATAATATACAAAAACTAATAATCTAGAAAGAGGGCCACTGGGCTCAGAGCCGAGTGGTGGGGATTTGAAATTGATATCAGGGAGATCCTGAGTTCGAACCCTCTTGTCCTCTACCCCTTCCCCTTTGAATGAGTATGTACGTGTGTGGGGGGATGTTTTCCGGTTGACATCTATAGGATGTCCTAAGATAATTGTATAAAAAATAAAATAAAATAAAATCTAGAAAGGGGAAAAATACCAAGTTTGTCCCATAATGTAGCTCTTTTTTAATTTTATGCCATCAATTACGATTTTTTTCAATCGTGTCCCATAATTTAAAAAGTTCTCAATGTCTGTCCCACGATCAATTTTCCATAAAATTTAAACGGAACGAGCATGGGAATCTCACGTGGTTGTTAAAGTGGGGTAAAATTCATGAATTTATTACATTTTAACCTTCACATTACTTGAAATCATTAAAAACCACCATAGACTAAAGAAATAAGCAAATTCCCGTCCCCAGTATATATATATATATACACACACACACATTTATACAGATAGATACGCATTAAGACACATATATACATATAGATTGAGAGAGAGAGAGAGAGAGGGTGACCTGCTTAAGATTCAAGAATCAAGCTATGGTGGGGGCGTGGGTTTTGGTTTGGGGGGGGGGGGGGAGGGGGTAAGAGGACTTTTCAAAAATTTCCCCCATATATATATATATATATATATGTATGGATCCATGTGTATATATACATAAAATTAGAGTTTTAAGTTTGATGAAATTGGGATTTGATACACAATAATAGGGGGTTAAAGTGGAACTAAGCCTTGAATTTTCTCCCCACACATTAACGGCCCCATACGACTCACATGACTTTGCCGTTAACGATTTGACAGAAAGGGCATATAAATTAAGAAAATTTTAAATTATAGGACATAATTGAAGAAATTCGTAATTGATGAGACAAAATTAACAAAAATTTTAATTTATGGGACACACTTGCCATTTTTTCCTCTAGAAAGCACCAAAAGAGGCAAAATCATTTTTTTCTTTCAAAAAAAAAAAAAAAGAAAAAAGGAATTCACGCCTTTAAGTATTTTAAAGAAATATTTTCTGAAAATATTTTTAGAAAAAAAAAATTGTATTTTCAAACCCTATAAAGTATAAACCATATTTTCAAAGCCTAAAAAGATAATCTAGCTTTACTTTAATCTTGAAAGAAAAGTAAGCCAAATATGTTTACTCAAATGAATCGTCAAATTAATCTAAAAAGCAATTTTTAAGAGATATTTTCTGATTTTTTTTTTTTTGGGAAAAAACAATTCTAATTTCAAACCGTATAAACCAAATATGCTCGAGAATTACTCTTTATTTTATAATTCAAAATAAGTAAGCCAAATATCTTTTCTCAAATGAAATAAAATGTTTGGTGAAATTACCAAATAAAATATTAGAATCTCATAAAATCATGTAATTCAATATCAAGTTTCTAAAATATATATTTTTTTAAAAATTTTTGCGAAAAATTCTTTTTAAATATTGATTAATTCTGCTCATCGGTAACTGATTTAATAATATATATATATATATATATATATATATTAAGGAAAAAAAAAGATGATCTTGAAGATATATAATTTATTTCGTTTTCGTATCCTAATTCGATTTTAAAAAACTGATATGAATCTTCTATCCTGTCTGCCAATTGCATTAGCTTTTCCATTACAAACTTCGTTTTCAAATCTTCCATTGCCAAATCTGTTTATCATTTTAATTAAAGCATACATTTAATTAATTCCGCAATTAACGTCTAATTAGTCCAGTTTTGTCGCATTAAAACAAATACCCTTTATTGAAGCTAGATTTTTAATTATATGAAATTTAGACTGGAAATAAAAGACTTAATATGAATATTTATGCGTTATATATATATATATATAAATAATATGTATATGAGTTGTAAAATAAATATGCTTTGTAGTTATATTTTTGATTATCCTAATGAATCAATTCAATTTAGTGACAAAATTTTGTCGCTTAAAACCTTAAATTTGGGCTGTTAATTGTGTCAAGTCTAATTTTAGCAAATTAATCTTTGAATCCAAAAAATAATTAACAATAATATTTTAGAAAATTAAGTCTAATTTATTCCCAAGAATGTCTTCAACGTAAATCAATATAAATATATGAAAACCCAATCCATCCAATTTAATTATTACCACCATATATAATAATTTTATATATGATCATTTACTTCAATATATACATATATATATATATATATATGATCATATATATCACTTGAGAAAAAAAACGATCATATTACCACTCTAATTATCCTACCCAAGTACTCAATTTAAATAACAACTTAATTAGAAATTTCATGAATGATAATACAAATTTATAGATCGAGATATGCAAATATTCAAATGTGACACGAGGTGGTAGCACTATTAACTATATTATACTAATCATGTTATTATTTTAAAGTAAAGCAACTTTTAGGTGGTAATAATGGCACAATTATTGGGAAATGGTGCACGTCCAACTCAAATTTCTTTTTTCCCACTTCAATTTTTTTATCTATTTTTCTAACCCAGTCCAATTTGGTTCATTTTGTCTCATGTACCTGCACTTACATATCAATATCAATATTCTCATAAACTTTTTATTAATTAATCAATTTTTAAATTATTTATTTACAAATGCACACCATTTTCCATCTTTGTACGTCAGCATGTTGTGCCAATATATTAATGGGAAACATATTGGCCAAAAAATTAACTTAATTAATTCATTTATATAATTATTTTCCAAAATTTTTAATCTTACTTTTTTGGATAACTATTTTCAAGTGTTTTTGCGACACTTGTACCTTAAACTTTTTGGGAAGTCATTTTCTTTGGGCATCATATATTTATTTTAATGTTTAGATAAATTAAAATTAAAAAAAAAAAGATTTATAAGGTCTATGTTGTTAGGTTAACCCTAACCCTAGATTATTTGATACAATTAACATTGAAAAGATGGTAATATTTTAGTGCGACAACACCAAGTTTAGTGGGGTAAGCCGCCATTAGAGTGTTAAAAAGGGGATTTTGTGAGATCTTTTACGTCCAAAACGAACCTTCCGCACTGATTAATTAATAGGTTTTCTTTTTTGGTCGGTTTTTCCATTCATTAGTCGACTAATTCGAATTCGTGTACTGCTGAGTCTCAATATAGAGGCAATCGTTCCGATCGGTTGATTCTCCATTCACAAGTTCAGGGTTCGAACGTTGGACGTTGTTTAAAAGGATTTAACGTCTCATTCCGTTAGACAGACTGGTAGTTGGTGCACCGACTAACAGACGAAAAAGTGGTCCTTAATTTATTTACTTAAGTTCTTTCTTTTTTGAATTAATTAATTCACAAACTTTTAATCGTGGGCTTAAGTAGAGAAGAACAAATTGGCTTTTTGATCATACTTTAAAGAGTGTACTCATGCAAAATAATTGAGTTAAAAATATGAATTAATCACCCAAAAGATCAGTTGGTATCACAAAAGTGGCTCATTTTGTGCGTGGGATTGAAATAGGACACATATTTTTGTCCTCTTATCTTATTTTAATTTCTTAATAGACACTGAAAAAATGACTCGTTTTGATGATATAATATGTATATATATTCAAGGGAGTTATCAATCATTATATCATCAAAACGAGTCATTTTTTCAGTGTACATATATCTTTTTTTTCAGGAGTTTTGGATACAAAACATCAATTCCAGGCCTTCTCGTTGGAACTAAGTTTATTCTTCTTTTTCATTTGTAATTATTAATTAATTAACAAAAATATTCCTGATTTGATGAGGTAATTTCTTTCTTTTTATTTTTTTCCCCATATACTTACCAACTACGTGATCTTAATTTTATCTATATATATTTAAGAAAATTGTGTTAAATACAAATTGATTATGAAAAAAAATTCTATGCAACACCTTATATATATATATATATATATATTTTAGTTGAGCAGACATTGCGCTCGCAATTTTAGGAGATGAGGCATTAAAGGTTACTCCTCCTCCCAACAAGTGCGCTTCTCGGAATTCGAACTTGGCAACACCTTATGTGCGTAGGCACTCTTTCTAGATGATGGGATTAATTGGCCTTATTATATATGAAGAAAAATTCCACTAAAATATTTTTATTTATACATAATTGTACTAAAAAATTCTACTCGTTTGTTTGTTACCATAAAATCTTTGAAAAAGTATAAAAGAAAAGAATATGGAGTTCGAAGACATATAAGTTAGGTACAATAGAAAGATCGCATAAAAACAAAACTGTACAAAACTTATGTAGTAGGTTTCGCCCACAATTTAATTAAATGAAAAGCAAAATAAATAAATAAAATAATAAACTGGAGATTTTGGTACAGTTGTGTTTTGGCTCAATCTGCTTTTGCTGGTTCAGCTCAATCTTTCGGTCAAGTTGATCTATGTAAAGACATGAAATATCACAATCAAGCATGCATAATATACATACAAACACACATACAAACACACACACACACACACACACACATATATATATATATATATATATGTGCGTGTGTGTGTGTATAAAACACAACCGAAAGGGATATATATTCCAAAAATATATTCTTGACTACAGCTTTTGTATAATCCATATCATCAAGATATCTAAGAATTGCTTAGAATAAAAGGTGTTCTAGACATTACATCAAAGAAATGTTGGCTGATTTATAAGTTCTCTGTAAATTCTCGTAGGATATTTAACAAAATTTATGAAATGTTTAAGGTTTGGCACAAATTTTACGACATGAATTTACAAGCTGTGAAAATAAGACGCTAAAATCTTACAATATACTTCTTGAAAAATAAATAAGGATACCTAAAGTCCGTTTGAATGGGCTCTTTTTAAAGAAGAAACACTTATTTTTTCTTAGAAAAAAAACACTTCAGAGTTAAAAAAAAATTATATTTGGATGGGCTTTTTGCAAAAAAAAAAAAAAAAAACAGAAGCTACATAAAAAGCCAAAAAAGGCTGTTTTTAGAAAGTTACCTAAAATTGATTCTCTAAAAACACATTTTAAAATGTTTTTAATTATTGTATTTAAACGCAATATTGTTTGACTTAAATAAATAAATAAATAAATATACTGTAAAAAGCATTGTTCGAAAATTACTTTTTTTAGACCCATTCAAACGAATTGTTTCATGCTACAAACATAATTTTATATGACCTTTAGAGGTATTCAGAAATTTAAATTTAATTCAGAACAATTACAATGTTTTTTTTTTCTCAACAAACAAATAAAAGGCCCCCACAAACTTAATAGTATATTGGAATGATTTGATTACCACTTTTAATCTAAAAACCATAATTGGTATAAAGCATTACTCTATTATCTGGTGCTCAACACCCTATCCATAATATTATAAAATTTATTATGATTACTCCAATACTTAAGAGTGTTAATTATTATTTTCTTTTTGATGGATCGAATGCAAGACACCCCATCTATTCAATATATAATAATAATAAGCTGAGAATAGTAATTAATATCTATAATGTATACTATCAATAAAGCACCAACCTATATATGTGTGTGTCTATATACATATAGAAAAAAGATTGATATATTTATAATTTTATACTATTAAAAGTTTAAAAGCATACTAATTTAACTAATGGCCAATGCCCAATTTTTTTTTTCTACTACTATTGTTGCTGCTAGTGCTGCTACTACTACTACTATTAGTAATAATAATAATGTTTTTTTTTTCTTAATGTTATTTATCGGATACGGATAATAGATAAAATTAAACAAATATACCTATCGGATAGGCATTCGGAGTGGATATTAAATGGGGTGGATATGCGACTACCATATCCGTATCCATTTATTAATTATTCAGATATTTTGTAATCGAATACGGATAATATCCTTTTTATGTGGATACAGATAATATACCTTATAAACGGACACGAATGCGAACAATAAATAGATTTTCGATTACCCATTTCCACCCCTAAAACAACTTATTCTTAAAAATGGAAGTGTGTATATATATATATATATATATATATATTGATAATTCATGAAAGAATAGTTTGTACATATAAAGACGTAGTGAATTAATGTGGAATTTCACGTCGCGTCAAAGTCGTGCATGCGGAAGTGCTTCTCTTCTTTGCCATCATTTCATGATGTGCACCCACCACGCTTTTACCACCCACAGTAATCATCTACCCACGGCCCCAACTAAAATCGCATCACCCCTACCCCAACTTTTTACTTTTTATTTTTAAATAAATTCCGTGGGCCAATTTAATCGACAAAATGAAAGTTCTATCCATCGTATAATATTCAACCAATCCAGTATATTACATCTGACATAAGATCTACAAATACACGATATTCTCTATTTTAAATTATATGTTATTTTTTATTCTAATATACGGATATACGATAAGTGTAAAGATTTCAAGCTAAATATATAATTAAGGAACCAATTTTATATATATGAGATAAATACAAATTATGAAATAGAAGATGAAATAGTATTTTGAAGTAAACAATCCTACTTGGTCTACAAAACCCCATGTGTATTCCATTCTACACTCGGTACAATTGTACTGGCTAGTTATGTTAAAATTTCAATTTAGCAAATAAAGAAAAAAAAAATTCAAATACACATATGTTATTCATCCAACTAACCCATTGTATCATACTAGGTGCAGGTTCTACAAGAACATGTGAAGGTAATAATGTAAATTAAGAGCTATTTATATTTATTTTATTGATGATGCAACAGGAACCATAGTCTTTATACTTAAATAGAAATTTTGGAAAATAGATTTTACCAAACATTATTATTATTATTATTATTATTATTATTATTTTGTCTTAACCACCCAGTTCAGACTCATTGACTGATTAATTTGAATCGGATACTGCAAAGGCCCATTATGAGGGCGATCCTTCCAACCCACTTGCTCCATTCACACCACCAGAATGGTAAGCTTTGTAATACATAGGATTCCATTACAAACACGGTTATTTATGATAAATTTGTGATGGTCTAAATTCTAATAAATTAAAACTAAGAATTAAAATAAAATGAATTAATGACCAAGCATATACTAATGAATTTGTGTCGATGGACTAAGGGTAGTGCTACTTTGTATTAATATAGTCCTAATTCGCTTATTATAAACCATTTAGAACATATTAATTAGGACACCAATAAATTAACATTTAAAAATCAGTAATGAGATTTTTATTTTAGAAAGAGACCTCGATATATATATATATTGATCTAAGTTCTGTTAACAAATTTAATCTTAAATGTTTATAAACTACATTCAAAAGCTGCACTTTGATGATTAAAAAGGCTTACCCTTTTATCACGATAGTGACTATGGAGACTTTATTTGAGTGCTCTCTTGTTCCGGGGACAATTTTAAGACTTTAATAAAACAATCGCAAACCAAATTCGACTTAAACTAGTGATTACTCTATGCCCTATATGAAAAATACCCATTGCCACAAAAAATGATATAACTTGGTACGCAATATTTTTAAAAAGTGTCACAATTATGCATTTATTGTAACACTTAATTCATAAAACAATATCTTCATATGTAATACCAAACATTAACTAAAATTATCTTTAGTACCATTATGAAATGACGAAAGAAGTTATTACTACACACAAATACGTGGCATTTTAACAAGCTAGTGTCTTGAAATCAAAAGTGTATCTGGAAATACCAACTGAAGAGCCACATATATGAGCATGGCAATATCTTATTTTGATATTTTATGGTGTCACAAAAATACACTCAAATTAAATTTGACAGAGCTTATTAGAACATCTTTTATAAAATATTACAATTAGTGCATAACTGAGACACTTTCTAAAAGAGTCTAATTACGTTATTTTTTAGTGATGGACATCTTAGAAGCCATAACAACATAAGCTATATTTATGTGTGTGCGTGTGTGTGTGTTTTATTGTTTTGATGGTTTCAACAAAAGCTAGTCGTTTTCTTGTCCACAACAAGTTCTTTTTCATAAAGTATAATTTCAATCACATGCATCGATGGGGAATTCAAACAAAGACATTATAGTCTTAAGGCTTCATTTTCGCAAGTCAAGCCTCATCGGCTGTCAACAATGAATTTAAGGCATGTATTTAGTACTTGGAATGTCGATCAACAATTTTGAACAATTATAATTTTGATCGGACAACAAACACTAGTTTGATATATCTATACTTTTATACTATTATATAAAGAGAAAGCACCACTTAATAACTATCTTTGATATTTCAATTTTTTTGGTCTATCATTTTTTTAACTCTCTCTCTCATCTTTCACGTTATTTTACTCGCTCTCTCTCTCTCTCTCTCTCTCATATTTATCATATTTTATTCCACTCTTCAATATATGTTGGGTGCTGCACAAGTGTACCCAGTCGTACAAGTAATACAAAAGTTAAATAATCAAAGAGTGCATAAAGATATTTTAAGACTCATGATTCCCAACAAATATTACTGTCACAAATAGTTATAAATAGTTGCTGAATTCTATGTTGGCGAGGCAATGTATATATTCTGGCAATAACAGTAGTAAAAAGTAAGTCGAGAATTTTCTTGTATCCTTGTACTCTGGCCTGTTACATGTGCACTTCCAAGTTATAATATATGTAAATGTGACCACGCACCACTGCCGTGGAATCATAACTTATCACTGACCTTTTCATGCATGCCTACTCTAAGCGTCGTGGGCACCAACAATTTAAAAATATAAAAGGTGATACTATAATTTTGGGAAAGTTTTTGATTTCAATAAGAATATATATATATAAACCATAGTTAATTATATATTGACTTGAGGGGACGGTGGCTGCTCCTTCAACCCCCTCTTAGCTGGGTGGAGCTAATAAAGCCAAGGGGCAAAGGATTTACCCCAATTTATTTCGTTTTGTGTTTTTCTCACTTTTTTTTTAAAATAATAATTTAATACATGGTGATGTGGTTCCAATTTGGTGGACCGTGGTAGCTTCTTGATGGTGCTCCACTTGTACAAAAGGAATGAACACACGTGAGGTTAGTCGATTTTGCTTCCGTATAGATATTTTAATATTCAAGTCAGTACTTAGGCTTTTTTAGTGAGACGTATGAAATGAACAATAATGCAGTAGAAGGTTGAAATTGAGTTACCTGCCAATTGAAGGGAGATAGTCTATTTATATATAATGACTCACTACAAGAAAACACGGTATTTTCGGCGGATTTTCGGCAGAAAAAATAAATTTCAGCGGATTTTCGGCGGATTTAATCTCCCGAAAAAACCTTCGTCGCTAGTGAATTTTCGGCAAAATATATATATATATTTTTTAATTAAATAAATTTTCGGCAGAATTTCCCGCCGAAATTTTTTAAATTTTCTTCCGCCGAAATTATTATTTATTTATTTATTTTTAATTAAATATATTTTCGGCCAAATTTTCCGCCGAATTTCCGCCGAAATTTTTTCATAAAATTTCAATTGCCCAACCTAGGAGTCGAACACGGGACCTCGCCTCAGCTCACGCGCGCGTGCGTACACGCGCCCGAAATTATCCCAACTTTTGGGGCCGCTGGGAGTCGAACCTTCGATCTCTCAGTTGGCAAACAACTCCTTTACCGTTGAGCTATGTTCACTTTGTTGTTATAATTCAATATATTATATATTTATATCATACAATAATTCAAATAAAAATAATTAATAATAATAATACGTTTTTTATTTATTGAAAATTTTAATAATTTTTAATTTTTAAAAAAATTATATATAATACATAATATTATATACATATATATAGCATACAAAAATTCATTTCATTCTAATAATAATAATAATAATAATAATAATAATAATAATAATAATAATAATAATAATAATTTATAATAATAATTCAAATAAAAATCAAAATTCTAAATTTTAATATATTCTAAAAATATATAAAATTATTATTATTTTTTATTTAAAAAATATTTATTTTTAATTTTTTAAATTTTTCGGCAGAAATTCCGCCGAAAAATTTAAAAAAAATATTTTTGATTTATTTTTAATTTAAAAAAATATTTTTTTATTTATTTTTAATTTTTTTAATTTTTCCGCCGAAATTCAGCCGAAAATCCTCCGAAAAATTTAAAAAAAATATTTTCTATTTATTTTAATTCAAAAAAAATATTTTTTATTTATTTTTAATTTTTTAAATTTTTCTGCGGAAATTCCGCTGAAAAATTTAAATATTATTATTTTTTATTTATTTTTAATTTTAAAAATATTAATTTTTATTTATTTTTAATACTTAAAATTTTTCGGCGGAAATTCCGCCGAAAATCCGCCGAAAAATTTAAATATTATTATTTTTTATTTATTTTTAATTTAAAAAATATTATTTTTTATTTATTTTTAATATTTTAAATTTTTTGGTGGAAATTCCGCCGAAAAATTTTAAAAATATTTTTTTTTATTATTTTTTATTTTTCCGCCGAAAATCCGTCGAAAAATTTCGGCGGAAAATTCCGCCGAAAAAATTCTGCCGAAAATTGAGCGTTTTCTTGTAGTGACTATGACTTGATGTGTTTGATGAGATTTGGTCCATCAACTGACATCCGGAGTACTTCCAAGGATGTTAGGGTGTGCTTTTTTACTTTGGGAACCATCCCTTGGATGGGTTGATAGTTCATTACATTTAATGAATCTTAATTTTGCATTAAATGTATATTACTTTCATTAAATATATACTAAAGATATCATTCAAGAGTGCGCATTAATGGCACCTTGAACTAATTCAACCTTTACGGCATGTCAAACAGTGGTTAGAGGCTGCAGAGGTACCTACTTATCAGGGATCAATAGTGGTCTTCTTAGGGATAGGTAGACCTTTCAAGGTTTTGTGCCAAAGGGACCTTTTGCTTTCTACCTTCTAACTAGGCCTCGTCCAATGGAAACCCTCAGGGTTTTGGAGTCTCGAATATATTCGCCACTTAAAACCAATCCCTTGGTTAGATCATCTCGAGGGATCTAGTGGGCACCACATCAAGGGATTTCCTTGGATTGTTATCATCGAGGGTTTTACATTGAACTTGGTTTGGAGAGTACTTTATTGGTATTTCAGGGTGACGCCTAACTTCCTCGAGGGTAAGTCCTTCGAAGGGATCTTGAGTCTTGACCATTTCGAGGGACTTCATCCTTTCGAAGGCTTTTCAACAAATGCATTTTTAACTTAGAATATTTTTGAAGATCCTTTTGAGTGATGTGTCATTCAATTATTCGGCGATTGATGACGTGTCTAACTATTTGTTGGCTTGCCACATCACGTATTTTTATTATATTTTAAACTGTAATTTTCTAGGTACGTATAAATATATATTTAAAATAGAGATTAATATAAATAATAATAGAATTCTAATTAAAGACTCTTCTGACGGGAACCTCAAGCTTATTACTTAAACGAAACTTGTTTGGTTGTTATTATAAAATCATATAATATATAACCTTTTTCTTCTTCTTCTATTTATCAATACACAATATACATATGAATGAATGATTTTAATATGGAATGAGAATTTTTAATTCCTTTTTAATTATAATATTTTCTTTTTTTATACATTTTAATCACTCAGTCTTTTATGCGATGTCGTGATAATATAACACAATTATATTACTGACGATTGAATCAGATTTAATTTCAAATTAACATTAAAAGAGAAAATTAGTTCAAGAAATCGGGGGACATGCATTGCACGTGTGATTTCCAATAAACTCATTCACGGACAATAAAAGTTACAATAAATAAATAAATAATAATAATAATAATAATAATAATAATAATAATAATTGAAAGGGATGAAAATTGAAGAATATATGATCAATTTGAAGAAATATTTTTAAGTTCAACCACGGAAAGGAATACAAGATTACAGTACAAGAAAGCAACCCATTCACTAACGAAAATTTTGTGATCGAGAGATTTGTCACAAATTTAAGGCATTTGTGATGGTTAATGATAGTATTCAATGTAAACAGAACTAAAGAAATAATCAGTAACAATGCATTTAATAATAGAATTGTTACAAACTAAATTCACTATAGAAACTAAATTTATAATGTATTAATTCGTCATTAAAGAATATGTATTCTTGTAGTGTTAGTTGTTGACTTTGATTTAATTGACTCTGAATACAATTGGAAAATATAATTAATTGAAAAGGCATATTTATTTAATTAGATATATATATATATATATATATTAATATGACTAATTCTAGTACACTACTTCGACAACGGACCGGATCCCTTATCCCATAATAGTGTCTCATCTCCTGCCCCACACTCTAGATGTGCGACACATGTAAATCTTGAAAACTTACTTACCAAAAGAATGTTTAGTCCCGTTAATGGTATTTTTTTAGTATCTAATTTGGTAAGTAAGTTTTCAAAATTTACACGTGTCGCATATCCAGAGTGTGGGGCAAGAGATGGGACACTATTGTAGGGTAGGGGATTCGGTCCACTTCGACAAAACCTTATTTCCTAATAAAGACCCTTAAATTTGAATAATTACACATAATTTGCCTAGCTTATTTATAATGTTGAGGTACGTATCTTTCAGCAATGAATTAAATGTATAACTAATTGCCAAATAAATTTATACACGAACTGTAAGAAAATACTTTGTTTATCATAAATCAATTATAAATATTTTGTTAAAAATTGTTGCTTTATTAATAGAAGTTCGTCATAGACTCACAAATTCATCACAAATATCTTGTATTTGTAATAACACCTATCAGCCACAAATTTGTTGTTAGTGAGATGAGTACTTTCGTATGGTGTCGAACTTATATATATATATATATATATATATATATATTAATTTTCAGATGTTTTTTTGTGGATCCATTTGCCACTAATTTGCTTCCCAATTATGGTACTCAAGAAAATGGAAGCATAAAGTAAGCATTTTGGAAATTGGGAATTTCATCTTAATATTTTTAAATAGCAAAACGTAGTTTTTAACAAAAAGCTAATAAGTTTCTATATGATGGTGTCTTCACACATATATAGAAGTATAGAACTATATATGACATATAAGAAAAATATAATTGACCCCTTTACTATTTGTTAGTCAAACTATGCCATAATTAGCGACACAAAATGTAGAAACTTAAACTAGAATGCTATCAACAAATTTTTTTTTTTTTCATTTTCTTGTGGACATAAAAAATGGTGAAGAATAAATATAAAAAGATAAAAAACAATTTGATTGAATATATATATATATATATAAGATGTTCCCAACAGGTTGCGGCGAATGCTCGGTTTGTTTGCTGATCGGAAATCATTAGTTCTGAGTTTTTCAAAGGTTGGAATATTGCTTTGACTACACGTCTCTCTCTCTCTCTCTCTCCTCTCTCTCTCTCTCTCTCTCTCTCTCTCTCTCTCTCTCTCTCTCTCTCTCTCTCTCTCTCTCTCACTTTTTTTATTTATTTATTTGTATTTATGATCTTTAGAAGTTTTTCTTTTAAAAATGTGGATTGGAGATTAGATTGTTTGAGTATAATTTCAATTTCATATTAGCATATAAGCATATTATATTTTTAATTGGTTTATGACCCTTTTTTTTCCCTTGTAATTAACCAATAAACATATTTTGCATGGGGTCTTGTTTTGCTTTCCTTTTTTATGGAAATAACTAAATAAAAATGTTGGTCGGAGGGGACAAAAAAGAAAGAAAATAAAATAAAATAATTATATTTTGATGTTCAGACACAAATATATCGAATGCTTGAACAACAACACGAGAGTAAATTTGAAACCATTCGACAATTACCATGTCCTTGAAGAAATGCAATAGAATTGAATTACAAAGAAAACAAATTTCTATAGAAAAAATAATAATAAAATAGGAATTGTAAGAAAACAAATTACTTTTGGAGTGAAACAGCTACCAACATATATTACTAGGTGTGCAAAAATTGCAAACTTTGTTCCATATAGTGTACCCCTTTCTATAATCGTGTTCCAATATTTATAATTTTCTTATATTGTGTCTTATAAAATATAATTTTTCTTACGTTGTCAATTTTTGTTAATTTTTTAATAAAATTACCATGTGGTCGTTTGTATAAATTGTTGTTGGGGGTGATGCGTGGCCTTTTTCGTTAACGAAAATTAGCCGGTGAGACATAATGTGAGAAAATTTGTACTTTATGGGATACGGTGAAAGAAAATCGTGGTTCTTGGTAATTTTCTCCACTCGGTGCAAAGCAAACAATTGTCCATTGGCATCCACACACTTATTTTGTCTTTAGACGAATACTATTTGCCAATACTTCGAAGTTTGACCATTTTATTTCTAGTGGTTCTCATTTTTTATTTTATATTTTTTGCATTAAGCGTACTTGTGGAATTTCTTTGATCAAAAAAATATATATATTTAAAAGAAGTGATTAGTAGTTAGTAGTCTTGGAGTAAAAATGCATTTTGAAATACTTCTGCATCAGGAAAAAAGAGTCAATGGAAGTTGATCAAAGTAGGTAAATTAAGACCCCATATATATATATATATATATATATATATATATTAACCATAAATAAAAAAGATAAAAAAAAAAGACAAACAAAAATATACAAATATAGAGAACAAAAATCACGTGGTTTGTCTCAATATGAATCTTGTGTACATGGTGACTAGAAATAAGAGGTTACACAAGTTTATTCGTCAATTTTGCCTTAATTTAATAATCTCTGCATGGTCCATATATTTAACGCTATACGAAATATACATTAAAAATATAAATGAATCGAATATGTTTGCAAGCTTGACGAGTTCGCTCGAGAATGGTTCAATCTCGAGTTGAAGACCTACTCGAGCTTAGTTTGTAAATATTTTGAGTTGAATTCAAACTAAATAATTCTTGGTTTTAGATTATTTAGCTGACTCGTGAACTTTTTCTTAAAAAATCCATTTTATTGCATATTTATAATTATAAATAATATATTATTTTCAATCTTGAAACTCGAATTTATGGTTGAAATCGAAAAAAGATAATTGAAAATTTTCAAATTCAAGTATGAGCTCAAGTTCGAACATATGATTCATGAGTTTGAGTCAAAGCAGTCGAGTTGAGCTCGAGACAATTTTTGCTTGGTCCATCAAGCTTGAGCTCAAGCTCAAGTCTAAATAAAATATTACAAATTTGACTAAATTTGTTTGCATCCGTGCTTGTGATGTAGTTCTAGCATTTGTTTCAAATCAGATTGATTGTAATTTCATTACAATTTTCATGCTACCGATTACTTAGATACTATTCAAAATCCCAAAAACGTTTTCATTTATACCTAAATAAATCCAAATAATTACCATCTTGACTCCCTTTTTTAAGACCCGAGTAATTCCATAAAATCCACTTTTTCCACCCAATAAATAAATATAAGGAAATCGATTAAATCAGACCATAATCTGAATCTAAATGCAAAGCAAATTTCATTGTATCACTAACTCACTGTGGTAGAATAGATGATACCTATATGTGAACAATGGTTTGAAGAACACCAACAAAAAGACAAACAAATAGAGGAGGCTCAAAACAACTCAAAGACAGCTATAACATGGTACCCCCAAAATTCGATTCTCCAAATAAGGAAATTTAACTATAAAAAAGTGTTTATTTCGTCAAAATTTGTTGAAATTTAGACCAATTTAATCAATGCAGCCCCCCTCCAAATTGACAACATCTAAGTTCTCAATGAAGTTTCAATTCGAGTACTATAAAGGAAACAACAAAACTTGATCCGTAGACCACTTGATTATTAGTATAGATTCGATTGAATCGAGTTTAATCCAAAATGCCCACGAGAAAAAAAGAGAAAAAGAAAAAAGAAAGCCCCCCATCATTCAATTATTTTTCTGTCCCCTCACCCCCTACCCCACCCCCTACTTTTCTCCCTTTCCATCCCAAAACCCAAAGCACATAAATCTCTCCACAGAGCCACAGCCCCTCCTCAAAAAAATCCCATTTCCCACTCTCCCTCTCTAAACTTTCGACTCAAAACATTATCAACAATGCTTATACTTCTTGCCTTCCCAGCCCTTTTCCTCCTACTTTCGCCGCCGCAACTCGCCGTATCCTCCACCGTCACCACCACCTCCGCCGGCCACGCCATCCCATTCCCAGCCTTCGAACATCTCAACGTCAAAGAAACCATCGCCGCCACCGAGCTCCGCCCCGCCGCCTCCTCCACAACCCAATTCGCCGATGAAGAACTGCCCCCTCCAAAGCCTATCAGCCATAACTCCACTATCAAGCTTCACTTGGTCCACAGAGACAAGGTGTCCTTCTCATGGCACAATGGCCATCGCCGCCGCTTCGAGGCCCGCATGAAAAGGGACGCCAAAAGGGTTGCCGCCTTGATCCGCCGCCTCTCCGGCGGAGGCCGCGGCGGCGCAGCCGCATACGAGGTGGCCGATTTCGGGACGGATGTGGTTTCGGGTATGGACCAGGGCAGCGGAGAGTATTTTGTCAGGATTGGTGTGGGCAGCCCGGCCCGGAGCCAATATGTGGTCATTGATTCGGGTAGTGATATTGTTTGGGTACAATGCCAACCCTGTAGCCAGTGTTACCACCAGTCCGACCCAGTATTCGACCCGGCCGATTCGGCCTCGTTCGCCGGGGTTTCGTGCAGCTCCGCCGTATGCAACCGGGTCGAGAATTCGGGTTGCCATGCGGGTCGGTGCAAGTATGAGGTTTCGTATGGAGACGGGTCGTATACAAAAGGGACCTTAGCCCTCGAAACGCTCACAATCGGGCACACGATGGTCCAAAACGTGGCCATCGGGTGTGGGCATTTGAACCGGGGCATGTTCGTTGGGGCAGCCGGGTTGTTGGGCCTCGGCGGAGGGTCCATGTCACTCGTGGGCCAATTGGGCGGACAAACGGGCGGGGCGTTTAGTTATTGTTTAGTGAGCCGGGGCACGGGCTCATCCGGGTCTTTGGAATTCGGGCGCTCCGTGTTGCCCGTGGGCGCCGCGTGGGTCCCGCTGCTCCGGAACCCACACGCCCCAAGTTTTTACTACATCGGGCTTTCGGGCCTTGGGGTCGGCGGAGCGAAAGTCCCCATATCCGAAGATACTTTCCAACTATCCGAATTGGGTGACGGTGGGGTGGTGATGGATACGGGCACGGCGGTCACGCGGTTACCCACAGCCGCCTACGTGGCGTTCCGCGACGCGTTCATGGCGGAAACCGCCAATTTGCCCAGAGCTCCTAGTGTTACGATATTTGACACTTGTTATGATCTGAACGGGTTCGTGACAGTTAGGGTACCAACCGTCTCGTTTTTCTTGTCGGGCGGGCCGATCTTGACCCTCCCGGCGAGGAACTTTCTAATTCCGGTGGACGATAAGGGTACGTTTTGCTTTGCATTCGCGCCATCTCCTTCGGGCCTTTCCATAATAGGAAACATTCAACAAGAAGGGATCCAAATCTCTTTCGATGGAGCAAATGGATACATGGGATTCGGGCCGAATGTTTGTTAAGCACCCACGAGTGAATTTTTGATGGTCTATATTGTAGATTAATATTTTTCTTTTTTTTTGAGTTAGTATAAATTTTAGTATATATATTGTTAAATGCGTTTTAAGTATCATGTGTGCTATAGTCTCCTAGGAAATATTATTATTATTAGTACAATCAAATGGGTAAAGGTTTGATATTGTCCTCGTGGAGCAAGAAATGATATGTTGGCATCAGCTTTTACCTATGACTTTTGGTGGCATATAAATTAATTGAATTAAAGGATATACTGTGAAAAGGTTAATTAGTTTAAATTACAGCTAATGAGAGTCAAAACCCAAAAAAAAAACCCTTTGTGATGATGAGCTTAATTACAGTCAAAAAGTAGGGGACAAAAAGGCCATTTACTTGGGAATTAGAGCACCCTTTTACACCAAAAGGGCATCCAAGAGGTCCCTTTTGTACACCCCTTCAACCCCACCCCAAATGAAAAAGGGTAAAATCAATTGTTGTTCATGTCATACTGCATTAAATAGAAAAATTAATTACATTTTGTACTCCTAAAATCACTCTATATCGCATTTATTCCTTCAAAATATAGCATATGACAAGTCAATTCCTAAATTATCAATATTGTGGACTCATTTTTGTTAAGCCTTTTACAATATGAAAGTTGTTTTGTTGCATTTTATAGTTAAAGGCGTAAACTTGATATAAAACAGAATATAACGATTAAATATATAATTAGTGACGGAGTCACATATAGTTCAGAAGGTGTGTACGTGCACCCCTAAGTTTAATGATACATTGTATATGTCATTAGATATGAAAAAGCACCCTAATGCTAGTTTAATTATTTGTATTATTGGTAGCTTGCAGCAAACTGTTGGTAGGTACACTTCCAGACACCGAGATCATGGCTCCACTACTAGATAATGAACCCTAAAATATATATCCAACTTGATTTTAGACCATTATATCAAGCAAAATGATATTAATATGTTGCTTTAATGTCATTATGTTCCCATCAAATGATTTATAATTTAGTAAGGTATATACCCCTTCACCTAATATGAACTTAGAAGTACACATTTCTACCCGTGATTGAGCACGAGCACATGACCCTGATTCCATCAGTACCATTTTTCCTCCACATTTTCCCATCTAGCAAATCTCTCTCTCTCACTCACACACACACACACATATAGCAAGCTTCTCTCTCCTCTCTCTCTCTCTCTCTCTCTCTCTCTCTCTCTCTCTCTCTATAGAGTAAAGAGCATTCAAATCATGAGAAGAGGGAGCCACCGCAATTGGTGGACCGTGGACATGTGAAGCCATCAGTAGGAGACGTTTGATGTGTAGCCTAAGTTGGAATTATTTTCAACCAATCACTTTTGGCAAAGGTTCCCCTCTGCTTTTTTGCAAACCATTGCAAGATTTCAGAGTTTTTGCTTTGCCCATTGTAAAGCACAATTATCCTTTAACTATAAAAATCAACCACAGCCAGTTGGTTCTTGCAAAAAAAATCTTCCAAATTCCCAAGCAAAACCTAGCTTCAACTCTACCCAAACTGTGATTTTATTTATTTATTTTTTCTTTTTGTTTGCTTTTTTTGTAATCAATTAAAAGCACCCATCTTGTGACGCCATACTATAAATCTAACCTAAAATTGCTATTGAAAGTAGGATTACAAATGAGTCGAGTTTTTAAAAACTTTTAGGATCGAGTTCAAGCTCATTTAAAAGTTTGGGATCATACTCATCGAACTTATAAATTTTTGTTCAACTTTAAGCTCATTACAAAAATTTTGAACTCAATATCAGAGTCTCTATCAAAACTTGTTATAAATCTTAGATTAACATGAATTTTAATATTTGATATGCATATATACACTATAAAATTGAATTATTATAACAAATATTTTGAACATCTATACTAAAACTATATACAATTTTGATACTTGCACTAGCATCACTTATGTTTTTTGAAAAAATATTTTAAAATAAAGACCATTCAACCTGCTCACCAACTCTTGAACACTTGTTTTTAAACTTGATCTCAGCTCATGAAGAAGCTCAACCTAGACTTTGAACTCGAGTTGCATTTGGATTAGAATATCTGGATTTCAAGGGATTCAAGAGGTTAGATCAAAAGATGTGGGTTTAAAGGGATTCAAGAGGATAACATTCACATATCCAAAAAAGTTTAATGCTTGTTATAATGGCTTCAAAAAAGTTAGATCAAAAGATATTGATTTAAAGGGATTCAAGAGTATCAAAAGATCATATATATAAAGAGTTTCAAAATCTAAATCTGATGTAACATTCACTTGACCAAAAGTTAAATTTAACTCGAAATACAAAGCCTCTATTCCACCAATTCAAAAACAATCTCAATAGAGACTCGAAAACAGAGACAAGCTATACACAATACCCAAAGCAAAACGCAATTTGAAGCATATCACGAAGTCCAAATTTTTAATTTTATTAGCCATAAAACTATAACTCAAAACAACACGCAGAAAATGCAGCTAAACATCAGATTCATTACTCCAAATTAAAAGACAAGTCATTCAAGAAACTGTGGATGGATAATCTTAAGTTTAAACTCCAAGGAAATCATGAACTCCACAACCTATTGTTCCCAGACACAAGATGAAACTGTCTTCCTAAAAATGCCAATTAAGGCATACATTACAAAAAAACACAATAACCAAAACTGACAGAAATTTAGACGCCTATTTACGATGTTCACTCGTCATCATCATCGTCGTCGTCGTCATCATTTCCTGCAGCGGAATTCAGAGCATTCAACCTCTCAATCAACTTGGCCTTCCTCTCCTCATATGTCAACTTCTTCAAGTTGTATCTGCAACAACAATTTGAAAAACAAAATTGAAATTTAGGAGCAAAAATACACCATCAACTAAAACAAATACTTTTATGTAGATGAGTATCATATCACATGAACAAACTTCTTTTGAAATCATCAAACATGTTACTTGAATTTTAATCCTTAGTGCATAAAATTTATTTGTGTTCACCTAGCCCAATTCTTGATTGCAGTAAACAACAAGCAGCATGGTTAACTCATTACAAAAGGAAGAAAAAAAACAAAAGAGGGGACGTGGGGGGCTTTAATCTTGGTGCTGAATTATGCAACTATAAACAATTGCACAAATATCCCCCTCTGATTTCAAATTTATACAACCCGTCCACTAATTATTAGGCAAAGTTAACAATAATATATATCAAATTTTATTAGAATTTTCAAATTGTTCAAGCGTGGACAATATCATCCATGTTTCTCAATAAGTTTTCAGTATTGATTAAATTTGGATGATCAAGAGGTATCCATAATTCTGATACTACGGGGGAAGTCGACGTAATTGGACATCTGGTGTCCACATAACAGACCCTTACCTAATTATAACATTCAAGAAAACACAGAATACAAACAAGTTGTGTTCATCTCCAAAAAAAGATTGTCTTACCTCTTGTGCTCCTTCGGTGCTGGCTTCTCAGATTTCTTTTCTGTCGGGTCAGCACGAATGGCTGCATGTACCTTCTTGTACAGAGCCTCAATGTCTTCTGCGCTAATTCCCTTTTTGATGTACTCACTAAAGTGCGACTGGTACTTCTCAGGCTCATCTTCCATCAAAGTCTACATAATCAAAAGCACAAATTACTTTTGCTAGTCTACATGGTATCAATAGGAAATTTTATATTCATAGTGTATTATTCTAAGCATATCAAACAGAGAGCATAGAGCAGTCAAGACTCACATTCATGTAAGCAGCAACATGACCTCCATAGATGTACTTACGGTGCACTTCAGCATCAAGTTGCTTGCTATCCTTGCTAAAACCAGCAAACCTCTTATCACTGTGGGGGATATCAAGTCCAGCATCCAGAGCTCCCTGCAGCATGAGGAATAACAATTAACATGCTATGAAGCTAACAAATTAGCATCCAGTAAGCATATTCTTCTTACATGACATCTTCATTAAGAAATTAAGACATGGTACGCAACATTCTACATCATTGAATTCAATTAAGTGCGATTAGTATTACATAAACCCGTATGGTCATGATCATATTTTGTCAAGTATAAAATCAAATGTAGAAACATTGGCAGTAACATACAGCACAACAGTAAATACCCAATCAACCTAGTACATACCTTGAGCGCACCAAACACACGGTTCCCAGTTGTGGTTCTGATAAGCCCAACATCCAGGAGAGCACGGAAAGGCCTCCTGACATCAGCAGGTTCAACCGAGTAATCCTCTCCAGTAGCCTGGAAAAAAAAAAGAAAATTAAATTAACTCATGATCTGGACCCAACACAAATAATCACTCATGGACAAAAGCAGGGATATATGCAGGCCCCCACAAGCATCTGATGAGATGATGGGGGTTGACAACAATATACACACATAAAAGCATCATACACACACCCACACACCATTCGACAAAATAGACAGATAGGATGGACACACACATTACCTCAACATTTCCTTCATACTCTTCATCCATCTCAAGCTTCTTTAGAACTCGGCGACCCAAAAGAAGTCCAGTGCAGTAAGCTAGTTCACAAAACCCCGTTCATTAATTTTTTCCATCTGGTTTTATGAAAAACAATAATAATATACATAAAAAAAATTAAGAAAATCACAATACCAGCAGCATAGTTGGTGAGGCCAACTTCAAGACCATAGCGCGGTAGCTCATGTGAGTATGCAGCAGCAAGGACATGGTCACCAGCTATACTAGCAGATACGATTTGGGCAATGATGTCTTTGTTGGTCTAGATATCATATTAAGGTACACACTGCTACTAGACTTGCTCGTGATGACAAAGGCAGAACAGAGCATTTAGACCAAAACATAAAGCCAGCCATAACTCACAATTTAACGTCATAGGGACGACAAACATTCACAGAGATCTCAATCTGTGCTACTTTTTTGAATAAACCATTTACAGCATTCAACTCATAAAACCAAAACAGACATCATTCCAAAGGCAACAAGGAAATGTCATTTGGCAAAAACAAAAAAAAGTGAAGGCAGATCAGCAAATGAGGATACAAATCGAACAACATATCGATATTTCGGAGTGTTGTACTTGTTCTTGTCCTGATTGATCAGACGAATCCTGGCCCGGTAGTCAGTCTTTCCCTCTGAACAGAAATTATCGAAGTCATTAAGTGTTACAACCAAAACATAAGCCAATAACAAACAAACAAAAATACAGGTGACTTACGTCTCCTTCTCTTGAATTTGACTTGAAAACGCTTGAAGTAAGCTTTCGTTTTCTGGGCTTTGACAAACGCCTGTAACAGCATCATTCCGTATTAGCATATAAACCATAACATAAATACTATGGGAAAAAAACAAAGAAATCACAAATGGTTTGTTTCCAACAGTCAGCTGACTGTGATATTTCATGAGCACTGGTCACAGTAAACTATGACCACTCTAGGAGAACTATACTAATAAGCCTAAAATGTTAAAAGATAACATGAGAAAAATACTAACAAGCGTCCTAAGACATTCAGATCTTCAAAATCTAACCAAAATCACCAAAACGACAAAAAGGGGCCGGACTATTGAATCCAAAACACTGAAAGAACAAAACTTGGGAGCAAAAAAGAAGCATAAAGAGTATCAACAAGTAAACCTCTTCAGAGACACAAGAGAATAACTGAACAACAGACTCATCCAAGTCTATGAAACCAAATGAAGCAGAGCAATTCGATGAACTCAGAAAAAATCAACAGCCCATCTTCATAAACTTGCTCGGTAGCCCTTATCTTCAAGAATTAACACAAACTACACCATCCTAATCAACAAATACATACCCTGTTTCTCCATTTACTACAACTAATACAAAAAATGCATACATCTCTACACACACAGAGGATTATAACTTGTAAAACCCACATTCAATCCGAAAATCTCACCATTGCTCTGTGTACGCTGCGGCCCTGCTGAGGGAATTCAACAGAGTGTCCAGAGGCAAGAAGGGGCAAATGCTGCGGAAGCCACTCAAATAGAGTAAAACCCTAATTCGGCATGGCCTAAAATTGGATACTTAAGTATTTTGGGCCTTTTGGGCTTATAGATTGGGCTTGCGTGATACTGAGTGCACTTATTGGACTTATTTAGGTCATCGGAGGGAAAGGAATAGAAAATAGGAAGGAAAATTAATTTTTAATGTTTGGTTATTAGGAAAAAAGAAAGGAAATGATAGAAAAATAGAAAAAAAATATAACATAAATTGAAAAAAAATATTTTCCTCCCAATTAGGTGATGAAAATGAAGGAAAAACTTGTTTTATAATCTTATGTTACTCTCTCAAACACTCTCTCACTTTTCAAGCTCTCATCTCATTTTTATTACTCAAACTAATTAATTGTTTGAATATACTTCATGCAAATCTTTTTTATTTTTTTATACAATTAATTGATTGTTTGGATTTTTTATAAATGTGATTTTACATTTTTCCCTTTAATTTACAATAATAACCAAATAAAATGGAAGCTAATTCTCTAGAATAATCATTTTCCTTCTTATTTTTTTTAACAACCAAACAAGATAGAGAATTTTAAAATTCTTGCAATTTATTTTCCTTTCCTTAACATTTTCTTTTCTTCCTTAAATCTTAGAACCAAACAAAGCCTTAGGGTTTCATAAATGTTTTCCTTCCCGTTGTCGTTGAAGATTACAAGAATTCTAAGAACTTTTCTTCCCCCTAAATATTGTTTTGATCTAAATAACAATTATTTTGTAGCAACTAGGGTTGTCAATGAAGCGGATTTTAATTCAAAGTTGATTTAAGTTTGTTCCAAATTTCAGCATATTCGACCAAATAAAATATCTGATGGACCAGATCTGATTATAAGTATCCATAATTCGAAATAAATGAATAGGATATAAAATCAAGTAGTTCGATTCGTTAAACATTCGAATCTGAAATTTAATATGCTTTTTATTAGATTAATAACCTTATACATATTATGTTATTAAAGAAATTTAAATAAAATGCAATATATAAACCACAATGATTAATCATACATTATTTTTTTTTGTTTTTCAATGTAATTTTTTTAACAAAATAATGTATAATTTATATACATATACTAAAATAATCCTCTACTCAATTAATTTTTTTTATTTTTCACATAAGAAATGTTTTTTTATTTGTCATTTGATTTTAAAATTTTAGTTTTTTAATTGTTAATTGGACCGGACTTTATCGGGTTTCGAACTTTTTATTGGATTCAAATTTAGTAGTACTGAATGCAAATTCTATAGGATTTGGGTCAAGCTTGAATGTTAAGAAAGCTTGTTGGTGATGTGGTAATTGCTTGTTTCAACGTGGTTACGAATGCTTTTCTTCCATGTTGATATGTCAGTCGAAGTATTATTTTTTATGTAAAATTTGAAATTCTTCAAATTTATAGTACGTTAGTTATAGTAAAGAAAAAATCTGGATTCTATTCAAACTCATAAAATCAATAGTCAACAATATTTCACAAAATACTCCCATATGTGATTATACATGCTTGCTTTTATAGTTTTCCACTTTTGGATGTGTGTGTGAAGAGGTGGAAACAAAAGTCAACAAACTTACACAATATATAGTCAATATCATAAGTTTATGTCTTATAACCGGCAATTGACACAGCACATTGTACCCTTTAAATATACTCGATTAGTACAATACACCTTAAAATTTAAATTTTAACATTTTTCACCCTTCAAAATACATCAATGAGGAACTTTGTACTCTCCACCCATTTTCATTGAAATTTTTTACCGAAAATAATATTATGACCAAAATAAAAAAATGACAAACTTGGCATTTACTATTCTATAAAAATAATAATACTAAAATAACCAACTCAATGTTGACTTCGTCCTAAAAACTAGAGTACAGTAAACAAATTGCGGAGACAAAAATAAAAGAAAAGTTACAATGTTTATGTGGACATGTTTTTTCCTTATGTTTTTTTTTTTTTTTGGATTTATTTACAACAAACTATTTAATAATAACAAAAAATAAATATGTGTAACCAAATTAATATTCCTATAAAAATGAAGGATACTTTTCAATTGGCATAGGTAGAATCGGATTAGTTGTTGGTGATTATAAATAGGTGGTTGATTTATTTATTTTAGTTGCGAAATTCTTAGTTCAAGCTGGGAATTATCAACTAATCCAAATTAATTCTCGTCCAGTTGAGATTGATCAAAATATCACAAAAACATTCATATATGTGATTCTGCAAATTGTCAACTAATCATAAACTATAAACTCGAAAAAGTCATACGACATCAATAAGTAGAATAGGAAAAGATGCATGCATCTTCCTTTATAGAACTTGTCTTTCGTAGATCTTTGTCTCATCTTTCTACACTTTCTTCAACCTCTTCATGTGTTTCATTGTGAATTGAGATTGTTTTGTTACTATTGAATAAAAACTTGATAAAAGGTTATTAATATTATTGTTTTTATTTAATATCTTCTTAATATTTATTTAGTTTGTTTAGCTTTTTCGTAACATTGGACGTTACTAGTTTTCTCTTAGTAAGTTGCTCAGTGTTATTTTTTTTATATAGCATAATAAATACCAAGCTTACCCTTTTTTATTTTGGCCAAAATATTATTTTCGGTGAGAAATTTTAATGGGAATGGATAAAGGGAGCAAAGGACAAAACTAATGTATTTTTGAAGTTGCAAAATGCTAAAATTTAAATTTGAGGGTGCATTGTACCAATCAAGTACGTTTAAAGAGTACAATGTGCCAATTACCCGTCTTATAATATATTTAAAACTTATAAAACAATGGATATTATATTTTAAAAATAAAATATTAAAATATTTGGAAACGATAAGATCATACAACTTATAATACGCAAGTTGTGATTGTTTATGACTAATATACGATCAAAACTGTTGAACTTGTTAATAATTGATTTAATCACCTTGTAACCATGATTCTATATATAGAAACCAACAAATACAAAGAGAAAGCTAGATTTTCAAGAAAACACAAACACGAAAAATTTCAAATGAATCATTAACTAAAGGAAATACAGTAATCCATTCTCAAGGAGTATCCCAGTAAATCATAGTACATAAATAAAGAGGGGAGAGAGAGAGAGAGAGAGAGAGAGAGAGTTTTAAGCACATCCTCAACTCTAAAATGAGGGAAATCATGAATAAAGTGACGAGAACAATTGCTAAACCCGCGTTCCGTGAAGATCCAACCTTGCCCAAATGGACTCCGTAAAACACGTTTACTTGCCCAAGTGACACTACTATTTTTTTTTTTAACCAAAACTTAATCAACTATTCTTTTATAAAACCCAAATGGAGACTTGGACTATTTCTCTACGTAATCTATTGTTAACAACTCCGTCTAAACTTCTTTCACTGTAAAATTTATTGTTTTTCATCCTCCTGGTGAATTTCAAAAAATCATAATTTTTTATTATAATATTTATTTTTTATTTTTATTAATATAATTCTGCATTTCATTTAAAAAAATTTGGTATGCCCTAGATTTGGTGTAAATCTTGTTTTCTCATCTAATTTTATTATAAGATTTAGTTTGTCATATTTGTTATTGTAATTTTTTTATGTCCTTTTCTTGAAAAAAAATAAAACTGGTATAATACAAATTGATGTAAATCCTGTTCTTGTTCATATTTGTACTTTTTTATCATAATATTTAGATTGTCATCTTTGTTATTGTAATTTTTAATTTTATATGTTAAAAAATAAAAGTAGTATAACCCAAGAATTTATGTAAATATGAATAAGATACAAAACAAAAGATTTCTTTTAATTGTAATATGGATTGATGTAAGCACAAAATAGAAAAATAAAATAATAAAAGTAACGTGGCCAAATCCAACTTAACCACATTGGTGTCAGCTCAAAGTATAAGGATAACCGCGAGTTGCCACATGTCCAGATGAGTCCGATCAGATCGAAAACTGGGGAAACTAATGACGGAGGCTGAGTAAAGCTCACCAGTGCGCCTCGGCGTTCAATCCGTGTAAGGATCCCCAGCGCGCCATGGCTCTAAGTGCCTCCACGAATACAACTCAAGTGTCTCCACCTCTCAACAACGGACTCTTCGATAAGGGTCTGACCCTCCTCGGGTGGTCTTGCATCATCCTCGAAGGGGTCCCGGAAATAACCGTCTCTGACAATGGTTGTATCCGGCTCATCCACGACACGTGGCTAGGAATATCCTCTGTACGAACAGCTGGGCTAGGCCGATCCAACACTAATCCGGCCCACCCGTCTCCAACTTTTATAAATAGCATAACATTACTGTTCATAAGGGGTAAGCTTTTCAAATATACTCTACGCACATTATCACCTTCTGAATACCTGCTTGAATTCTGACTTGAGCGTCCGAGGGTCTTCGCCTGAGACACTTCAGGTTAAGCTCACGTGTGTTCCATCATTGCAGAATAGGACCCGATAAACACACCTATACCCTTTACTCGGACCTTTGAACGAACATTGGACAATCTTACTCGAACTATACCTTTGTTCGGAGTGAAGTATCTATCGTACGAAATCCGACCATATCAAAAAGGCAAAAGTAAAGGGCACAAGAATTGGGTATTTACCCAATTGAATAGAATCAACCTTGCCCATTTTCGACATACTTCTATCAATGATTATGTTGGAATGCTTTTACCTTTTCTGCCCCCACCCCACCCCCAGTCTAAGTGCCCATGCGTTAGAGATGGTTAGTAATTGTTAGAGTAGTGTATTGCAAATCAATGAAATTAGCGATGTTTTCAAATACTTTTAACAAATAGTATTTTCAATTAATAATATAAATAAAAGTTTATACTTTTTTGCCTTTTTTACTACCTTCATCATAATGTGTAAATTATATTCAAGTATAATTTATACGCATATGGTTGAAGCTCGTAGATCGCATAAGCGATAAAACTTGGCCTCGTACAGAAAGAGAAGTTTTAAAACAAGTTTTTAAGTCGTAATCTAAATCACTTCAAGTCGAAGAGTTTAACAAACATCAAGGACATTAACTTTACTCAAATTAAAATTTGCACTTATGACATATCTCAATTGGGATAATGTCTTGTTTCATATACATCGAATATAGAGGCATTCATATGTATAAGTAAGTGTTCATTAGAAAATGAGTTCACTGAGAATCCAATCAAGAAACACCAGCGTGGGAGCACTAGTTGTACATCGAATTATGATTGTTTTTCAAGTTATGGTGTGTATTAATTAGTCATTAAAATTAAAACTTGTACGTATGACATATCTCAAATGGAATAATGTCTTGTTTCATACAAATCGAATGTAGAAATATTCGTATGCATAAGTATGTGCTTATTGGAGAATGAGTTCATTGAGGATTCTATTGAACAATACCTGCATGGGAGCACTAGTTGTATATCAAATTAGGATTGTTTTTCAATTAGTGTATTCATTAGTTCTTACGCTTGAGGCTCCATAGTAATCTTGTATATGAACATCTATAATTTGATATAGTCATATAGGTACCAACCCACCATACGGGCCTTATGGCGTATATGTTGAGTATAGATCTCTCATGTACGAAGATTTGTAAGAGTCGATGAATAATCCATTTATTCACTTTGTAGAGTGAGTGAATCTCCTATATGTATTCAATTTTAGCTAATCTATAGAAATTCGTGGCCAAGGTAGATGACAACGATTCGAAAATGAGTTTTCTAGCTAGATTGATTGTAACAAAAACTAATTATAAAAATGAACGATAGGATTGGGGTTAATAGAATTTCTAATAAATATCATATCTTGAATATCAATCAGGATATTGGATAATGGAGGGACCGTAGTTGCACGATAATAGTAAATGGGTAGGTTCACGGATTTTACTTTACCTATTGACTAGTTAAATGAGTTTTTTTGAAGCTACTTCTAGAAAGAGCCATTTTTGGCATTTTTTATTTTTTTTTACTTATGTTTTTTTTATTGAGTGTAATTAGGTCATTTTCCATTTTATGTCTGAAGTATACAAATTTAGAAGGAAAGTCATTGTTACTATGACGGACTAGTGGGAAATCAGTAATTTAAATATTCCGAAGGGGTGTTTGTTCAATTAATCCTATACATAATAACACACATATGTGTTATTATTAGTCATTTCCTAACTCATAGCCATTGTTAGTTGCTTGATCAATTTTACTAATTGAAAATTCGTTGCCTATATATATTATATATACTACATATGATATCATTTTAATATATATATATATATATATATATAAATATGTATATATATTTCAACAATTATGAGCTGGGTAGGATTAGTCAAAGTGGACATATTTTATGTATGTCATGTCTATATTATAAGTATACGTATATATTTAAAAAAAAAATGGAATCTGAGTTGAGTTAGTTGGGCTGTCCTCAGATCCTCACATTCATGATACGCCTCTTCACAATATATTTAAATATTCAAAGATCAATTTTACTTAAAATCCTTAATATCGTTGAATGTTATATTAAAATTTTGGATTCCTAAATGACTTCAACCATAATACTTTAAGTACCTAAAACAAATATTATATATATATATGTATATACATGAAAATTCTGTTTAGGAGCGAGATCAAATTTTTATAAAATATTAAAGGTGCTCCTATGTTTTAAAGGGGAGAATTTAAAATTTTTGAAAGAAAATATATAAATTTTAGCTCGATATAACTTTGAAGAAGCCGACCAACACCTCCAACCCCCTCTGACTTCATCCTGCATACAGAAAGAAACTCTATCATATATAGGGGCAAATAAACATATTTTCAATATAAATGCCACTTTCTAGATTTAGAAGAACAAGCATTTGGTTTTTAATGGTCGTGAGAGTACAACTATTTGATTACTAAGACATTATTCAACCAGTGCTTTTTCTTTAAAAGAAAACCCATCCGAACAGACTCTTAAAATGATTTGTTTAACATGTCCCTAGGCCTTCGGCATTCAGTATTTGGGGATTGAACTTGATCGTGGTGTTATGGAACTCTCTTAAATATACTTTACAGATGAATAACATAATCCAAAACAACAAGGAGTTTGTAATAACAAGATAATAACAATATGCAAAATATTTGCATTCACGATTATTCGTCAATTAAAGTGAAGTTGGGTAGTTGTTTATTCCAACCCCCAAGCTTACCAAATAGTAGCTGTATTCAAGGGAAAATTTTCTATTCTTGACATTCATCATAGCCAACAATAAATTTATATACTGTATGATATTTTAGAAATTTTATAAGATGTTAAAAATATTTTAAAAAGATAAGATCTTTAAACAAAAATAAAAATTACTCTAGTCAAGACAAAGAGAAAGCAATATTTATAAACACACACACACACACACACACACAAATACAAAATATCTTCAAATAAATCATTAATTAAAGGAAATACAAAAACCCGTTCAAAAGGAATATCCGATAAATAATAGTATACAAATAAAGAGAAGAAGAAGAAAAAAGAGAGAGAGAGAGAGAGAGAGAGAGAGAAGATTATTTTATCAAGTACATCCTCAACTCTAAAACGAGGGCAGTGATGAATAATGCGACAAGAGCAATAGCAAAACCCGCGTTCCATGAAGAACCAGCCTGGCCCAAATGGATTCCGTAAAACACGTTGACTGCAGCCAAAAATATTAAAGCCCTTCCCACACCAAAATGGTACCAATTCCAATATTTTCTAACTTTCGAGTCCTTGGCTGGTCGAGCCAACAATGCAATAACCTGTATATTATGAAATAAAAAGTGATAATGATACAATTGAAATTCAATAAAATGCAAAGATAAGTGAGTCAATAAATAAATGATTTGCTTCCTCAAATTAGATAAATTAGCCCATTTTTGGTTAATTGTGATGAGCGTCTGGGATGCATTGGTCTGCTGGCGATGAGAGGTCCCATGACTGAAGAGAACACAAGTTTGATTCTTGTATATCGGGGTTTTCTCATACTATGTAATAGTTTGGTTATTGTCCTTGATGGGATTATGAATAACATGAGAATTATATTTGATTTGAAATATCTATTACTTGTTTGAAATGTAATGGACCACCTTAAGAAAAAAAAAGTTAATTGCGCATGAGTTACAAGCCTAATTAATGCTTTTAAGGGCTTTAATTATCAATTATAGTGTTTTTTTCCTTTTCTTTTTGTAGATGATTATAGCATATTAGGTAAGGTGATGATATATTTTGCTATCCCATGATGTATATATCCAACCCAGTTACAAATTATTAAATCATACATCAAAATGTCAGTATCTTACGCATTATGCTGTTATATTCTCAGTTATGATAATGATTTGAATTGCATTAAATAAGTCCCACTTAATTAATAGGGATAATTACAAAAAAGTTCTTGAGGTTTGTCTCGATTACAAAATTCCTCCTCTATTTATTGAAATCACAATTACCACCATTGAAGTTTGCCCTTCTTACAAATAGCACCACACATTAGCTGCCTCAATAATAATAATAATAATAATAATAATAATAATAATAATAATAATAATAACAATAACTTTTCTTTCCTTCCATCTTACATACCACATGTCAATTGTCACAATCACAAGAAACTCCTATATTTATTAGTACCCGAGGTTATTGGAATTTATATATATATATATATATATATATATATGTGTGTGTGTGTGTGTATAGAGAGAGAGAGAGTGGATTTTTAATGATTAAAGCAAATTTTATTCACTTTTCGGTAATCATCCCTAATTAAATGTTATGAAAGTTATCTACATTTTTTTTAATACACACACCATCTACACATGCACACTATCAAGATTTAAACCCCAAACAATAATTTTCACAGTCTGAAGGCATACGACCACGTACAATACCAAAATTCGAACCATTGACAATAAACATCTCACACCTATACATATGTTGTCAAAATTTGAACCCCCTAACAATAAATTTCACACAACTATAAAGATGGGATATATATCCATTAGGACAAAGATGCGTAGACACGGCATAATTGATATAGGGTGAAAGACGAAAGAAACTAACCTGCAGGCAGCCCATTACGAGAATGGCAATACCAATGCTTTTGTGCTTACTAACATCGACACCCAAGCGATTTTCCAAGACTAGACCACTAATGACGCCACTTAGGCCCAATAAGAAGCCCAATGATTGGATACTGACATGAGAATAGAACCACGTCGGATCATATTTCCTTAGGTATCGGGCCACCATAATCCCAATTGGCAACAAAATAGCCCAGCCCAACATGTTCAAAAGCCCATGGGCCCTTTTCAGACTGTCCTCCGGGCTTGTTGTTGTTGCAAATTGACCTGCAATATCACATGTATAATGTATTAAAAAATAAATATAGGAAGATTAGGGTATGCAAGTATTTTAAATGATTCAAAAGAAGGGTATATAAGTAATTTCGCCCCCTAAGGGTCTTCATGTATCAGTTCGAATTTTTTATTACACTTTTTTTTTTGTGTCCATGAACCTTCGATATCGAATACCCTCATTGAGACTCGACTAAATTCGAGATGAGCTTTTCTATTGAACTTTTGCTATGATTTAAAAAATAAAAATACAAATTTTCTTTTTCAATTTCAACCGTTTGGTCTGGCTACAATTATCTAGTTATTGAAAGTTGACTAAAAGCCAATATACATTTTTTTTTAAAAATTTGAGTAAAATAATATTGCCTTGTGTCCTTTGTTCATAATTATTCATAGCATGTGACTCACTAGAAAAAGGGACTAGTTGAATAATATCATAGATTAAAATGTTTATTTGCCCCTATATATACAATATAGTTTCTTTCTGAATACAGGGACGAAGTTAGTTGGAGGTGGCGATCGACCACCTCAAGTTTTTATCGAACTAAAACTTATATATATTTTTTCAAAAATTTTGAATTCCCCCCTTTAAATCATAGAAGTACTTTTTAATACTTTTAAAAAATTTGATCTCGCTCTCAAACAGAATTTTCATGTATATATATATATATAATATTTGTTTTAGGTACTTAAATTATTATGGTTGAAGTTATTAAGGAATCCAAAATTTTAATATAACAGTCAACAATATTAAGGAATTTAAGTAAAATTGATCTTTGAATATTTAAATATATTGGGAAGTGGTGTATCATGAATGTGAGGAACTGAGGACAGCCCAATAACTCAACTCAGATTCTTTTTTTTTTTAATATATATATATATATAGATATATAAAATATAGACATGACATACATAAAATATGTCCACTTTGACTAATCCCACCCAGCTAGCCCCAGCTCATACATATATATAGGCAACGAATTTTCAGTTAGTAAAATTGATCAAGCAACTAACAATGACTATGACTATGAGATAGGAAATAACTAATAGTATTGATATCTAGAAGATTTATTTGTTTGTGTGTGTATGTACGTATATATATATATATACACACACACACAAACGCACACATGTGTGTTATTATGTATAGGATTAATTGAACAAACACCCCTTTGAAGTATTTAAATTACTGATTTCCCATTAGTCCAACACAATAACAAAGACTTTCCTTCTAAATTTGTATACTTCAGACAAAAAGTGGAAAATGACCTAATTACACGCAATTAAAAATAACAAAACAATAATGAAAATACCAAAATTTTAAAAGATAATTTTACACTTACAATTTTTAGTTTTGCTAAAAATCCTAATTTAATGGGGATTTTGTTAAACAATGACATTTGGAGAAAATATCGCTGTAATTATAAAAGATTGACAGTAAGAGTTCGTAATTTGGATATTTTATAGAGGATGTCATTGTAAGTACCACATGTCTATATATATGTGTGTGTGTGTGTGTGTGTGTGATTTAGGGATTGTTTGTATGATATTGTCTTGTTACTACTCTAAATTTTATAGAACATTGCCTTTGAAGTCAAATTTGTTACCTTAGGTTGGTCAGCCGGCTATAAAATAATTGCACACCATACCAAAAAACTTTGACAAATAGCATTTGTGGACCCCATACTTTGTGCGATGCACTGATATAATACAAGTATGATTAAACACATACATCCTAATACATATCATTTTATTTTATTTTTCACAATTGAATTTGGTGTATTTAGTTGTTTATTTTATTTATTTTCTTTATTAATGATGTATTCTTGCGAATGTGACCATATAATATATCTACATTTTTTGTACTTTTGTGGGCCCATTAAGTAATACCAAATTGGTGGTTGGCACAATAATATTAAATCACTATGTCAAGATTCTTGCTTCAACTTGTCCAATATTATTGAAATCAAAATGCAATACCTAACCTTCCTAGAAGTTATTTGTTATTAGAAGAAAAAATAGTTTTTCCCCCTATAATGTCAAGTTGTTAATAATAATGATATGTATTATATGACAACAATTTTAATTTGTCACAATAATAACTTTTTTTACAAATTTAATAATGACGGTAATTGTATTTAAATTACTAAAACAATTCAATAAAATATGCACGCTAACAACCTAGTAGCAATAAAATATTATTACAGTCGTTGTGGTAATTTTTATTGTCACGAAATTGTTAATATGTATGCATTACTAATAATTAATAATAATGGCATCTACTCAATTATTTCATCATTAATTTATACTATTAATAAATAGTATAAGGGATCTAATAATCACTTTGGTTTCTCAATTTTCTCTCTCTTCTCCCACTTTTAACAATTTTCATTTTTCTCTTTTTTCCTCTCTCCTGTGTCAATAAATATAAATTTTTCCATGCATCTTTTATCATTTCTTTAAATTTTTCTTTCTTATCCACTTGTCAATCTTATAATTTTATTTCTATTTTAAATTATTTTTCTACAATATATTTAATAAAATACAATATAAATTATTACAAATATATAATCATGCATGTATAGAATTCAATAAATATTTTAATTTCATATTCATAATTTGAATATATAATTAAACTATATTTGATTTTAATTTCGCACACTAAACAATATATAATTATAATACAATAAATATTTTAATTTTTATATTCTAAATTTAAATATGTAATTTTTATTTTTACATACGCATTGACGAGTGTGCCTGATCAACTAATTTTTAATAATGACAATTTATATGTGTCCTCCCATTAGCAAACTTGTAAAAGTAGTTAATCATATATAATTATTCAAAATTTTATTTTGACCACTTCTCATCTTATCTCAAACATTTAATTTCACACACACACACACACACACACACACACATATATATATACAAGTTGTATGGCGCATCTTCATTGACATAAAAAAAATATTGTGTAGCACTAACCAGTGTTATAATTCAGAACCGTTGAGGTCATGTCCCGATGTTCGGTCAATTGAAAATTGGTTGAGGAGGGTAGTTGTCCCATCGGCCCGACGGAGAATATCAGACGCGTGGTAGGGTTATCACTAATCAATTGAAAAGCCATGTAAATTTGGTTTGATTGAAGGAACAAAGATGAATTTCCAATTTGCAAGCCTTGATTAGGTGATTCTTCAACTCTCACAAGATTTGGAGACTGGCCCCCTAAAAAGTATTTCTTCATGTTTGAAGTGCCGTCAGATTGAATCCATCCCACAATGGCCCTTGACCCTACCATGTTGCCATTAGGTGAAAATCCTATGCCAATGTATGCATTTGAGTTTGGTGCCGAGAGCAAGAAGTTCCACACATTTGGCGCACCCTGCACATACTGAAACACACACACACACACACACACACACACAAGGAAAGAAAATTGTTAAAATCAAATTACAGTAACTAAAGTATACAACAACAAGTTTATTGCCATCTAGATGGTTGCTTGGATACATGCGTTACTAAAGTCACGCGTATGTTTCCCAACAATAACGAGCATAAACTGGGACGCAACTAGGAATTTAACTTTCAAGATACAAACGGAAAATTTGCCAGTCTTAAGGGACAAAATTTTTACTTCAAGGAACAATACATGTATAAAGATTGTCTTGGAAAATTCTACGGGGGTGCTGCAACACCCCCACCCCCGGTTCGGGGTGGGGGTGGACTTTAATAGATAGTAAATATTATTATATTTTGTATTTCATTTTACCGATGCATGCTAAGTGTATATAATCTCGAAGGACTAGAAGATGTAATAACATTTTCAATGGAGGATCTAAGTGTGTGTGTGTGTGTGTGTGTGTGTGTGTTGACTTACTCTGAGAATGAAGTTCTGAGAGCTCCATACTGAGACACAATGAAGGGAAGTTGTGTCAAAGGGAAGGGGGCTTTGAAGGGTGGGAGGAGAGTTGCATGAATCTGGTGATTGTGAATGAACATATATGAAAAATAAACTAGTGAGAATGATGAACAAGGGAGGGTATTTGATCTTGGGATATTGTGCCTTCATCTCTCTTCCTGTTTCTCTCTCTCTCTCTCTCTGGCTTTGTGTGTTAATTGCAAAGTTGAGCAAACATTATAGCTCATTACTTAAAGGAAAGTAGTTGACTAAGTGCCCTTTTGGTTTTTTTGGATTAAGTTTATTGTGAACTAACATGGAGGTATGTGGAAGGTGGGATTAAATAATTGACATGTTCAAACACACATATGATTGTTATCAACTATTGTCACTAGGTTTGATAAAGTAAACACATCATTTTTTTTTCCTTTTCTTTTCTTTTTTTTAATGGTTTACCAAATGGGATTTTCTTTACTGTAAAATATCATGATTAAAAACCATAAACTGTTAAATCGAAAAATAAGTCATCATAAATGTTCTGCAAAGCAAGCCATTATTCTTGAGTGTTGCTATTTGATTTTTTATCCATCGTTAAATGTTCAAATTGAGCTATAATTGTTATTACAACTAATTTTGTAACCGATTAATACAAAATAAATAAATAAATAACTTCCTTGTATGGGGTATATGGGGTAAGAATCTCTAGACTTTATATCCCTTGCGTTGTAAGCTGGCCAAGCTGATCCCCTTTTTTTCTTTTCTAATCATTAAGCTAGTCAATTGTCGAATGATTAATAGGTGAAGCGTAAAATTGAAGAATTCTAATCAAAGAAAGGGAAAATTGAACTAGACCCTTACGTTATCTCTAATAATTTTTTTTTAAAAAAAAGAGAAATAAAAACACGTAACATCTCAAAGTATGGTCATTTTTATACTTTGTTATACGAACTGTATTTTACCATATAAATTTAATATTTTTTCACACTAAACCCCTCACAATCATTTTCTGGCACGGAAATGGGACACATGTCCTTATGCAGGAGGTCGCTTATTGCCCAAAAATGACCTGAAGAGGGGTTAAGTGTGATAAATGTAAAGTTCGTATAGTAAAGAACAACTCGTAGAAATTCGTATAATAAAGAACAACTCGGAAAAATTCGTATGATAAAGTGTAAAAATGATCGTAATTTGGAGGGTCAAGTGTTTTTATCCAAAAAAAAAAAGTTATGAAACTTTAATTAATATAATTGACTTTGTGACGATATAAATTAGACACCTTAAACACAACAATTGCCAAAGATGCTTCACACGCTAGAATTGTGACAATTTATCTATTTTTTGCTTGTAAAAAGATTGCTTACCCTTGTTTTGCTTGTAAAATAATTTGACCAAAAAAAAAAAAAAAAGACTCCGTGTAACTCCAAAATTACAAGAAAAAACCTGGTGTTTTAAAAAATTGGCTGTATGCACCATCTTGCTTGTACGTAAAAAAATTGGTTAAAAAAAATAGTATACATGTAGGAATAAATTTGAAAGTTCAGTAAATTCATAAGTCCATGATGGGGAGAGGGCAAAAATGAAATTGCATTTTTTTTTCACTCGTTAATTTTACACAGGTTTTTTTTATTTACCAATTAGAAATAACACAAGGGGTCTGGAGCAATTAACTCATTAAAGAAATAATAATTATGGAAGAGTAGGGAGTGTTCTATATATCTGTATTATGTATACATAAAAAATGTTAATGTTTAGCCTCTACCATAAACAACATATTTCTTCCCCCTGAAGAGGAACTTATCGTCAATTCAGCAGTCAATTTATCATTCCACTCAACAACACCCTCACACACACACACAATTTATCATCCCACTCGACAACACACACACACACACACACACACACACACAGAATAATTGAATGGAAAAACAGAGGCAGCTATCTGTTGATTCATGAGAGTCGCAGCCTGCTCCAGATAAGGGACCAGAATATATATATATATATATATATATATATGTGTGTGT
The DNA here is from genome assembly GCA_026212405.1 of Petrea volubilis. Lineage (NCBI taxonomy): Eukaryota > Viridiplantae > Streptophyta > Magnoliopsida > Lamiales > Verbenaceae > Petrea > Petrea volubilis. The sequence goes on from CM047880.1 coordinate 2,426,294, forward strand.
GTGTGTGTGTGTGTGTGAGAGAGAGAGAGAGAGAGAGAGAGAGAGAGAGCGAGAGAGAGAGAAACAAATACTTCAATGCAAAACAGGGGCAGGTTTCTTCTAGTTCATGGATAATCAAAGCCTTCTCAGAAAAAAAGGTTGGTCACCTGCCTCAAGATGCAACAATGACCTGCGGACCAGCAAGAAAGTCTATTCCATAACAATTCCACAACAAAAATTTACAGACAAACAAGAAAAAGAAATGAACAGATACTTTACTAATATTATGAACAAGGCTTGCAAATAGTACAAGTATTTTTTTTCCCAGGCCTAATTTCCTCGCATTGTATCTCACAAAAATACATCATTTTCGGACCCAAAATCTTGTCCGCCTTCGCTAACTATATAACCTCTCAATTTCCTGTGGACTGTGTGAGCTTTCTAAAATATTTGAAACAGTTAAATTTACATACAAATCGGCGACGAATTTAAAGTTGCAAGCTTTTGGAAGGACCATCATGGGTGCTAACCGTAGAGTGTACTCCGTTGCTTGCAGAGGATCTATCACTACTAACCCTTTTATAGAACAGGACATAAGCGGCAGCTGATTTTACATCTTCTTCGTTGATCAGGGATATGTGGCTATCGTCAAAGTTGTACCACCTGTTCTCGTCCAGAAGCTGTATACAAAATACGTTTTCTGTTAGAAAAATGGGTCTAATGTTCGATTCTACAATCTCAAATCAATGTTGATTCGTGGATGAGATGTTCAACATGAAAATGAGACCAAGAGTGTAAAACAATATTTGGTATGATTACCAATGTAAAAAACTCCCCTGTACTATGCGCAATAAGACACCCCCTCCCCCCGTTTCAAAATTACGAACACCCCCTTTTGACCATCAGAATTCGATTGGCTGATAAAATTTATCAAGATACTTGAAAAATATCTTCCATACATGCAAGAGCAAGTTGATAAGTTCAGTAAATTTTGAATAGTGGCATCATTTCATTGTGTAACGACTAATAGAATGGGGTGCTTGTAAGGCGGAAACAAGAAACAGGGGAGATATTGGAAACGCACATAGTTACAGGGGAGACTGTAATTATTGCATTATACATAAGAAGGAAGTGAAGCTTTGAATGGGAATATGGGTACAGCCCTTAAAATACATAGTTAATTATATGGACCAAGCAAAAAGAATATGTAGAGAAGGTATAAAGCACATGGCGAACCTTAATATGTGCTGTATAGTGCCCACTTCCCATGCCACCATAGTGATTTGTCAAGGCATAGAGTTCATATATCTGACGTCGTGTGTTGTTCTTGTTAGCAACATAATTAGTCAAATCAAAGTCATGAATTGGGAAATTTACAAAAGTGTCAAGCTTATGCTTCATTGACCGACTGTAAGAGAATCTTTTTAAGTGAATAACAAGAACTTCGGGAAGCCTCCAAAGATCAAGCTTCTTGCTTGCCTGCCGCCGTTCCTTGCATTGAGGACAGTACCTTCATTATTTACAAAATAAACAAGTGTCATACTGTATGATAGAAACACGAACTCTCTAAAGGAGAAGAAAGGAAAAGGGGACAAACTCGACAACTCTAGCAATATATCACACTAGAAACACAATTTCAATCTGAAACAAACATATAAGATGGATCTAACAAATATATTCCAAGAGTCATCGAGAAGAGCATATCCGATGTTTTTGAAAAGAAGCAACCGGTACATTGAATACTAGCTTCATCTAAAAGCTTAAGCTGTTGAAAGAAGAAACATTAAGTATTTAATATCTCGACCACACCCTCTCTTGTCCAAGCCATATTCTTTTTGTCAAGCTTTGCACAGACTCTTTTAATCTAAACATAGAACCTCTTATTTGGCTTGACTTAGATACTGTATTTAATGACTGCATCATCTACAAGTGGCAGAACAAAGACATTAAATGCCTAGCAAGATAGATAAAGCAAATAGCTTACCACATGTCCTCAGGTACCAACGGCTCTTCCCTTAGAAAAGCTTCCAAGCAAGTGTACAGTGAGAGAGGCTCATTACGAGCTTTCTTGCTTACATGCCCATACTTACAAACCTCTGGTAGATTTTCTATGTGACTAGTATCATAACTTGCCAAAAGCTTCTGTGACCAGTCAACAAACACAAGTATTGACATAGAGGATGAGGATAACTTAACCACTTTATCATCACCTACAGTTAAATCAATGCAAGCATTATTTTCGTCAACCAACTGCAACGGAAGTTTCTGCAAGGACACTGGTTTAGAACTGCCACCATCTCCTTTTCTTGGATCAGCAGCATTAGAATCTGAATGAGATTGATTTGATGCCGCCCCTGATGCATTGCTAGTGGTATTAGCACCCGATTTTTTTGTTCTTAACATGGGTGAGAGCATAGTATGAACTATCTTCTGTATATCACTTCTAGTGATAGTATCATCACAGGAGATTGGTGAAACAAGAGGGGTTCCATAGGGTTTCCACCCAAGAGTGCTCTGAGCATTTCCAGTACCCCTATGAGTAATAGAGAAAAAAGGAGTAAGATATATCAAAATGGAATACAAGTTATACGAATTACGTAAAATAAAGGGTCAATTTTCGACTATGTGTAATTAAACAAGCTTCCCCTCAGATTCAAAATTACAAATACCCCCTTTTAATCATCAAAATTTTAATCAAAACTGAAAATGTTTATCAAGAAACTTAGATAACATCACCCACAATTTAACTATGTGTAATAGTCGCCAGAAGCGGGTAACAGTAAGGTAGAACAATAATCAGTCACAAGGAAGGTGTGCATAATTTTGAAACCAAAAGGGAATATTAGAGTAATTGGATACAGTTACATGGTAGAGGGTGGTGTATTATTGTGATAATTAAATGAACTAAGGAATTTCTTATTGCAGGATATCTCTAATAAGTAATAAATTAAACATATCTCTAATAAGTTAAACATACTGTTCTTCCCGTCGGTGTATCAACTGTAAGAATTTGGTATTCTTCAAAACTTTTGGGATCTTGTAGGCAGTAAGGTGGTCATCATCTTTTATGGAAGATAATGATATCAAAGGATCCTCCAAGAACCGGTAAATTAAGTGGCCTCTTATCTGTTAGCACGGAATTAGATATTCAGTTACCAACTCGTGCACAGAAATTCTATTGAGACAATCAAGCAATTTACACTACAAACCTCTGCAAGCAAAAGCTTCTCATTGAGTTGTAAAGAACAAGCGTTACTGAGTGCTTGGATTAAATCCCTGCAACGCCCCTGCTTCGGTACAGTTATTGTGTAAGCTGCAGGCAGCGCACTTCCATCACAAGTGAAAACAGTTACCGTCATACTACGGGTGGTAGCAGGCTGAAGTGGCAAGGACAGATACATGAACGGATCGAATGTAACTGAAACTTTATTACATACAGGGCAAACAAGAGTTGACTTGTATTGACCCTGTAAAACAAATGTGAACAAAACTTCAATGCAACGATTGAGTTCCTATAACAAAGTAAACGAGAGATCTGAAATTTAATCACTCTAAAACAAATGTGACTTACAATCTTTAATTTAAAGTGGAACAACAAATGGAAATGTTGAAAAAAAAAAAAAGAAAAACTCAGCACAACTTTGAAGGACAAAAGACTAGAGGCTAACCAATAGAGTTAATGTCAAACATCACTACGATATCCAAATACGGCAGTTGTATAACATAGTTGTGGGAGGTCTAAATTTGGATATTGAAGCCAACGCCAAGGAGGTCTATGATACAGATTTTAAGTCAAAAACATGTTCTTTTTTCTGCTCAAATTTCTTTTTTCCATACCCTCCAAATTACATCCCCAGGCTGTGAAATAATTAAATAATTAGAAAGTTGAGTACTAAGCCAAACAAGGGTAAGAAGATTTTGCTAAAGAAGTCTTAAATTGTGTTGTTTATGATCTAATTTTGTCAAATTAGTTTTCTACTGGATTTGCACTAAAAACGTGCAAATTCTTTTAGTGTGATTATTAATTTATTAAAAATTTACATTAAGAGCATACCACCTAAAATATTCAAGCATACCACATAATCAGAGAGCGTGCCAAGTAAGCCTACCCTGTGCATACCACATTTTAGCAAAGCGATGTATTGTGTACCCATACCCGTACCACATAATAAAGAGTATCGCGAAGTAACCATGATCAAATCTTGTTAAGCGATAAGCTGATAGTCAACTATCAGATAGTTTTAAATTAAAATATTGAAGGACAATAATTACTTATCTCCGCCCCACACATGATAGAAACCATAAAACTACAGTTTGCCCCATCAACAAATTACATTTTAACTTTTGATGAAATTTTATTTTTTATTTTCTTTTGTTTTGTTATAGCAATAATTCGTAGGTATGCTTAGCTCAGAAATCAGTATATTATCTCTTGTCCACAAGCATATTTGGGTTTAGCATAAGTGATGAATGACACACCTTGATTTATAACAGTATTGTCAAATCAAGTGGTTTCAATTCATCCCGATGGATGCAACATGAGTTCCTCACTCCGAGAGTGATGCAATGATAGATATTAGGGATTAATTCACAAACTAAGCAAACAAAGGTCCAGTAACCAAAGTCTAATAAATCAAGATTGGTCTACTTACTTGGCACACATCCACAATAATTGAATCATTACGAGCAATATGATTGGCCCAATACTCATCCGCAACTTCTTCATCAGGTCGGCCATCTGCATCCCTGGATTTTATATATGGCTTGTGTTTGACACGATTTAGATCTTCGTGGAGTCCATCTAGCAGAAATGCAAGGAGTTCCTATACAGAAAAGTACCGAACATGCTTTCAGACTTCAATCAATACTAACATGACTTCATGAAGCTTTGTGTGAAGCGCCAAACCTGTGAATCATGTTGACTGCATCCACTAAACTGTGGTGCAAAGCGTGCAAGCTTTGCCTTAAACGGTCTCGGGGCAACTGGAGCTCGCCCTGGTGCCCACAACTTTCTTAGCAAATCACCAAATGCTAAAGCAAGCTCACCCTGCATAATATATACAAATTTCAGAAAAATGACACGTCCCAGTAATTCACTCGTATTCACAGATCAATGCATGCAACATAGCTCTATTCACTGAGAAGCACTAGCAGGAGGCTTTTTTCTTAATCAAACATCATTAACAGGACACAAAGTTCATCTAAATGCAATGCACACGCCTCAAACACCAGGCACAAGTTAATCACTAAGTTAATCAGGCTGCATAATAAAATAATACCCAGACCTAGCTCCTTCATATAAAAAAAGTAATCTCAGGTTTGTAATATGAAGAAATAAATAAACAAATAAAAAATTACTGCATAGAGTATGGACACTTTCACTGCATTAAACTAACCAAAGATTCAGCAGAAGAGATCATTTGTAAAATTTTAAATCTACTTCTACAAACCCACGGAGATCTCCGAAATACCTTTACAGATAGAAAAGAATAGGAGAATGATCTGACCATGCAAGCAAATTTAGTAACTCATATCATCAAGATTTTGAAACTTACAACCATGCCCAGAGGATTCTGTCGATTTATTTCTTGATGATAATCTTCACGAAAATACCGAGCAAATTCTGGTGTATGGACGAGGCACTGTATCGCACTGTTCATAAAACAAGTGTTCCCAAGATTCAACAGTCCAGTGAGACCACAAGAAGACCCCCTTGTACTGACACCACCAGATCCATGGATCTGATGGGATTCTAAACTGCCGTTTCTAGATGAATACTTGCTTGCAGACAAACCTCCAGAAGTTCCGAAATTTGACTGTGAAGGAGCAGCAGCAAGGTTTCCATTATGCAGAGATCCATTCTCCTGGTTGGAACCCATACCACCCTCAGTTTTACTGTTAATAACCTCTACCAAGATCTGCTTCAGCCATCGCAAACCAAATAGGGAATATCAGAATGTCGTTCAGCATCATGTAATCCGTACAAAAAATACTATCATCTAGTCAAAGTTACCAAATCAGCAAATAACCACTAATGAGCAAGCATGATTATGAGAAGATGGAAAATAGCATTCAAAAGGGAGGTGCAATTAGTACTATTCCAACATCGAATAACTTAAAAGAGCAACCATACAATAAAGTTGAGCCCTACTAGAGCTACCAAACAAGAGCTGAACAAAAGTACTACAATCAGAGAACAAAAGTAACTGAAGTGATGGTGCTGAAAGCTAAAGCCTGAATTCTTCTAGCTCATGTCAATATGAGAAAAAGGTGCCCCGACAGGGCAGTACGAGGCCTGGCGATGAACCACAAGCATATAAAGGACAAACTCATATCCTTATTAGGTTGCAAATACATTAAGCCGACCAATGAGCTTGCTAATTTGCTGGATAGGAAACAAAGAAGTTCACTATTAAATGTTTTAACTAACTAGCCTATAATTCCATAGACGTGTTAATACAAAGACATGTACCTTAAGGGATATTCTCAAAGCTCTTAATATTCTCATCAAAGCCATAACACCTTGCAATTCTAGCACTCGCATAAACCACCGTCACCCACTCACCCCACCCCAAAACAAGAGAGAGGGTGAGAGTACATTAGGAAGTAACTTGAAAGTGCAGGTACACAAATATAATGATAGAGATACTATATTCCAAAAAATACAGCTACATAAGAATGGCCGAATTGATCAGGTTATAAATGCTCTAGTAAGAGATATGGAGATACAACGTCTGTCCAACTGAATCATTGTTCTTAATATTATTTGAAACTAATTTCGGATAGGACACTATGCCATTTTTTATGGTAAGGAGGTCCAGTTCAACGTAAATAACAAGTGCCAGAAGCTATTTCCATTACACACTCATTGGAAACTACATTCTTAATAGGTAGCTTCAAGAATATTTACACTCTATAAGCTGTAACAAGCATTTCGAAAACAGAAGTCTAGAAGAAAAAAGATCTTCGACAATTTCTCCATTACACTGGTCACAACATCTGCAGGCCGAAAGATCCTTCTAAACCTGTCCATAAACTACTAATAAAACTTTTTACTACTGTATCTTGCAGTTACGGAGAAAAAGGGTAGCCAAATGAGGCGTCGATGAGTCCCAGGTGGCAACTTCATATGCTTCAAGGTACACCTAATCTTTCTCACAGGCCATCATTTATGTTGTCTGAAATTAGTTTCAAGCCATTAATTCAGCTAGAGGATCAGAATAACCCAGAAAGCTACAATGTGAAAGCATATAGCACCCAGCTCCACCCAGAAAAAGGATGTGGGTGTGACGGCATTTTAACATTTCATGAATACAAACAACATGGTGTGCAGAAACAACTTCTAATTCCACAACAATAAGATAATAATAAAATCTTAAAGCAACTTCAAGAAGGGATGAAAACATGCATTTCTAGTAAACTCTTGAATTTTAGCATATCCAACTTAGAGCAATTGCAAAATAGTATGATACCAAGACATCAACAGATGAATCAAACACGGGCCTGCCTTTATGGAAAATCACAAACAGACAGTTCAATTTATGGTTCATATAAAAGGACATAAACTGAAACCTTATTTCAGGTGAGATGGCAATCTTAAATAGATTTTTAAGTGGCGGAACATATAGTTACCCACATCCTGATCCATTTGAATATTTGCATCATCAAGTGTCTTTTCCATGTCGTTCATCAATGCATGCTTTTGATGACTGAAGTAATCCCAAATGGATACCTGCCAGATAATAAAGCTCAATTGTATAAATTAAAGGAAAATGGATAAAGACAAAACAGAAAATATAATATCAAGAGCTACTTACTTGCTTCGGTGTAAGATCAAAAATTTCACAAGCTCTTCGGTGAAGTTCACCAATTGTTTCCTGACATATGAAATTCAATTCATTAGATATTCATACCTGTGTTTCCAAGGAAGAAAGTGAAGTTTTGTTTCCCCGAGGAAGGAGGGAACAGACATATGATACCTTTTTGCTTATTCTTATGGCAGAACGATCACCCTTGGGCATTAAATGCAACTGGAGCCTCAAAGGGTAGACTTCTACCGATAATTCTGTTTGTGAAAGTCCAGTGTTGATTACTTTTCGGGCCAAAACAGGACCACCTCCATACCTAAATCGAGAAAGTTATGTTAATTCCTTTCTAATAGTTCGCTGACTTTCTCTACATGGTACAACCTAGAAGAAAAATATGGCTTGCTGCCTTGGACATGAACACAAATTGTACATCTAATTGGATGCAATAGACCATAACTACTTCCTCTTCCAATTAAACATAATAAGGTATGAAATCATGCAAGTATGTTGCTTTAGGGTCACAGAAGCATATTTATGAAACCTTCAATTAACTTCTCGAGAGTAATATAATTGATTTGAATTTGTATCTGCTTTATTTTAGTTTAAGCAGGAACTGTAGTGGACTGAACATTGGTTGAGTGATCAAATGATCAGAAGTAGCCAGCAACAGCAAATCAACTGGGTGGAAAAACACTAAATAATAATCTTTTGTACAACACTTTTTCATATAAGTCAACCTGTGCATATCCATAATTAGAGACAACTTAACATGATACAACCATAAGTCACCAAGGGCAATTTCTGAATCTATGTTGGTGACCATAGGCATATCCAAGCACCTAAGATCAAGTTTTGTGGTTCCACTCTCCTGGTCAGCAAGCAACTAAATATAATTCTTATAATAGTTTAGCAACGCTCGTGTGTTGGGGGGGGGTAGAATCGACATATCGTAGAGAGAGAATTTTTTTTAGGCTAACTCTCTTTTTATTTTTTAAATCTTGGAAACCGAATTTCAGATTATCTAGAAAATCATCAGAGGACAAATCATGTAGAGAGAAACAAAATACCCTGATGTGATATGAAGTTAACGAAAACTACTCCTCACTCACCATGAATATAATTGATTCCAGACTTCTTGTGGAAGTAATATATAATCAGTGCCTTCAACTAAGGTATCATGAAGTTCAACACCCAGAGAGGAATCCTCAGATATTGCTTCATCTATTAAGTCAGAATTGTCAATGCAAGATGGCCTCTTCAATGCACCAGAACCGACTGAACCATGATGGTCGGAGGAAGACGCATCATTCACATTGCTGGTTAGGCTTTGATTTACATAACCGAGCCAATCTTGCCACCATCTGTCAGTGAACGTTATAAAATGTCACAGAAGAATGAGTCAGCTACATGTTTAAGCGAAAATGCAGCAATAAGTGGATCTAATAAAATATTAGTAATGAAAAACCTTATACAACGGAAGGAACAAGTGAATCTAGCCAACATTAAAGAAAGACGAAGATTGCAACAAACATTTGCAAGAACCCTAAGGAAGTCGCAGCTTCACAAGAAGGACAAAAGAGAAACTGCAAATCTAAACTAAGTTGTGCAATGTCTGAGAAGGAACTCAAAGAAAGAGACTTTCATTGGTTCTTCTTTTTGGAACGTGTGTTTGTATACGGATTTGGAGTATTGGATGCATACATTTGTAAATTTATTTATATTAATAGAAAATAAAATACATGAATGATACAAATGCTTTTCACAATATATCAGGGACCCCCTCGAAAATGTGGCTAATAACAACTAAAGATACTTCTGCATTTTGATATGACAAAAAAGGAAAAAACAACCGTAATTCTGCATTTTGATATGACACACTGGAAACTTAAAAGGGAAAAGAAGAAGAAGAAGAAGAAGAGGAAAAAGGAAGCAAACTATGAACAAAGAAGCATAAGTTAGCTACAGTTATGCTGACTCAACGGCCGAGCTTAAGTTCAGCATAGTAGATCATTCAGCATTCAGCTTCCCACATAAGAAACCATATTTAACCCTGAATGAAACACCAAAGTAAATCCAATAAAGGAACACACACACACACATATGCCCAAGCATCCAGAGAAGCCTCCAATCTCAAACCCTAACCATCTCTGATCCACAACTCAACATGGTTAAAACATTTAACACGATATCCAAACAAATCACTCAATTAAGAAGAAAAAGCCAGCATTAACAATTCGCCCAAGAAACAAGGAAAAATCGACAAGCACATACACCTCTTCTCAAAAATAGATCTTATTCACGAACCCTTCCTCCAAAAAAACAAAAAAAAAAAATGGAAAATTACCTCTGAGTGATTAAGTAGAACGTATCGCCGACTTTGGTCTGGGCTTCGGCGGCCACAGCAATGTCCCTGATGGCTTGCTTCTCCTCCTCCGGCGTCAGCTGCCGCGCCGCCTCCGCCATAACTCCGCCCTTTCCCCCCTCCCCTCCAAAAATAGCAAAAATTAAAATGCACAAAAATTAAAAAACGAATTTTCAGCGCATAAAATCAAAAACAACGAAATTTTAAGCGGCGAATTGAGATTTGCAGACAGATTTTCATGCGGAAAAAAATGGGTTTTTTCGGGCAGTGATTTGTTGTGGGAGCTTTAGAAAACTGAGAGTGAAACGCAGTTTGGGGGCAGAGTAAGGGTTTTTGGCTTTGTACAGTTGAAGTTGAAAGACTGCCACCTCACAGTAGAGACCGGACTCTCCCTCCCTCTCTCTCTCTCTCTCTCTCTCTCTCTCTCTCTCTCTCTGTGTGATGTGTAAAAATTCAGATCTCCAATTTTTGGTTGAATGATGAAAAACAAATTGCAAAAAGGGCAAAAAAAGGGATAATATTTGCCTTCTAAAATTGAATAAATAAATAAAATTTATAAAGGGCTGATTTTTTTTTTTTTTCATTAAATTTATTAATGACAAATTTGTTGGCAAAAAATTAAACAAAGAACTGTGATGACGTTGTAGGCAAAATGGAAAATGGCAGAATTTTTTAAACATTTATGTTGTGCGTTATTACACTAAATTATTTATGTATTATTTTGCAACAATGCAAGTTTACTACACATTTTTTTTTTGGTTGAATTTAATTGTATTAAAATGGAGTTTTTATTAAAATATTTAAGCCACGTTTGAATAAGCTTTAAAAAAATACTTATTGATCTGTATTTTTTATAATATAATTTTTTTTCTTAACTATAAAATTTAGTGTTTGAATGTAATAATTAATAGCGTTTTAAAATTACTTTAGATAATTTGACTTTAGCTTTTTTTGAGAAACCCCATCCAAACACGATTCTTTTAAATGTAAGTGTTTGTTTTCTAAATAAAACGTCCATCCAAAGGAACTCCAAACTACTAAATATTGTACGCATTCAAAAAAAAAATATGATATTTTCTCTAAATTTTAGAAATTTACGGGACACCAAGTCGATAACCACTTAAGGAATGCCATTGAATTCATTCATAGATATGTAACATTTTTTACCTCACACTAATCCAATATGTTTTTTTTTTTTTTGATATCCCAAATTTGTTATATATATATATATATATATATATATATTGGGTTGAGTGGGGCAAACCCCTCAATGTTTTGGCTAAATAAATGTAGAATATTCCATCATTCCTTCAAACACGTGAAATGAGTATGCATTTTCCAAGATAGTATTGTCTATTCGAATTATAATAAGACTCAAAAGTGCTTTTTAACTTCATTCCGAGCACAAAAAATGGAAGAAAATTCATACCACAAAATCACCAAAAATAACCATAAATGTAAACACACAATCGATTTGGTTTAGCTTGAATAACATAGAAGATTTGAGCAAAATCCATCAAGTATAACACAACAAAAAGACCAATAATTACTAAAAACCAAGATCAATTGATCAACAAAACCCAAATCTTCAAGCAAAGGGGGGAAAACACTAAGATGAAAGAAGATAGAAATCCAAAAAATACAAAATAAAAAAAAAAACTTGTACCAGCTTAAGTTGAAAAGCAGTATGACCCAAAAGCAAGAGAGAAAAACAAAAGGAATCCAAAAAAAACCTCACTCTTGAATAATATAAGGAAAAAATGAAATCTCAAATAGGAAAAAAGAAAAAAAAATGCACAAGAAATCTCTATACCATATTATTTTTTTAATTGTATTGTCTTAACCGCTCAGTTTCGATCATTGATCAATTAATCCGAATTCAAATACTGTAGAGACCCAATATAAGGACAGCCCTCACGTTGTTTAAGAGATCTACCATCTTATCCCACTAGATCAACTAATAGTTGGTCTATACCATAGCAATGGTAGTGATAGATGTTTGCTGCAATTAAACCCCTCGAAATCATGGGCGTCAATTTGGACCCGGCCGTGGCACATAATCCTTCTCTCCACACTCATTCCCTCTATTTAATCAACACCATTGCCACATTCCTCCATCCCAAAGGCATCCACCTCAAGGATTTAGGCAATATTCGATATGTGCCCCGCAATTCTCATCCCAGACATTCGAATTCAAGTCTTTGAACTCATTTCCCACGATCTAAGGTCTTCAATTTCTGCCCATAATTCATGATTTTAGGGTTACATAAAAGAGGACCTTATAATGACCAGAGAGGGAGAGAATTTGTTTTGGAGGGAAATAAAGAAAAATGCATTTTTTTCAATTTTTTTAAGTGAAGAGACAAAATACCCTCAATACACACACGCACTTTTTCACGTGTTTGAGGAAAGAATAAAATATTCCACAATAGTCCATTAGAGTTTTAAAAAATGGAATAAATAAGCTATATTTTTAAAAGGTTGGATAATGCTAGTGCGTAGTCGTAACGATTGTAGAATAAAGTACAAGTATCCCCAAACGTTGGGGGTTTGCCGTCAGTCAAACTTTTTTTTCCCCCCATCAAATGAGAAGAGGAATACTATCATTTATTGCATTGTTGATTGATGTCCAAATTGATCATTTTGGCAATTGAGGATTTTCAGCTCTTGGGCACCAAAGGATTAGAATTGTATCACCAAAATACAGAGAATTCCTCGGTTCAAATTGTGCTATTTTATTAGTTCAAAAAAATATCAACATACAAAATATAACATAGTTTGAGCTATTTGATTGAGGTTCAAACACCATTTCAGACCAAAATTTTATCACCAAAACACAATCAAGAACGTTTATTAGACCCACTTTAGATCGCAAGAAACTAAAGTTAACCTTATAGGATAAAGAAAAATGCAAGATTAAACCAAAATCCAAGTAAATATATGAAGCAAAACAGAGAGAGATAAGACCGCGATTTATATCGTCAATTAAGACAAAGGTGAAGAGTAAGGCCTGAAAATGAACTAATATATTTAAGGGATTTATTTTTCTTTTTCTACAATTGGAAAACAAACCCTCCAACATATTCACTGCGAACAAGTTGAGGGCCATTTATACAACATATTTTTGAAGCCCTTTAAACAGAAAGATTTGGAAATGCCTTCAAGATACATTACCTGAAATTTGGTTAGCAAAAGATGGCCATTGAAACATATATATACTTATATTTATGTATATATATTGAGGGTTATGGGACTCTCCTATGATAGAAGAGACGTGATGCCACTTTAATTCAATAGCAACAGCCATTGAGATGGTTGAGGGTCCGACAGGGCAACCTAACGTCCTCAACCACTTCAAAACTGCTAAAAACAAACCTTTCCAACGACAAATAAAAGGTAAACAAGCTGCACCATAAAACCCTTAAATTAAATAGTAACACTTTTTCTACCTAAAGTTATTTACAGGACTAAAAATCAGTTTCTATGCTATAATAATCTACTAACATGCTACACAGACCATCTCATAAGACAAATCAAAAGAGAGAAAAAAAAACAACGAAAAAAAGAACATATCATTCAACAACACAGAACCCTCATACATTGAGTACTGAACACTTCAAGAAATTTCCAACTGAACTTGCGCTGACCAGCCGAATTTATTCTGCCATGGTGTATGTGAAGGGGCCAAACGTGACAGGAAGAATCATCATTTGTTATTAAGTCCGTGCAAGCGAATAAGGATGTCAAGATTTCTTTGGCAGGGATGTTCGAGGAAGAATGGAGTTAGCAAGCTCTTCGTTCAGCTTGACAGGAAGAGGCGGCATCTGCTTCATTATTTCTGGCAAATCGTTCAAGCTGCAGTACACAGTTCGCATTAGGATGTCTGAATTATTCGAAAAATTCTAAAGTAAATACTTTTATGATTCTTGTTCAATGCATGTGCCAAAAGCATGTGAAGCCAAACTTCATGCTATGAGTGTGTGTCGGGGGGGGGGGGTGTGTGTGTGCGCGCGCGCACGTGTGATGAGCGGTGGGGGGGAGGGGGTGTGGTGGTATTGGTAACTGCCCTCTCATCAGATCATGTATGGGACACAATATTTTAGTCTACAAAATAAAGCAACTTCAGCGCTGGTCACTGTCAACAAATACCAATTAACAGAGTATCCATCTTGATGGGCTTTTTTAAGAAGAAAAATATCCCAAAAGCAAAAAACTCTTCAATGAAAATGATCAATATTTGGTTAAGCTTTTCTTAAGAAGCAGAGACTGGTGACCACCCCCACCCACCCCCCCCCCGGCAAGCCCTTTCCCTTTTTTGATTAAGCTATCCAGATTAGCTTTTAAAGAAAAACATCTTTCAAAGCACTTCAAAATTACTGCATCCAAACGCAAACAGTTTGGCTTCAAGAAAAGAACTCTATCATAAATTGCAGGGATCAGCAAGAACTTTTTAAGCCTATCCAAGCAGGCCCTAAGACTTTTAATTTCTGCAGGCTTTCTGAGATTATTAGTTCAGAAATAAACAAAAGAATTAAAAGAACAAATGAATGAAATAAAGATTATAATCAGCTGCAGCCTGAGTAAAGAAGCATGAAACTCTATGGATGCATCAATTATCTGGAAATCATGCTTCAAAATGCACAGCTATTCCAAAACTAAATCAAGGATAAAGTGTCTGGACATACTCATTTAAGATCGACATGATATTGTTTCGAGCTTGACAAAAGAGATTGACGTTCTCATGGACCTGCACATCAAATGAGTAAATATGATTTCAATAACATTAATCATTTAGGGGTGAAGCTTTGTCTAATGTTGTCAACAAATCTGATCCACTAAAGCAAACATAAAACAGCAAGAAAGGTTATGCATATTACAAAACAGTAATTGAAAAGGAAATCTATAGGACTCGTACCATAAATTGTATGAATATACCTATCAGCAGATATTATTACAGCATAATAACCTAATTCAGTTTAAGAATTTCAAACCATTCTAACTGACGCCATTTCCAGACCGCTCATTTTTTTTTAAACACTTATTGTTAACCATAAAGCAAAAAGAATTTGGGGGTTATTTTGGGTCCTAGCATATAACATTGACCATCATTGTTATCCACATGTAATCTAAAACCACCAAGGACAACTACCGAACCTTCGTATCCTGAGTCAAGCCATTCGACACCCGCATAACATTGAGCAAACAGCCTCGACGAGTTTACCCTTAAACTATTCTCTGTAATTGTTCAAATAAATCTGACATCTATGAACACTGATGAAAGAAGAAAATAATTATCAAAATCAGTCATGAACTCTGTTTCCATACAGAAAACCGAAGACCTAAATATGTTGGAGATGCACATACCTTGCCGGTAGAAAAGTTGACAGAAATTTGATCCAAGGCCTGAGCACTTTGCTCAAGAAGATGTCCAGTAGGTCCACCAATATCTGAAATTCATGACTTTAAAGCGCTCAGTATATAAACCAGAAAGAATCAAATTAGAACGTATATAGAACAAGGACCATCAGAATCAATGGCCATCACATATAATCTCATGTAGAGCAGAGCTCGTAGCCCTTTTAAATTGGAATTCAGAGCATCATATATAACTCTCATAACACATTCAATTTTAACAGATAATTATGTTAATGTGTGATAAAAAGCAATCCTAAAAGTTAGAACTGTGAAATAGTACCTTCTTTAGTTTGTGTGAGAAAAACAAGAGTATCATGTAGTCAACCATGAAGTACATGGCCCAATTCAAGGTTAGAAATTTACACGGGTAAGTCCTTCACATGCTTTTCGCTTGCAAGCAAGCCATAGCCAGGAACTCTTAGCTAAAGAATATAACAACAGTCGACTAAATGCTAAATTTATGAAAAATGGACTTCAAGATAGAAAGAAGGACTGAACGAACACCAAAACTACACCCACTATTTTAAATATCGATAGTGGCAAACAACGTTTTTATTTTACAAGGTCCTACTATACTAAAAACGTGTGGCACATCTTTGAATAACTGAAAATATTTCTATGAATGAACAAAAAGTTTTCTTTCTTAAGAATAACTAAAACGGGCACCTGGACTAGTAAGGTTTAGCTTGATTTACATGAGAAGTAAGCCCTCAATTACGACCGATCAAAATAAGTTCCAAATTGAAGATAAAAAATATTTAGTCATGGAGGAAAATTTTCAGGTGTACACTGTTGACTTTAGGTTGGTATGATCTCATCAAGGAGATCAAGAATCTCATTACAAGATTAGTGGCCTCAAAAGGACAATTCTTCTTCCAATTTAATTATGCTGGCCACATTCAATATCCGTTTTTGCTGTCATTCTTGTAAGAAAAATTTCAGTTGTCACCACATCCCAGCTTGTTTACTTATGCAGGGAACATGGAATTGCAAGCTACTTATCCTGAACACATTCATTTTACAGCATGAACTACATGGTTGTGTTACATCATCTACAACCGCTTTCCACATGCAGTGTCATTGAAAACTATATAATCCGAGAGAGACACAGAGCATACTGACAAATATGAACTTTGGATGGCTAAGAAAAGCAAAATAAAACCAAACCCATCAAGTACATGATGGAATTGAGTCAAATGGCTGGGGGGAAAACAAGTAGCAGATGAGAAGATGACGCCCCATAAAAATTTTCCTTCTTTTTTTTTACCCAGATGAGTAAGTGAAAGGTAAGAGTATGCACTGACCTTTGAATGATATTCCATCGTCACTATCCATTGGCGTCATTGGCTGAACATAGGGAGGGCCATTGGATCGGTTTGCCACTTGAGAAGATTTTGGCAATGAATCTGTAACTTTTTCCTGAAAATCCCAAGGAAAAATTGGATTAGTTAGTCAGTGTATTAACTGAGATGAGTTCAACAGAAGCGAAAGCAAAAAACATGAAAATAAAGAGTTCAACTCTGCTTCAAAGCATATACAAAATCAACTGAAACATGGACTGCCAAACATACTAACAAATCATCCAAACCAACAGATTCTGAATAAGTTTAAACTATGATTTCACATTGTACCATAGCAAAAATAAGAAAGGCAGCACGCTGTCCTGCATCCATCTTGCATAACATTAACTATCCACTACAAGCCTATTTAAAAAATTACAGCTCATTATGGTAACTTTAGATAATTGTTCAAGTTATCCAATCCAAACAGGTTCTTTTATAAAGGATGTATCCATGTAAAAAAATAGATTCCCAAACCTTCATCACAAGTTGAAAGTGGCATCATAAGTACAAAAGGTAAATATATTGGAGAACTGAAAGAACTTTAAATTGACCAAATGCACATGAAGAAGAATTGTATAGTTTTCATTGGAAGCAATGGATTACATGGCTCGGAAACAGCTTTAGCACATAAATTATTCTTCTGCAACTTTCAGCTACTGGCATACTAATCTTAGAGAAGGCATGTTGCCTGTAACGAATTGAGGACCCAATGCTGAGGAAACATAATTGCCTATTTACATAATTCGGCATGTTGCCCATAACGAGTTGAGGACCCAATGCCGAGGAAACATAATTGTCTATTTACATAATTCCCATAATACTCAATTGCATTGAAATCAAGGATTTAAAGAGTCTACTCACACAGACTCCTCATAGATTATAGAAATTCAACAAAGGATAATCATATGAGAGTGTGTTTGTCTAGATTGGTTTGCGTTTGGGAGATTCGGCAATAAATCAAATTAATACCTGAAATAGAATATGCTGATAATTTCGACACAAATGAGTAGGACCACAATAATTTACTATAGAGAACTGGACCATTGCATCCACATCTGACAGGGTTCCAAAACAACAAGCTTACCCCTAAACTGAACTTTCAAACTTTTAGATCAAGGTCACTGTCAGATAAAGTAGGTTCTGCTTCTTCAAGCCGGTTAATTAATTGGTTAACATTAACTCAACATAATCCAAACGCTTCTTCTATGAAAAGTAATAAGATTCTGACTTAGAGTGACAATTAAATTCCTCTGAGACCTCAAGTAACAGAGCTGACTCAAGAACTTGCAAAGAAATATGAGAAGGGAATAAGGAAATCCTCATACCCTGAACTTAGAATATGAGCACACCTTGAACAGACAACAGTGTGAACACCTAAAACTATTGGCAGCCAATGTATGATACGTTGGCTACAAAAATATAAGAGAACTGACTGTTTAAATAGCAAGCTTAGCATCAAGATAACTTCTTTGTACTGTTGCAACCTTCTTATCCGTGAGCCATACATGGCCATATAAACTTATGTGTGTTAAAGTGGTTCCAACTTAGAAAGATACTTACTTATTCTTTCCTTCCAGCTATAATTGCAGGATTACTACTTTTTGGCCGGCTCAAACTGTTTAATAGCCATAGAATGCTTCATATCAAAAACTAAGGCTTGAAAAATCAGCTAACTTAGCGAATTTTCAAGTTCACATTCAGGCAGATTAAGATGCTCATACTTCAAAATGACCAAAAACACAAAACAAACACCAGAGCCCATGTTTGGAGTCCCTTTTTGGAAATGTTTTCAATCCCCATAGATGATACCAAATATTATAAAAGCCTTGCGAGGTTTAGTTCCCCAAAGGCACCTTCTCCTCCCCAAAATATTTAGAGAAGCCGTCGTGACTATGTGTATGTGTCTATATCTGTGCACACACACACATATATGTATATGTGTATGTATATATATATATATATCACCACATCAATGTAATAACAGTATATAATAATATAAGAGCTTGATATAACACCAAAAATCACAAACATCTTACACAACATGACATGTCCAACAGCAAACAACCTCTCTACAAATGACGTAACCATTTCTCTCCAAAGATAACATATGGTCTATTTTCATAGTAAACCCAAACACATTTTTATTCTAAAAGACATTTCGCGATACAACCTCCAAAATGCATTTTTCCAAAACATTTCCCCCAGAAAGCCCGGAAAGGACTCCGAACATAACCCATATCTCTAATATTGCACAGTACAGGTGAATAATGAATATTGCAAAGTGAGAAGCTGTTTCTTTAAGTATTAGCCTGGACCTATGGAGTATGGAAGATTATATGAAGAAATATATAAGTACCTTTTTGTCTTTATTTTTCCTTGACGAACCATTGTCATCCTTCCTTCTCTTGCCGTTCTCCTTTTTCTGCAAAACAGAAAAAATATTCAAATCAGGTGTTCCATGTCTGCTTCCTGTTGGTTCCACTCTTGTTCTTGTAGTTTATCATTATCATACATTTTGATGAAAACGAAGACTGGACGCATTTTATGCATATTACAGTTATTTGCTTTTTGTATTCCCATACCAATAGGCTCAACAAATCTCATCAATCACCTGGCACTTACGTTGGAATGATTCACACACACAAGTACAAAAAGATCATCTAAGTTGTCCATAAACTCAAACTGCAACAAATTATTGTTATTCTAGGCACAAAACTCAACATAATAACCTTTATAGACATTGTCCCCAAAGTTTATAAGAAACGAGCTTCCTCTTTACTCTCAGAAATGTATAATCTGAGATCTTCAAAAGAAGACAACATCAACATTCTTAGGGCGACTGCATGCCATCAGAATATTCGAGCATTACAGTTAGTGAAAAGCTGTTCTTGATCAATGTTACAGGAACAGCAAGCTCATTTATAGAGGACGTGTACATATATTCTTCTGGAGAAGCTCTTTACTAGTTACTGATCATCTGAATAGCTAAAACTTAAGACAAGTAGGGTAGGAAAAGGATGAATGTTCTTGTATCATAGAAGTATCATTATCACATACTATTTTTCTATCATAGAAAATCATCATAGCTGCTTACTAAGGTTTACATCGTACCCACATTATAGAATCTTGTCTGAGGAAGCACATACAGTATGGTCTAACTTCAGTTCTGACCCCCAACCCCCAACCCCTGTTATATCAAATAATGAAGTAGAAAAATTCAAACTATTGACAAAATCAGGCTTGAAGAATAGAGTTTCAATCCATGTGTCTCAAGCCTAACCAAAGTTTTCTATGTCAATTGATTGTTCCCTGGAATATCTCATATGAAAACATCTATAAGTGACAAATGGAAAGAAAACAATTGATAACAAGAAGAGCTCACGTTCATCCATCTGCAGCGTAATGCAACATCACGAACTGTCTTATCTCTTAGCGCCTGAGCAATTTTAGCATAACGGACAACAATTGTTTCTGAGGCATATCTGTACAAAAGTCAGCCATTATTTAAAAGATACACATAAAACCTAAAAGGCATTATCTAGAAGATACACATAAAACCTATTGAATAACCACTTCATCAAAGAGCTAAAGTTGTTAGACTGGAGATACAGTCAATTTAATCTCTACATGGACCCAAGTGTGCAGCAAGATTTCTTCTTTCTTATGCTTTCTTTTTTATGTTAAGCCTTGCATGTGAAATTCTCTCCCATAAATGGGTGGTACCGAGTTTTTAAACCAGAACTTCTTTTTTGGCGTCACTCTGGAACCATATTGATCACCTCATCTAAAAGTATAAGATATTAGAGAGGAGAGATGTTAAATATTTAACATCTTTAACGAGACCAATGCATGCCCAAATCTAGTCAAACTCAATAAGAGTTTGCCGTAAATATGCCACAACTTAAAAAAAATAAAAAGAAGAAAGAAATCATGTCAGTTCAATAGTCAGTATGTCTGGCAGAAGACTGACGGCCAAGACAGCAAGATATGGGGTAGTCTCATGTGTAACTTAGTGTATTTAGTAGGTCTGCTATTAGTACAAAGTCCTTTCAACTTTTAATTATTGAAGATGATCTTCAAAACTTATGCAACAATATAAGAGTTCAATTAAGGTTTATTATGCTTGACAAACAAAACTCATATGGGTTTTTAATGATTAGTTCCTATTTGAGTCTCCAGCAGTTTGATTCGCTATTTCACGAAAATCTCAGTCAAAAAATCTATCAGTTATGTGCGCTTTGTGAGAAGTGTTTTCACATATTATCAAGTGTTCAGTAACCACCCATTGAAATCACCCATGTTCAATTTCCTCAAACAAGTTTTCCATAAATGTGATGACATGCATCCAAATATAGTCACCAAACATCCAACACCTCAGCCAGTGGACTTTTGAGTCTAAAAGCCCATTTCAGAACTGACAAAATTACTCATCTTTGAATTTGTTTTTTGACTCAGACCATCTCAGCTGAAACCTACGCCTGCCTCTGCATTTCCTGGTCTTAAAATTAGGACAAAAAACAATTTACCAATTATTTTTATTTGAATTAAATGAAATTAATGGGTTTAAAGACAGGCATTCCCCATAAGGCAATCCTCTTTGAGATTGGTGAATTCCAAGATTGAAGCCAAAACAATGGACTGCTAGAAAGCTATCTATAAGCCTAAAGCATAATCTTTCTCAGCGAGATGGAGCTATCGTCCCAAAAACACACACAAACATAAAACACATCATAGAAATTTTTTGCAATTCAGATGCACAACAACCACAAAATGTATGTACACATATACGTATGCAATTCAAAAGGCAAAACAAACATGAATATATAGAGAGAGAGAGAGAAAAGGAATGAGGAGCTAACTTTGCGAGCAATTCTTCTAGCGTGGACTGTTCCTCGGGTGTCCAATCAAGCGACAAGCCCGGGTTGTGCCGGAGAGCCGCCTGGGTGGTTCCCACCACTGAATTCTCCGTCGCCGACAGACCTCCGCCTCCGCCGCCGCCATTCCCATTCTCCGGCACGCCGGCGTTACTTTTCCCGCTATTATTATTATTGTTGTTGTTGCCGCCGTTGCTATGACCCCCCGACGAAGGGTTGGCGCTTGCAGCCATAATCAAAAAAAAAAAAACACCCAAATCTGCAAATCTGAAAAAAAAAAATTGAAAATTGAAAAGTTTTCCCAAAATCAATTCAATTCCGGGTTTCTTTCCTTGAAAAATGGATTGAATTTGGATGAAATCCCAGAAGAAGACGTGGATTATCAGCTCAAAAATTGGACAACAATGGCGGAACAGATAAGCATGGAGGAAAGGGTTAGGCCTTTTTTTATGTATTTTTTATTTATTTGTGTAGTTCCTACAATAATATCAGGAAAAGGGTTGGATCTTTTTGTCGGATTAGACATTTCCTTATATCTCTTTTTAATATTTTTATGGAATTTTTATCCAAAATATTACCCCAATTAAAAATAATTTAATATTTTTAGAAAGTTTTTTGTTATCCAACCTAAAAGTAATTTATATTTTTAAGGAAGGTTTATCCAAAATAATAATCCTACTAAAAATAATTTCCAAAATAATTTAATGTTTTTAAGGAAGTTTTATCCAAAATATTAATCCAACTAAAAATAATTTCCATAATATTACTCATCCAAAAATATTTTCCATGTTATTATTTATATCGTCGCTTGCCATGTACGAAAAAAATTGTTAATTGAAATTTTTTCTTTTCTTTTTCTTACTTTATAACACACTGATGAACCATGAATTTGATCACCCGACTGGCCACAGTACGATACTGTCCCTCCTGCGCCCATTAAGACCATCCGATCAGGACAGGAGGTTTTATAAAACGCGTCGCAATATGCAGAGATGACTCTGCCCATTTAAGGACTCAAGCCTCTCGACTCTCAATCGATGTGGGACAAATCCTGACTACATCACACACGAAATCATCTATTCTAAATCGTGTTTCATCTATTGTTCTAATTCATGAATAAACGTCAAGTATAAAGATTCCAAACTAAGTATATAATTAAGAAAGTAACTTTATATATATGGCATAAACGTAAATTATGAAATAACAGATGAAACATAATTTTGAAATAGAGGATTCTATCCGACTTTACAAGCCCGTGATAAATTAAATTTGTTTTCGTCACCTTTATGAATTCTAGAATCTAGATAGTCATTTTTTTATTATTTTTATTTTAATTTGTCTTTCTTATTTTTTGTAGCTATTGTTATATACCTAACAAATTTAAACACCAAATAATCATGAAATTATAATAAAAGTTTTATATATTTTTTAAATAAGAATGTATTATTGATTAATTATATTTGAAAGTGTGATGATAATGCTAAAATTATTGATTTCGGATTTCTCTTAGAGCAAAAAAGACAGAGAAGAGTGGCGATTTTAATCATTTCTAAACAAAATATAAACAAAAATTAAATTAGTTTGCGTCATTGTTGAGAAATTAAAATAGTTATCATAAATATTCATTCACCATATTGAGTCATTCACAACGAGTTTCTTTTCAAAAATCAAGTAGACTAAAAAAAATAGATTTTATTTACCAATTAAACAATATTAACTAGACTCGTGTAGTTAATATTAAAATTTATAATTTTTGCAAAATAAATAAGATTCTTATTTTATAATATCTTATTAAATAAGAATCTTGTTTTATAATATCTTATTGACTTTTATAATAATCCCCTCCCTTCCCCCCGCCCCCTCTTTGTTTTTTATTTTATTTTTCTATTTTTTTTATTTCCGTTCATCTTTCTATCTCTTTCGATTTTCAAATTTTCTTTAAATTAATAATAAATAGTGAAATGCTCTCTAGTTCTTCGTTATTATTAATCTTGTATTATTATTGTTTATAATTTTTAGACTTCAGACTTAATTTTCAATTTCAATAATTGTTTCTTCCAATAAATTAATTTTTCTCTCTGATAGTTTTTGTCTTGCCGATTAGCAAGTTTTGTTTCTGTCTTATTTATTTTCAAATTTTGGTTCTGTCTTTTTGGATTTGTTTTAATTGATTTGTGATGAAAACATGAGAATACTTCGACAGGCTGTATGTCTTAATTATGTGGCGAAGTACATTGGTAATTATATTGGTGACTTTGTATGTGTTGATCTCAATATTTTTACAAGCTTTTGAAGGGCCTACATGCGGATTCGTGTTTCATTAGTTGTTCGAAAACCACTTAAGTATCGTTAAGTGCATGAGAAGCTTTGAGTTTGATCAAATAGTAAGGTTGGAGGAATGTATGCCTGAAATATGATGGATGCTCTATTAGTTATTAAGTATTGTCCTTTCATTAACGATGAATTTGACAATTCGCATTTTCGTTTTGTACAATGAGTTGCGAATCAAGTTGCCCATGTGATTGTTGGGCAATATGATTTTTATGTCATAACTTATAAATTGGAATTTTTGTCATTTTTCTATACTCAATTGTATTAGATGATACTTACAAAGCATAGATTAATGATAAAAAAAAAAAAAAAAAGTAACATTTCAAAATGATATGCTACTTGACTATAGAAATTAGTGGGGAGAAAAAAATACTTGAAAGTGTGATAAGTTATGTAAATGCAATGAGAAGGGACAAATATGTATTACAACTAGTAAATACTCAACAGCCGTGGCCCTAAAAAGTAGGGAAAAGAAAAAAAAAATAAAACTAATAATAGTTTGCCTAAATATCAATATATGTGTTAACATGAGTAACAATAAGAAAAATACTTTTGATTGAGTAAAAGTTTGACAGTTATTTTTAATTTGAGTAATATTTTGAAAAAGAAAATGATTTCTCGAGGATTTAGTTTTTTTTTTCCATTAGTTTTTTACTTTTACTCGGCTGTAAAAGCTATAGCGTGGAGAAAGATGTTAGTTTCGCTTATGTGTGTGTGTGTGTGTATATTAAAAGAAAGAAAAATAATTAATAAATACAGGAGTAATTACATCTACATTCCATGAGTTTAAATGAAATTATAGATAATTCCCTCTTATTTTGAATATTACCAGCACCACTCTAATATATTTCGTAGTTTAACAAAAAATCCCAACCCGAAAATAACATTGGAAATTATCAATAACTTTCCCTAATCATAGTAGCCACCCATCCACGAATAGATGTCATTCGTAAAGTTTGATAAAACTCCTCAATCAATTTTATGATTTTACTAATTTTCGCAAAGTAATTTCATTTTATATTACAACAACCACTATCGAACATCTTGTATAATTCAACACCCCACAACTTTGTTTTAAACTGACTTCAAATATAACTTATACACCTTGAACTTGTCAAACCATGTAAATTTAATCTCAAAATGCTGTTGAACACACAAGAAATACAATTCTTAATTATATTTCACTTTAGGTCAAATTTACACCCATCTCCTATGAGATTCATAGAAAAAAAAAATCAGCTATCGAATTTTACAATAACTTCTAATGTTTGCCCACCCTACAAAAAACTTTTGCCTCTAGGGCTCAATTCAAGAAATAATATATTTATCCCAAAGTACCATCTCCAAATATTTTGACTAAGGCCGAATTACAGACAACTCTCATGAGATTTAGTGGGATTGCAAAGAAACTCCATAAATTATCAGTTTTTTTTTTTTTTTTTTTTTTTTTTTTTTTTTTTTGTCTAAAGGCTTCTTTTTATCATGGTTGTGATGGTTGAGATTTTGATGTGTCAAGGTAAGGTCGGTAACACACAAACGAGCAAAACTATAGCCGAATGAGGGAGATCAGCCGAGGAGAATGCACAATTTAAAAACCGGTTCGATTGACGAGAGACTTAGAATATGGTTAACCTTATAGCTCATAAATTCTTAAAATGAGGCAGCTCCTACGGTGTTGATTGCCGTCGAATTCCGACAAAAGCTTACCGAAAATAATACCAAAGTCGATATGCATTGACTGACAATTAAATGAGGTGAAATGACATTGATTAGGCAACCACTGTAGAGTTAAAAGCGGTGTAGTTTTTGGGGATTGTGTGCTTTTTCGAATTCCTAACATGGGGAGACCACTTAAGAGTTTTTTTCGATCACACGGGTATTTTTTTTTCATAACTTTCGATTTATGAATGATTTTGTTGTAATTTCAGAAAAGATGTACGTAATTCACTTCTTTTGTAATTTAAACCATTAAGGGCTTTTTGGACACTTTATACATTCGGTATATTTTTAGTTTTCAATACTATATAACATATATCAGAGATGACTTTTATAATTTTTGATACTTAATGACTATTTTATAATTGTAAATTTGACACTGTTAAAGTATTGAGTTTGTTTTTTTTTTTTTTTCCATCTTTCTTTATTTTTTCGGTGAATGTATGCATATAATATTTTGATTGATATTTATAAAATATTGATTATATCAAAATCCGGCGTACCGTAATTAAAAGGCTCGAGCATTTTTAAAAAAGACAAACAAGGAAAACGGGGGAAATTAGTGTAAAGTAATTTGACCTCGGCCGCCAAGTAAGACGGAGGAGACCGGGGCCCACCAAATCGCCACCGCGTGGAATAATTGGAGGGCATATTCGTCATTTCAACCTCCTCATTTTCTTGGGCATTGCAAGATATACCAGATAAACATTCACCACTATTTTCTCCCATCAATTTCTGCTCTTCTCTACCCCCCTCTCTCTAGGGTTCGATAACCCTGCCTAATCTATGGAGAACAACGCTCAACCCCCAGGTATCGAATGATTTTGATTAATAGTAGCTGTAATCTTATCGAATTTTCTGAATTTTGGGGGTTAATTCGTGTTTCTTTGTATTGGGTGTTTGATTGGTTTGATTTTGGGATTCTGCGATTGATTTGTTTGTGGGATTCTGTTAAATCCTTGTGTTGATGATCAATTTTGTTGATGGATTGCATTTTTTTTCCTTTGGCGTAGAATTGTTTGCCAGGTTGCTCTAAGTCCTTATTCTCTAGTTCAATGTTAGGGCCTTGTTGTTATATCTTGTAGGATTCAGGAACCTATTTTTGATATGGGTTGTTTTATATATGCGATCTCCTTTCATTTTGACAAGCTTGATTAGAATATACCGAGAAGCATATCTCATGTCCAACCACTGCTATAATTTGGGCTATGAATGGGGAAAATGGAGTTTAATAACTTGCAGTAGTTATTATTATCATCTTTTATGGATTCGGCCGCACTATGTTGGCTAAATTTGGGTGCAGGTGCTAGTCCTCCACCGAAACCATGGGAAAGAGCTGGGTCTTCTTCTTCTGGGCCTGCTCCATTTAAGCCACCCTCTGCTGGCAATACAAGTGATGTAGTAGAAGCTTCTGGAACGGCTCAACCTGGTGAGGTTGTTTCTACAGCGAATAGGAATACGGCTGCTAATACGAACTCACTTGGGAGGCCAGTCCCCACTAGGCCTTGGGAACAACAACAGACATATGGCAGCACCTATGGAGGTATCAAGACCTCTGTTTCTGAAATGAGTAGAAATCTTGTTTCTTTAAGTTGAGTTGAGGTTAAACCAGCTTTCTGTTGAGTATTTTCTGGAACAAAGGCAAACTAGTGCTTTTGTATGTTCATTTCCGTATTGGGCGACATGCCATATACGTCATATAGGTGAAACTTCATTTGTTGTAATTTTGATGACATAGCATCTACTGTTTAGTATTGGCACACTGATCAAATGAAACAAGACCTTATATCTAGAATTGCCCTTATGGCCTAAGGCATTAAGCTACGTCGATCAAATCGACCAAGCAAATCCAATTTCAGACTGGTCTGCCTTGAAGGCAGTTCAGGTGTGAGTATTGGAATTGCTCAACAAATGTTGATAATCCAACTAAAATGGCCTGCTCCCTTGACATTAACTTTAGTGCGATTCAACTCCTTTCACATAATAGCTTGTTCGATAATGCATTGCACAAGATACGGAAATGACAATGATTACTTGTAGTGCCTATTCTGGAGTGTCCATAAGTGCTAGACACTATCTTCTGAAACTAATTTGTCTCTCTTGAAACGAGTATATGTTTTGTGGTTTAACCCTTGGTTTTCCTAAAAAGATTAGACATATGGAAGTATTAAGAGTGGACATGACGTATAAACAAGAAGATAGACATAATTCTTTTGTAAAGATAGGTGCAATTGGCATGATCTTTGCATCTCTATATGTTTCTATATGTACTTATTAGCTGAATCCTTTTCGATATCTGACTTAAACATGCCCTTCATTGTTTTTGTTCAGGTTATGGTTCTGGTTCTGGTTTGAATTATAATTCTGGTTATGGAGGTGGGATGTATGGTTCATATGGGGGATTGGGAGGGTCATATGGCAGTGGGTTGTATGGAAACAACATGTATAGAGGAGGTTATGGTGGACTTTATGGTGGAAGCAGCATGTATGGTGGGGGAATGTATGGTGGTGGGTTTGGGGGCCCCATGGGTGGCTATGGAATGGGCATGGGTGGACCTTTGGGTCAGCAGGATCCAAACAATCCCTATGGACCTCCTTCTTCTCCACCGAGTTTTTGGGTTTCGCTAATGCGGGTGGTAAGTGAAAGAGCTGCTCTATGTTTTGATTTTTGGACATTCCATCCTTATTTGGTACCTCTGCATTTTCTGGAGTATTAGATTCAGCTGCTATTTGGCACTTCCAGTCATAATAGTTTTTGGGTGTTATTTTTGTCTGTAAAGGACAATTTATTATATTCTTATATCTCATCCGGATTTTCTGATGCTGATTTAACATAAGAATATATCCTTTTCTGCACTTCGTGATCAATTTACTTATCCAAAAAGCCTTCTTGTGTGGAGATGAAAAACTAGTTTAAACTGTATCATTTTCAGCTGTCTCTATAATGAACCATTAATTTTCTTTATTTTGTTTGGCAATTGCAGATGCAAGGTGTTGTAAATTTCTTCGGACGAGTTGCGATCTTAATTGACCAGAATACACAGGCATTCCATATGTTTATGACTGCCCTTCTTCAGGTATTGGTTTATTATTTTCTTCGCCAGTGCAACTTTTCTTACCTAGAAATATGTTTGAATGTGAAAGCAGCATATACTGTATGACATCGCCATTTCGTTTCCACGCATGTAATAGGAACTGTTCCATTTGCAGCTATTTGATAGGTCCGGGATGTTGTATGGAGAGCTCGCCAGATTTGTTTTTAGATTATTGGGGATTCGAACGAAAAACAAGAAAGTTCCCCAACCCGGCGCTGAAGGTCTTCCTGGACCTCACAACTCCCTAGGAGGTCCAAACTACGTCGAGGGGCCGAAGGCTGCTCCAAGTGGCCCCTGGGATAGTGTATGGGGTGATGCAAAATAGTTCGTCTGATCGATTATAAGAGTGTCTTCGCCATCTTCTACTCCTCTGTATTAAGAGGTGCAGCTGAAAAAGAGAGATGCTGCTGCTAAATAGTGGTCAGGGGGTAGTGTATTCACAGAACTGTAATATGCTTGTAATAAAAGCTAATGGTTTTGTTTGGAAAACTCAACTAGTATTTGTTGAAAAAATATGTTTATGTCGTTCTATTTGTTAAAATTTGTTTCTCCAATATTATGAATGCTTCTCTCTTGCAAAATCCTGATACAATTAACCGGGTTTGGTTAAGCTTGTTTGAAAGATCTTATTAGGTCTAGTCTCTGACTCCGGTTTTTTTTATTTTTTATATTTTATTGTTTTACAGAAGTAAGATCCAGAGTAGTCTCTGACTCCGGTTGGAAGACCTTCTATCTCTCTTTCTTTTTTTTTTTTTTTTTTCTTTTTCTCCGAAGTGCTTATTTTTTGAAAAAATTACATTTTAAAGCAAAAAGAATGTGTTGGATAGATCTTTAAAAAATAAAAAATAAAAAATAAAAACAAAAACAGAAGTAAAAGAAAAAAGCCAAAAAGTAGATATTTAAAGTAATTTTAAATAAAAATATATTTAAAATTTTTTTAATTACTGTATTCGAAAGCAAAATTATTTAATTTAAAAAAAATGTTATTATCAAAAGTGCCGTTTAATAAGTTCTTTCTTTTAAGTTCATTTAAATGGCCTTTAGATATTATGTTTTAAAGACATGGGAGATTAAAAGGGTTTAATGATATTACTAAATATTTGGTAGTATTTATATTATTAAAATTATTTTAACTATTTCGAATAGATCTATAAAATTAGTGATAAGTAAAAATAAAATAAATTAAAATAAAAACTCATAAAAAGAATCACAAATAAAGTTGAAAAAAAATTATATTTAAGAATATTGATAGATGAAAGAGGATAGAGAAGGAGAAATAGAAAAAGAACGTGGAAGAGAAAACATGAGAAAGAAAATGAAATTGACAGATAAAAAATATTGTCATACATAAATTAGTTATTAGAAGGGCTCTATTTTATATGATAATTTAGATAATATAAATATATTATGTTTTAAAGATGTGGGAGCTTATATGAAGCGATATGTTCTCGTTCAAATAATATTTTAATTGAAATGTGAACACGATTAGATAATACGGCATGTATGCAAATTATAAATTTATTGTCATGATACGCAAGTCTTTTACATGTCAATTAGAGCTAGATTGATTTTTATATTTATATTTTTTTTTATAGCATGATAGGTCAAAATAGAAATAGGTTTTTTAGATCTTAATTAAAGTTAGATTGGATTTTTATTTATTTTTATATACTGGTGATGTGAATTGAACAACTGGGTTAGAATGTTATAAATTCGTTGTTATGGATACGGTTAAAATAGAAAGAGCCTTTTCAGATATAAAGCGAATTTGATTTTTATTTTTTATTTTTTAATAAATTTTTTCTTGAGAAATATTTTTCTTTTGATCTTACTAGTTTCTTTTTTATTTTATTTTATATTTTTCTTTTAATCTTACTTGGAAAACTTACAAGCTAATGGTGTAAAATTTTTACCAATATTTTAAAACATTCTATAAGTAATCAAATATCTTCTAAATTAAATAGGACAACTCAGAATGTTTTCAAGAGCTTATCTCAACCAAACACCTAAATAATGGCCATATCCCGTAGTCAGTTACCAAATAATATTCAGTATTTAATGGTGCATCTCCATTTTGTGCCCTTTTCTATGACTTTTGCAATGTTCGAATGCCATAAATATAAAAATCGATTCAAAAAGAGCTGAAACACACAATATAATTTCATTTTTAATTTATAATACTTTATACATTTGTCTGAAATCTTATGGTCATAAACTTGAAAAAGTACAAGCCGCAAAAGCAATATTTCCAATGTATTAGTTTTCGAGAAAAGAAATATTCATACTAAATAACGACGCCTAATATAAATCCTCGGTGTGAATGATAGCCCACAAAATAAACGCAACATTTATTTTCAATGCTTTTTCACTTACATGCTATGATTGGAAAGCCCAATCAGGTGCAATAGACATTATTTCTTCATCTAAGATCTGCACATTGCTCCTCAAACTTTGAAACATCTCAACTAGCTACCCAAGTGACGCGACGACAACGACCTAAGTACAATATTCGCAGGCGTTTACATCCATCTCTTAGAGCTTGTAAGCCTTGATCACAAAGGTTCTGACACCGGTTCACATGGAGTCGTTCCAATTTATGACAATTTGACCCAATTGATTGCCATCCTAAAATCTTGATCTCATGACATAGAGCCAAGTTCCATTCCTGGAGCAACGGACATCCTTCCGCAATTTTCACAACTGGCGTCATCACCAATAGTTCTGCACAGACGGAAGTTGAGTATTTTCAATTTAGATATAAATCCAACATCAATTGCTACCAAACCATGACCACGAATACACCAATTTAGCTTAGAAATGTTTAAGTATTCAAGTCCACCCCCACTGACAATGGCCAACATTCCTTGCGGCTCAAGCTTACATGAATCGGCTTCTAAATATGCTAGATTCTGTGAACATCCTTGAAAGCCAGTCCCATTTACACTTTTGCATTGAGATATGTTGATTGCTCGAAGATGGCGACAATTTTGGAAAAGAGCCTTGATTCCAATATCAGAGATATGTGAACAATACGAGAGGTTTACCTCTTTTAGCTCAAAGCAAGATTTAGACAAAAGTTTCCAATCCAACATCGGTAATATTGCATCG
Organism: Petrea volubilis; assembly: GCA_026212405.1. Lineage (NCBI taxonomy): Eukaryota > Viridiplantae > Streptophyta > Magnoliopsida > Lamiales > Verbenaceae > Petrea > Petrea volubilis. The sequence goes on from CM047880.1 coordinate 2,458,325, forward strand.
ATAAAGACTAATGATTGTCAAAAATGAGCAACCTTTGGCAACATAGGAAAGCCCCTGATCAGTAATGCCAAAACAACAATCAAGATTCAAAGTTTCCAACTGCGAACCATAATTAAGCAACATGGATAAACTTGAATCCATGAGTTCAGTGCAACCAGAGAGGGACAACGACTGTAAATGTTGGAAGCGATTAAGCAACCTGTACAAATGTAAGGAATTAATGCTGGCTGAATGTTGAGATAGAGAAGTAGGGCTTAGTTGGTTGAATGAGCACTGGAACTGTAAAGAACGACGACTCAAATTTTGAATACGAAGCCATCGATGACAAGTCAATCCAAAAGATTCACGATCAGAACTAGAGACGAGTCTTTGAAAAATAAAGTATAAGCTATCATCAGGGAGTTCAAGTATAGATGTAGATGGATTTATTGGGCAATTCTCCATGTTGATACACTAGCTGTCTTCAGAAGGTTGTAAAGACCGAATCTTTACCACAATCTTCTTGTAAGATGATGACCCAGATGAGTTAGGTGAGTCAAGACCACAAAGTGCAGTTGAGTCTCCATATCCATAACCAATGAGTACTCCACAATTGCGACAAAGAAGTTTGGATTTTGAGCGGTAACGTCCCAAAGATATAGGAAGACAGTTTACTTCATCAATTTGAGTAAATCGACTAGGATCAATAGTAAGGAAGGAGATAAGACCCTTGTTGATTGATTTGTTGTATTTGGAGCCAATGCTAGAAGTTGCATGATTAGAAGATGTTAAGTTTAGATGATATCCACAAGAGCCACAGCTGCAAAGATTGGCAACAAAACAAAGTTAGCATGAAGCTATAATTAAGCACAAAATGCTAAGACAGACACATTAAAGGAAGGCAAAGCTAGAGTAGGTGAATATCTTTTATTGCAATTATATAACAATTATAGAGAAACTATTATCCCAATCCATAACCCCCAACTCTTTTAAAAGGAACAACACATCATTTAAGGGGAGATTTTATGCTACTTGAGTGACACCCAAATGTGTTGGGTACCGTTGGATGAGAATATGAAAATCTGATAGAGTAAAATGTTGATGTTATCGTGCATAAACTAACGGTTCACACTGTGCGTTCTATTAGCTACTTTCAAAGGTCTTTCCACAAGCATATCCTCCACTATTGAGTGCAAGAAAATAAGGGAAATCGAGCTTACGAGAATCGAAGCCCAAACTGCATATTTTTCACTTTTTTTCAGTCAGTCGGGGTATCACAAACGACCAATTACTAGTAAGTACAAGGATCCATATTTAATTTTAAGGTTTATAAGATTTCAACGAGCAGTATCTTAGTCACAGGTGGACTATATAATGTATCCAGCCCAAGACAACACATCGCAGTAGAAATCTTGCCAAACTTCAACTGATCAAACAAAGTATTGGGTGCATCCCCTTTATCTTAAAGTCAACTTCATAAAAATCACATTACAAAATACACACACACACAGAGACACACACATGCAAACTCAGATTCAGTTCCACTCAAAACCCATAAATAAAATTCCACATAAATTTGAGCCACTGCAAATAAATTTCAACACATAAATACCCAAACAAAATTGTTGAATTTTTTTCCCTTAAATAAACATAAATCAAAAGGGCTATCCCAAGAACGTATCCACAAAAATCCGAACAGCCCAAAAAACCAAAACAATTCACAATCAATTGCCGAATCAAGATATTCATAGGAATACCCAAAAACAAGAAAATTAAAAAAAAACATCATGGGATGAAAATTGAAACATTTGGGAATGAATTTTAACCTGTAAGAGACGTCAGTTTGGGACATTTCTTGATTAGATGATCAAATGTAATAAAATTTCATTTGATCCCATTTCAAGACTGGTAACAGACAAACCTCTGCGCTGGAAGTTTGTTTCGAAAAACGTTAAAAAGACAAAATCTGTAGCAGAGAATCTGTAGTTGAGAAAAATGGTGAGGAAGCGTAGAAAGCGCTTTCTTTATGCTAACGCTTTTGGTGCTTTTTGTCAGGGGATTTTCTAAAGTCGCTAGTTTGGAGTTTTGCTCTCTTGTGGTTGCTATTGTTGAAAGAGTCAAGGATCTGGGAGAAAAAATAAATATATATGAATTATAATTTGTCCTTATTTGAGTGATTCTAATTGTCGTTTTATCATAACCTATCTTTTACATAGATTTTTTTTTTTAATCGGGTTAATGTCATTAATGGTCTCTTTAGTTTAATATTTAAAATTTTATTTTACTTAGAGTACATTTTAATTAATTTTTAAAATTATTTAAAAATAAATAAGTTGGTTGGTAAAAATTAATAAAAAAATTGACCTTTTTTTGAAAAAAAAAACTAGTATTGTTATTAATAATTAAAAAAAATTGTACTTTATATAAGTGTTATTTGTTGAAATTTGACTCAAATCCATCAAAATGACTATAGTGATACACTGCTTCTTATTTATAACATAAAAGATGACACAATTAGTCTCTAAAATTTACAATTAAAAGTACTTTAATCTCTTACCTTTAAATTGCAACGTTTTAATCCTTCCAATTTTAATTACGTTTCACTTAAGTTTTGATGATAAATTTGTAAATTAAAATTTGAATTTCACTATAATTCTTAAAGTTTTATATTGGTTTTACTTTAGTCCTTCAATTTATTTTTTCACATTTGTTCTTCAGATGTTGCGAATATAGAATTATAGACTACAATTAGTATTGCTATCACCATTCATTTATTGCAAAGAGTAAAAAGTAGAGTTTTCTAATCTGGCTAAAATCCGAAAAAATATTGAGAATGACACTTCATAACTCATATAACCTGCTTTTGTGAAAATATTGGAGTAAGGTATTTTCAACATCTTCAAACTATGACATATGATTTTTCGGTCATGAAGGGTATAGGATACGTTGTCACTTTATAGTTTTGTTGGAAAATTTTTATTAGGAAAATTTTTATAAAATTCATTGTGTTGTGTTTTAATCGCAAAAAACCTCATATGTTTTAAAAATAGGCATATTACCCCCATGTTTTATTTCTGTTCGCACACTTACCCTGCTTGACAGTAAAATTTCACGGAGTCAAATTTTTAACATGATGACCGTTTTGTACTTTTGACTTTCAATGTATGTTATAAAAGACCCTTACTTTCTTTTTTAAGAGAGAGAAAGAGAGCCACAAAAAAAAAAAGAATTTTTAAATTTATATAATATATAAATATGTGCACACACATACCAATACACATAATATCATAGAGATATATATACATACAAATATATATATATACACACACACAAATAGATCTGCACACACATATACATATACATCTATATATATACTCACAAACAGATTTACACACACACACACATATATATATATATACATACACATAGAAACACATATACATAGGAACCGTTTGCTTTACGAGATTTGTTAATTGGAACTTGTTTATTGGCTCAAGATTAGCCGAGATTTAGGTTAATTATAATGGTTGTTTGGTGTCCAATATTAACTGAGTAGGGTCATCGTACGTATTGCGCATATGGTGGTTTGATATCTACAATTAAATAAGATTGAAAGTAAGATTAGAGTACAATTATGTTTGTACCCTTGGTTGTTAAAGTTTTTCAAAGTTCGGTGGAAAAAATAAATTAAAAACCACATATACATACATATGCCACATATATTCAAAAAAACAAAAAATCCAAAAGTCGCATACATATATATATATATGTGTATGTATGCACACACATACATATATATGGGGGTGGGGGGGGGGGGGAGGGGGCGCTGGGCGAGAATGAGGTGGGTGTAGTTGGGGTGGGTGGATGAAGAAGATGAATATGAAGGAGGTGGGATATAATTATTTTTTTTTAAATTATGTACTTAATTATTATTTTTTAGATATGATATATATAATTTATATGTTTTTTTAAGAAGAAGGGAATGAAATTTTTACTTTTAATTTTAATTTTTTATTTTGTGTACTTTACAATATGTAATTTTGTTAAATAAAAATAATTAGAGAATATTATTATTATTAATTATCATTATTTATCCTTGATTGTTAAAGTTTTTCAAAGCTTGGTGGAAAACAAAAATTAAAAACCACATATACATACATATGCCACATATATTAAAAAAAATCCAAAAGTCACATACACACACACATGTATATATATATATGCATATATATATATATATATGCATGCACACACATATATACACACACACACACATACATATATATGGGGGTTGGGGTGGGGGGCGGGGGCGCTGGGGGAGAATGAAGTGGGTGTAATTGGGGTGGATGGATGAAGAAGATGAAGTTGAAGGAGGTGTGATATAATTTTTTCTTAAAATTATGTAATTAATTATTTTTTCTTAAATATGATATATATAATTTAGATTCCTTTTTAATAAGAAGTGAATGAATTTTTTATATTTAATTTTTAAATTTTTGTACTTTACAATATCTAATTTTATTAAATAATAATAATTAATAATATTATTATTAATTATCATTATTTACCCTCATTTGTTAAAATTTTTCAAAATTTGGTGGAAAAAATAAATTAAAAGCCACATATACATACATATACTACATATATTTAAAAAAAGTCAAAAAATGACATACACACACACACACATATATATACACACACATACATATATATGGGGTTGGGGTGGGGAGGGGGGTCTTGGGGGAGAATGAGGTGGGTGTAGTTGGGGTGGGCAAATGAAGAAGATAAAGATGAAGGAAGTGGAATATATATATATATTTTAAATTATGTAATTAATTAATTTTTCTTAGATATGATATATATAATTTAGATTCCTTTTTAAAAAGAAGGGAATGAAATTTTTATACTTAATTTTATTTTATTTTATTATTGTGTAATTTACAATATGTAATTTTATTAAATAATAGTAACCAATAATAATAATATTATTATTAATTATCATTATTTAATAAAATTACACATTGTAAAGTATAAAAATAATTAATAATAACAAATTTGTAAAAGTAAAGGCAAACTAAAGGATAAAATGATCAATTCAAAGTGTTGGATTAGTTAATCCTGAAAAGCTAATACTCAATCTCACCTAGGGGTGTGCACAGTTCGGTAAACCGGCCGAACCGTACCGAAACCGAAATTTCGGTACATACCGAATACCGAACCAAAATTTCGGTTCGGTATTCGGTATAATTTTTTTTAAAATTTCGGTATTGAGGTTCGGTATACCGTACCGAACCGAATACCGAATTAATATTTATATATATTAAATTTATATTTATATTATTATATATATACATATATTATATATATAATTAATAAGTTTTAACATAACACGTTTTCTCAATAATTAAAGAGTAGAAACACGTTTTCTTAACACGTATTGTTGGATTTCGATTGTGTGGATTTCGATTGTTTTATATTGGAGTAAATTTGATGAAGATTTTAATATTTTGTTTTATGTTGGAGTAGATTTGATTAACATTTAATATTTTCTTTCATGTTAGTCTTTAATTTGTTGGAATTATATTAATATTGATGGATATTTCAATTTTATGTTAAAGCTTGTCATTTTGAATATTTTTTAAAAACAATTCGGTATTTCGGTCGGTTACCGTACCGTACCGAAAAAAATTTCGGTACAAACCGAACCGAACCGAAAACTTCGGTTCGGTATTCGGTACGCTTTTTTGGCGTACCGAAATTTCAGTTTACCGAATTTTCGGTACGGTACGTACCGTACCGGCCGAATGCACACTCCTAATCTCACCCCCTTCCCTGGAATTATAATCTTGAGATTAGACCCATCATATGACGGGCCTTCCGAGATTAGGTAAAGGCCCGCAATTATAATATTGGCAATCAAACGATCAATTAGCCGAAATTGGCCAATATGTGAAGTTTTTTTTAACTAATCTTGGAAAGCAAACGGTTCCATACAAATATATATACACACACGCAAACAAATCTGCACACACATATACATATACATCTACATATGTACACACAAACAGATCTACACACACACATACACATAGAAACACATATATATCTATATATATATACACACGCGCCAACAGATCTACACACGCATATACATATATACACATAGAAACACACATACACACACACACACACAGCGACTTTGGGTAATGAGATTTAGAATTGACTAGCGGCAGCCTTGGGTCGGCTGCTGGCGACTTGGGCGACCGGAGGCTTTGGGATCGACGACCGGCAGCCTTTGGACTCTGGTAATCGGCGGATTGACCTTGGGCAACGAGATTTGGGGGTGTGGTGATGGCAAGAAGAAGAAATGGCCATGATTTGTGAAAGATTTGGGAGGAGAGACTATTGGAGAGTTTAACTTCAAAAAGAAGATGGAAAAAAAAAAAGAAAAAAGAAAAGAAAAGTAAAAAATTATAAAAATTACGAAATTTTTAAAATTACTAATGTAGTATTTTATTATTTATATTTGGTACTTTTGATTAATTATAAAATTTCAATAAATATTTTTAATTATTTGTTAGTATTTAAATATTTATTTAAAAATTTTAATTTTGATAGTTATAGTGTTCGATAGTAAAGAATATTAAAATAGTATTTTTAAAAAAAATCATATTAAAATAGTTTTATTTTTATTTTTATTTTTGTTTTTAGCATATTATAATAAAGAGTATACTTGATAGAAATTATAGGAGTTTATATTATTTTATAATGTCAACAAATTAAAGGGGTTTGTATGTAATTTTGTACAAAAAAATAATATTATTAAATCCACAAGTGAAAGGGGTAAATAAGTCAATATACTTGAATTTTAAATTAAAAATACGCCCAAAACCATTCATTTTCGCACACTAGGCGCGTGTACCAACAACATTGTTAGTTTTGGACGGAATGTGGGTTTTTTGCAACAAAAAAAAGTAATACAATATTATTTTCGCCTATATTCTAATCACAGGGGATTTTTAGTTAATTTCAAAAAATACAGGAGGTAGTTGCAAAATTTATCATTTTTATTATGCTCTCAATTTTTTTTAACTGGGATTTTAATATTGCATAAGCTAACAATATTGTAAGTATAGTTAAATGTATATAATGTTTTTTGATAAAGGAACCAACGAAGTGTAAAATAATAACTTAACTACACAAAAACATTAAGGTTCAAGAGAAAATTACAACTTATCACATTTCTTTCACAAACATCTTATGCCAAAATTTGAATTGATTTAAAAACATCTTATTTTAATAATATTATCACAAAAACAAACGGTGACAACCGTAGAGTATTATCCTTATTTTTTTCCTTTTTTTTTGGGGGTGGGGGGGGGGGTACCAATATGAAAAAAAAATCATTTTTAGTCTCTTTTACAGGTAGTGTATGATGACTGCAACACTAGTTTATAATGCCATATCTGAAGTTCTAGGTGACTAGCGTAAATAAATAAACATTGAAAGATTAAAGTGCAAAAGATATAAAATTTAAATGATCAAAGTGTAACTTAAGCTCTGTATAGCAGTTTTACCCTTTCAATAAACGACAGAAGGACTAAAGCAAAATCTAATTGGAACTTGGAAGACTATAATGTTGAGATTAAAAAATGAGGAATTAAAGTGACTCTAATTACAAGTTTTAGGGACTGATTGTGTCATTTGTTCTGTTATGTATTTTTTTTTTGTTTGTCAAACAATAATGCAAATGGCATCCTCTTCCACTATCGACCCTGGGCAGCCCATTCCTTACTGAAATAAAAAGACATACTTCAAATACATGTATTTTTATTTGGTGTTGTTTTTAATTTTGTGGGGTTAGATAATTATCCAAAACAAATTAGCTCTGCTTTTTTTTTTCGCTTTTATGTTTCTTCTTTTGGTGAAAATTCATTAGTAATTAGCTCAATAAATTGTTCAAAAAGTATAATTTGTGGGTTGGCTATAGAATTTGAGGATATGTTGCACGGAGAATACGGAAGTATGAGTACAACATGATAGGAATATAGGAACGCATAGCTTCTAAAATTTTAGGATACGATACACCTTAAATGCGTTTGTCTAATATAAATTCTATACGCAAAATTGTAAGTTTATGTCTCTCTCTCTCTCTATATATATATAATTCACATATAGATATACATAATTGGAAAGGAATTTACAAAACTGTGCGAATGAATATTATAAGATTGGAGTTTATACTTGTTATAATGTTAAACTTTTGCTAATCTAACTCATAAGTATGACATTGTGAAAAACAAAAACGTTGTCTATAGAAAATGAAAATCCAATACGAGAGAGAGATGTCGAGGAGTGATTGTTTAATAAATTTTTAATTATTTAAAAATCTTCCTTTTTTTTTTGGAAATATAATCTTTAATTTATTTTCCTAATAAAAAATGAAAAAAAAAGTCACCATGTTCTAGCCACACCCCTTGTGTATTGGAAATTTTCCCAGTTTTTAAACACAATTTTATTGTATCGACTAGAGGTGGCAATTGGACAAGTTGGATTGAGTTTGGTTTGGGTCATAGTGGGTTAGGTTAAAAATCGGTTTCAAAAAGTGGGTTGAAATGGGTAAGGTTGTAGATGGGTTGGAGACGAGTTTGATATGATTCTTAAGCAGTTCAATGTATGGTTATTGTATATTTAATTAAGGCAAAAAACATAAAAATTTAAATTATTAGTTCCTATACTTTTTAAATAGTTTTAAAATATTAAAATAAATTGAAATTAAATTTTGTTTATGGATAATCCACTTACAACCCGTGATCAACCCATTATCGACTCATCTATCAACCATTATCAACATCAACTAAATGAGACCCAACCCAATCCCAACCCACTTTAGAATATATTAGATCCAATCAAACCAAACCCAAAACAATGTGAGTTGGGTTGGACCCTCGGTTCCTAACCCATTTTGTTACCACTAGTATCGAACATTGGATCTTATTCGAATTGTGCTTGTATCCAACACATGTTAGATGCTACACGACTCTAATTTTAAAAGTCTCGTGCATTACACTATATGCCATCCTATAAGGGGATAGTTTGATATAATATATCGAATAATTGGATAAATAACATGTGTGCATAGTGATATGGAAAATTTAATTTAATAAATAAATAAACAAGGAAATAAAATATAAATACACATTTATTATTCATCTAACCAATTCAATGTATTATACCATGTATTATAGCATTGAGGTTACCTATATGTCTTGTGATAGGCTTATGACATGCATTAAATATTGTGGATTTTTTATAGAGCAAGATGTTAAAAGTTTCAAATCTTCCATAAATACTCCATTGATGTTAAGTACTCCCTCTATTTTATAATAGTTGTCGCTTTAGAATTTTTTTTGTCCCATAATATATATCGTTCTCACATATTAAAAAGGAATTTATTAAATTTTCCTAATATATCATTAGGAGATAGATTAATAGCTGATGAGAGAAAAATAATAACTTAATTTATTAAAAGGGTATTTTAGTTAAAATAATTTATATTTAATGCTTTTAATCTATTTCGTTAATTGTTGTGCATAAGTTTAAAGTGACAACTATTATGAGAAGGAGGGGGTAATATTTTATAAATATTATATGCATGCATCATGCATATGTAAATTTATACTTGCAATAAAGTAAAAAATGTAGATCATTTGTTTTTTCAGCTAGTGAGATCTTGATAAATCATCCTTATTAAACAAAACATATATCTTTGTAGTACTATAGTTGTTATTTATGAAGCAAGACCTAACCATTTATGTACTAGAAACATATATATATTTCACAAGTGAAAACATAATAAAATACGCATTGATATACATGTATGGTCGCAAGGAGATTTTTTGGAATATTTATTTATTGCATGCATTCAATGTTCTTCTCGTTCATGTACTGCCACAAGTGTGAAGTATTTCAATACGTAATTTTTTATTTTATGTTTTATTAAAGTATTTGACATGAAAGTTTATTATATACATTGCATAAGTGGGATCGATGGACTCGTTTGTGTAGATTTTAAAGAATTACTTGTCGAGCTGTAAACATATCTTATATATATATATTGATTAAACAATTTTACGTTTAAATACGATAACTTATAAGCATTTCAAAAGGTACTTTTGTATATTTTTGTTAGTTTTTACTTTTCGAAAGGTAGTTACATATATTTTTGTTAGTTTTTACTTTTTTAATAAAACCTGACCAAACATTAGCTTTTTTCATTGAAATATTTCTTCAGAGGACAAGTGGTTCTGAAAGTAGCCCATCGAAACGGATGCTATATTGGGTACGAATAAGAAATTTTCAAGTTTTTATTTTTTTACCCTTTTTAGGAGGGTTTAATTGTCAAAACTTTTATAAATATGGGGGGTGAATTGCATTTATCCTACTTTGGGATCCTTCAAATATGTTATCTACAAAATATTGTGGGAGTTATAATAATTTATTAAAAAACTAAGGCTAATTCTGCAATTAACAAAGAAAGTACCAATCAAATGAGAAAAGATCATATCAAATTAGCAGTGAGAGAAAGTGTACAAGACAACGAAGAACGAGGACGGAGACATTCGATCTTAGAGAGAGAGAGAGAGTTAGAAACCCTAATCAAATTTTGGTCTCCTCTCTTTCTAAATCCCCTATGTAACACCAGTAAGCACCGCTAATCGCACATTTTGCCTATACACATCCCAATCTTCTGTACGTATAGGTTCGAAGATTTCTGTATAATCGGCTTAATCCGATTCCATCATCACTTTCTTTGATCGTCCACTCCTAATCAAGCAAGAATTGATCTGGTTGGATCATTTTGCTTATACGATCTGGGTTTTCAATTTTCGGATCCAGCCAATTCTCATACTGGCTGGGGGGACAATTTTCTGATTAGATCTGCCGCTGCGAATCTAACCATTGATTGATTTTGTTCGATGGATGACCTGGATGTGCTGGCCCGCGATTTCGGGCTCGGGGCCTGTGGAAAAGCTAATCCGATGAGGTCTGCCCCGCCGGATCGTCGATCCATTGACGATCCATTCAGCGACGTCTTTGGCGGGCAGCCCAAGTACGCGCCGAGCTCGAACTCCAGTAACAATAACAAACACTCGTCGGGGAACGATTTCGACTATGATTCTATCTTCCAGTCATCGGCCGCCAGTGAACCGAAGAACAGTAATAGTGGTAATAAATTTTCGTCGACGCCTGTGTATGATAAGCCAGTGTACGATGAGGATATATTTGATGGGTTGCCGGGGTTGAAGAGCAAATCTGCTTCGAATGCGAGGTTGGAAGACGATGTGTTTGCTTCGATTTCCTCACCGCCTACCGGTAAGAGTAGGAACCCAAGCAGTGATTTTGATGACTTGTTGGGGAGTTTGGGAAGGAATGAAAAGGTAAGTGAGAACAACACGAGTAAAAGTGCTAAAAGCAGCTTCACTTCGAAGGGGTTTGATGATTTGTTGGCTGGGTTTGGGAGTGGCAGCCCTGCTGCTAGCAACAGGTAATTTTTCTATATCCCGGTGAAGATTCGGATTATCTGTTTTATGGCTTAATTAATTGGTTTTTCTGCTGTTTTTTTTCATCCTTATTCTTGTCTTTTAAGTGGATAATTCTTCTATGGTTATTGTTTGATTGGAATGTTGATTATACTGATAGATTCTGTTAAAAAATGTATTAGATTGGTTATGCTGGATACATATTAGTATTGGAAATTCTAGTGGTTGTGTTTGGAGGTAAAAACCATGATGCATTTTCTTATCGCTGTTATTCAGGGTCAGTTTGATGGGAGATTTTTAACTAGTATTTTTTTTCTTTGCTATATCCTAATTTGTTAATTTCATTCTGAGTACACCGATGAATTTTCTCCCCTTTTTTCCCTTGAAAGTTGAGTTTATCAATCAAGATTTTTCCACTTGATGCTTGAACCTATAAGAATGGCGGCAAAAATTTTGCAACAGTAGGCCGCTAATATGTTTGCCAGCCATTTTGAAGCAATATGCTGAACATTTGCATAAGCATAGTTATGGGTTAATCAGTCTAGGGAAATGAAAATATTTTGTGGTCCCAAATTAAATTGCTGTTTGTTCGAAGATTTCCATTTTTCAAGTGTGCGTGCCGGTGATGCCAGTAAACAGAAGCATGTAGATATGGTATTTGCCAGCAAATTTGCCGTTAAGCTGAAGCCTGAAGGTAATTCCAGTGTTGTTGTTCAACTGGAAATGAGGCTGTATTATGCTAACGCAAGTGCATTATTCTTTAGTCTTGAAACCTGCTTCTTAAACTAATACCCTACATTCTGAGGAAAAGGTGCTCGTGTTTTTATATACGATAATATAAATTTGTCATTCCTGTATTCACATTCTTAGCAAATCTTGAAACACATTATAGCAAGCACAAACATCAATTGGGAAACTTTAACTAGGTTAAGTTATGTAGCATTTACTTCTCTTGTTGGCAGTCGCACAGGACAGCATGGGAGGGGAAAAGAAGAGCTTTGATGAATTTTAATTAATAGAAAATGCATATACGGTTAAATACTTATACCTATTTAGGAAACACTCTCCATATCGGGTTAAATACTTATTCCTGTTTAGTAAACGCTCTCCATTTATGGTTAAATACTTATACCTATTTAGCAAGCACTCTCCATATATGGTTCAATACTTATGCCTATTCAGGAAATGTTCTCCTTGTTTTTTTTTCTACAATTATTGGTTTTTACTAGTTGGATGCACATGATCAGTGTATGCCTAGTTTGCTTGCAAAATCTTACTGTTTAAGTCGATCCTCATGGAGCAAAGACTGACTAAGAGAAAATTTAACAGGTTAATTAGCTCCAACTTTCCTTGTTTTAGACGTTTTCACGGAATTTTAAGGATTTGAATTTCTTAGATGACATAGAAGCTACGGTTAAGCATCAAGGTCTAGCAAAATTTTCTTGGATGCCTGAAGGGGTTTACCACCTGGGAACTTTTAATATATCAAACTCTTAATATTACATAAAAGTTATCCTTTGTTTTAGAAAGAAATTGACTATTTATCCTCATGCATTTCGGCATTTCCGTTTCATATATTGAACTATGAGTAGCTTCGTATGGAGTTACTTAGAACATCTCTGTATGCAGATATAAGTGTTTGGAGCATCCCTCATAACAGTCAACTTTCTTACGATAGATATCTTATTAAATGTGACCACCCAAATTGGAAAATTTGGATTTATGCTACAACATATGCACGTAAAGTGGGGTTAGAGATGCAACTTTCTGGCTAGGATTACTAATAGTGTGGTGTCTATTGTGTATCGAGAAGACTGGAAATTGAGTTGCATAGGTACCCAGGCTTTGTTTATCGGGGGAGAGGAAGGAAAAAAAAAAAAAGATAATCCTAAAGGAAAAGGTACCCAAGTTTTGATTATCTAAAATAGCTAAAGTTTATAACATGTGAGGTATTACTTTGGTACTGGATCCAGTTAAGTTTCATATGCAGGATCTTTCTGTATTATTGTATGAGTAACCAGATTTGACACAATCATTTTGTGTACACTCTCTGCCCATTATCACCAGCTATTCCACCCTGCCTCAAATTGCTATAACTGTCACAAGCCAAATAGAAACCTGAAACCTTCTCTTCATCATTCTACTGATAACCACCATGCAATTAACCAAAAACACTAAAAGATTAGCATTACATTCGGGGATTTTCTCTTATTGTTGAATGTTCTAGGTTTATAGTGGACTGATTAATTTGAGTGTGGTGATGATGAGATTGAAGATGGTGTATAAATGGGAATAAAGGTGGTGAAGAGATTGAATGTGGAAATTGGTGATTGTGAGTATTAAATCAAAAAAGTGGAATAAATCAAGGTGGGATTCTGGTGGTATAATAAAAACAGGAGATTGTACCAATTCTTCCCAAAGGGAGCTCTCTTGTTAAGCATAGACATGCTAGATAGTAGTTTATAAAGGAAAGCTTTTGTGGTCCTTAAACTATGGTTAATGGACAATTTTGGAAAAAAAAAAAGGAGGAGAAAAACCAAACTGCAATTCAACAGAGTCAACTCCAGTTTATTATATAGAACTGACATTGGGAGATAGTTTTTATTAATTCATAGAAGCTTGATAAATGATATAGTAGTTAAATTAATAATTGATTTTTTATTGACATGGGTCTCACAGTCCAATCGATAGACACTTATACCTCTCATCCAGCCACATAATATAACCACTGTGAAGATGACTGCTTCCACTTGTAAGTTGCATACAATCTGAATGCAGAATAAGGGTAATTTGAGCTTGAAAAGCATTGATGAATTATAATTGGATTATGAGCTCTATGAATGAAGGCATAAAATGCTTAAATGTTTTTGCTCGTTTTGATTTATTTTGAGACAGAACTTAAACGAAGCATATTTGTTTGCTTTGTTTGCACAGGCCGATACCAGAGTCGGGATGGGGCTCTGTACCAACTGCTGGTTCAAAGCAGGGGAATATCCTGGATGATCCTTTTGTAGTTCAGGAATCAAGTTCAACTCTGCATTCATCATCAGGGCTATTTACAGATCCTCTGGAAGAGGTTGGTAAGCTTAATAAATCTAGGAGTGCAAGGACTGAAGTTTCATCTGGCAGTGGTGGAGCATTCGATGACTTAGATCCCCTTAGTGGTATTGGAAAATCTGCAGATTCGTTCTCCTCTGGGAGGAACAACAAAGGGAAGGATGGGAGTCCTCCTAGGTCAACAATGCCTCAATCTGCTCCTACCAGAGAACCAATGGGCAACTCTTCTTTTAGATATTCAGATAGCAATACAGAGAAGAAAGCTCCTGTAGACGAATTTCAGGAACCTCCTCCCTTCTTTGATGCGCCTGACGTTTCAAAAGATTTTCTGAAGTCTTTTGGTCAAACTGCTTCACCTCCTCAATATTATGAAACAGGGTTGCAGGTGGATACATCTCCAACATCAGAAGGACAGGGACATCAATCTGATAATATCTGGCTGACTGTATCAGAGATTCCTCTTTTCACACAACCCACAACTGCTCCACCCCCATCACGACCTCCTCCACCCATACCTCGTCAAGCTTCAAGATCAGAAACAGGTTCCTTTTCTTCAAGTTCGAGGAAGCAGGGTGATGAATTTTCTTCGCATTCGAGTTATAGTCAACATTCTCATGGCCCTATGCCTGACAGGACTGCAGCCAAGAGTCCTCCAGTTTCGCAGTTTGATGAGCTTGAGGATTTTGCCATGGGTAGGTCACAAAACACTTTCGATGAAAGTGCCAATCTTCATTCTAGTGTAGACACCAATCCATTCTCTGCAGCTGCTGCCTCGGCTGCTGCTATGAAGGATGCTATGGATAAAGCTGAGGCAAAGTTCAGACATGCTAAGGAAGTACGCGAAAGAGAATATGCAAAGGCAGCCAGAAATAAGGAATCTGGGCCCCTGGACAAAGATGAATTAGACGGGCAGGAGAAAGAATTCAGGGAAACCCAGGAACGTGAAAGGCAACAAAAGGAAGAGGAAGAAAGAGAGCAGAGGAGACTTGAGAGGGAGAGATTAAGGGAGATTGAGAGGGAGAAAGCAAGACAGGCTGTAGAAAGGGCTACTAGGGAAGCACGTGAAAGAGCAGCAGTTGAGGCACGTGAAAGAGCAGCTGCTGAAGCTCGCTTAAAAGCTGAAAGGGCTGCTGTTGAGAAGGCAAATGCTGAAGCTCGGGAACGTGCTGAAAGAGTAGCAGTGCTGAGGGCACAAGCTGAAGCCCGTGAAAGAGCTGCTGCAGAAGCTAAAGAGAGAGCAGAGAAGGCTGCTGCAGAAGCTAGGGAAAGGGCTGCTGCTGCAGGAGCAAGAGAGAAAGAAGTGCGAGAAAAAGCTGCTGCAGCAAGGGCTGAAGCAGAAGCAAGGCGTCGAGCTGAACGAGCAGCTGTTGAAAGGGCTGCTGCGGAGGCTCGGGAGAGAGCTGCAGCAGAAGCTAGAGAAAGGGCGGCAGCAGCTGCAAAGATGAATCAACAACAGAATGATAATGATCTGGAATCCTTTTTCAGCATGGGTCGAGCAAGCAGTGCACCAAGAGCACGAACAAACTCTACTGTAAGTGATAGTATCGGGACAGTGGTATAAATAAATATTATGAGCTGTGATTCAACTCGTGCGCACTTTGTTCGCCGTGTTTATTCTTCCCTTTTCGTTTCTATCTCAGGATCCTTTCTTTGATCAAAATATCCAGAACAAGGGTGGATCTGAAGCTGCAAGGCGGCCACCATCATCTAGTGGGGCCTCATCTAACATGAAGAAAGCTTCTTCAGCTACCAATTTTGTTGATGATCTATCTTCTATTTTCGGTGGTATATTGCCATTCATAGCATTCACAACATTGAAATGTTATTTAGCATCTGTCTCTTGCTGACTTTTCTATTCTTGGAATAATCTTGCTTCCAAAGCTGCTCCATCATCTGGAGAATTCCAGGAGGTTGAAGGGGAAACTGAAGAGAGAAGAAGAGCCAGACTGGAGCGCCACCAACGCACTCAAGAGCGGGCAGTATGTGTTTGCGTCCTCTTGCAAATAATAGTTTCTGATACCCGCTGTTTACGATATTTTTGCATTTTTTGTTGTCTCCTATTTATTGTGTTTCTGTTATTAAGTTTCGGTTCTTAATGTCTCAGGCCAAAGCATTGGCTGAAAAGAATCAGCGTGACCTTCAAGCTCAAAGGGAACAAGAAGAACGACATGTGAGTTTCTTCCAGAAAAGTGGATATTTTGTGATTCTGACTTCGGCCACTGATCTCGTTTATCAGTTGCTCAAAATTATTTGGCCTTGTTTACATCTAAAGGATGCATATGGTCTACCAGCTACTGCTTAGTTCTTGATTACCTTAATCTCAAAACCAAGCTCCTCTTTACCTGTCATAGTGATCGGGGGACAGTTGTTGAATGTTGTTTCCTACTCTGGTCAACATATTTGTAATGGATGCCTTTTTATTTTGTTTTAGTTGGGCAGATAGTAAATCATTTTGTTCATGAAATTATTAGGACTAAGTCTACAAAAAAAACCAGTTTTACTTTTATTTACGAGAAATCCATTAGGCTCGTATTTTGTATTTTAGAATGCAAGTTATGCCATTGTCAACTTTAAATTGAAACTATTTGTTGACTACACTGAATTTAATGAAAAGTAGATCCCAGCTACTACATGATCAGTTGACAGAAAAGCTATATTCCATTATTTTTCATGGAGCTTGATTTTTATTTTATTTTTTTCAAAATCATTGATTTAATTGTACCCCCATATAAATTAATCCTCATCCTTAAAAGTTCTTGTGTGATTCTTTACTGGGAATAATATTCTGTAACTTAACTTTAGAAGTTCAGCCAGTTGACTTCTAAGCTTGGGTAGATCTGGTTTGCAAACTCAAGATGCTTAAGTAAACGTATATGATGTATGTTAATGGTTTATCATCTATCTAAAATTGATCTGGTTTGGTTACAGAGGATTGGTGAGACATTGGATATTGAAATCAAGCGTTGGGCTGCTGGGAAAGAAGGAAATTTGCGTGCTCTTCTGTCAACTTTGCAATACGTGCGTTTGATTATTTCCACCTTCCATATGAGCTCTACCATATTCTACTGTGGCACAATTAAAATTTTTTGCTATTTACATATGTTTGTGTGTGCTTTTTTCACTTTGAACATCAAAATTGGTGTTTGAAACTACATTTGCCTTCCTGTCCTTCTGTTTGTTTTAAAGTCGCAACTGGGTGTTCCCTGGATGACAGGTGCTTTGGCCAGAATGTGGCTGGCAGCCTGTTTCTTTGACAGATTTGATAACTGGCGCCTCTGTTAAAAAAGTCTATAGAAAAGCTACTCTTTGCATTCATCCAGACAAGGTGCAGCAAAAAGGTGCCACTCTCCAACAGAAGTACATTGCTGGAAAGGTCTTTGACCTGCTTAAGGTATTATCGGAATATCTTTTGTTTTCTTGGAGTTCCTTTCCCCTAAAACATGTTATTTGCATTTTTGGTTGAGCATTGTGCAAAAACATTGTGGGGTACTAGAAAACCGTGAGGTTTGATCCGTTATCACAAACCCCCTGTGGTGTGACCATATGGAAAAGTGCCCTAATTTTTAGTTCTATATTACAAATACCCCCATAACTAAGGGGGGATTTGTAATGCAAAACCAAATATCGGGTGTGGGTCGGGGCGGTATTAATAATTTTTCATACCATATGGGGTTTTGTGAAAAGCAACCCAACCTTTGAGGGGTTTACCACAATGAACCCAACACTGTGAATTAGGAAATAAGAGTATGGTTTCACTACGTGCCATCCATGTTTGTGTTGATATCACCTTTCGGGAGTTGGATTTGTTTTTAGTCTACGAGGGAGCTCATTGTTAACTTTGGGTTTTATATCTTAAAATAGGAGGCCTGGAATAAATTTAACTCAGAGGAGCTCTTCTAAATGCTGCCACAAATTCTTTATACCTGATCCGCTACCTCTTGAGGGACGCTATTATGCTATTTCACCAATATAGTTCGTGATTGGTCTCACGACATATTTTTGCACTTGATGCGTGAATGCTTTTGTGCATTTTTTTCCGGGTGTTGCAAAGCGTGGATTAGCGAAAGAGGCCTCTGCGCCGATGAGATGCTTCATGCTTGAATGGTTTGTAGATTTACGCCCGATTGTATATTGATGTCCGCAACTGAAGCAAAACTTAAAATGATTGCTTGGTATAGAATAACATATTTTTTGAAAATTTTATTTTAACTATGTTGTGCTGCTGTATAACTGTTTAATCACCCTTGTGCACAAATGAGGTGATTGCTTTGTTCCGCCATCTTTCTGTTTTCTTTTTCTTTTTCCTTCTTTTTTTTTTTCTATTTTTTTGTACCGTTCCCTATTCATTTGCATTATGTTTAAGTGCATGAAATATCTAAAATCATCTTGTATTATTGTTATATTGAGATGTATTTGAGGCTTATATATCACTTGTTTCTTTCATTCTTAAGTTTAGATTTATTTGAATGCATATATTTATCTCCTGTTTGGTTCAGGTGGTGTGTGTTTCAATTCTTACAATTAAGAGTGCTTTTTTTTGGCGTATTTGTTTACTAAACTTTTGAAAGTTTACATAATTTTGTTTGTTTTGGTATTATACGTAGTGATAATTATTAGATATTTTCAATTGATTATCTGGGAAATTATGAAATTTTACATATTACTAAGAAATTAGATCTGAATGTTGATGAACCATAAAATTAATAGAATGAAATTTGAATTGGTGTGGCTCAAAATCCTAAGCATTGGATCTTGTGGCTTTATGCTATTTCTTATTGTTCTCCATTTGAGCTCAATAAATCCCATGAGAGGGTGATGTAAAATTCATGATGCCCTGTAATTTTCGTACTGTTGATAATAATGAAGTTGATTGATAATTACAGAACAAGCCCCAAAACTGGGTTTTGTATACCAGAGAGAAACCTCAAAATAAAAACCAGAACGTCGTTGTCCATTACCTTCTTTTGAAGGGTCTAGAGGAATCAGAAGGATATGAATTCTATCCCAACAATCTACATAATAAAACCACTTTTAGAACCATACATAAACCAACAAAGAATTGAATCAACAACCAACAAAGATTCGGCCTCTGATACGAAGAAATGAATCGAAATCTGAATTCATCAAAAAAGACCGAATCAAAAATTGTACACTAAATACATATACAAATGTGTAAGCATATAAATATTATAATTAAAATAATAAAAAATTATATTGATGTTGTCGTGTCGGAGATGTGTGGTGTCATAAAATTTTTAAAAGTTTCGTATCGCCGTATCTGTGCAATATACTATGGCTCCGTCTGCTTTGCGAGATTCGTTAATTGGAGCTTGTCTCTTGGCTCAAGATTAGCCGAGATTTAGATTAATTATAATGGTTGTTTGGTATCCAAGATTAACTGAGTAGGATGATTGTACATATTACGCATATGGTGGTTTGGTATCCACAATTAAATAAGATTCAAAGTAAGATTAGAGTACAATTACATATTTACCCTTGATTGTTAAAGTTTTTTAAAACTTGGTGCCACATAAATTAAGAAAAAAATAAATTAAAAACCACATATACATATATATATATATATATTAAATAATGATAATTAATAATATTATTTGTAATTTCATTAAATAAAGACAATTAATAATAATAATAATCATTATTTAATAAAATTACATATTGTAAAGTATAAAAATAATTAATTATTGTGATTGATAATTATTATTAATAATAATATTAATAATAATAATAATTATTATTTAATAAAATTACATATTGTAAAGTATAAAACTAATAATAATTATTATTACTGATAATTAATAATACTAATAATAATAATTCTTATTATTATTTAATAAAATTACATATTGTAAAATATAAAATTAATTAATTATTATTATTGATAATTAATAATAATAATAATATTATTATTATTAATATTAATTATTATGATTTTAAAAAATTACATATTGTAAAGTATAAAAATAATAATAATAATTATTACTGATAATTAATAATAATATTATTATTTAATAAAATTACATATTGTAAAATATAAAAATAATTAATTATTATTATTGATAATTAATAATAATAATAATATTATTATTAATATTAATTATTATGATTTAAAAAAATTACATATTGTAAAGTATAAAAATAATAATAATAATTATTACTGATAATTAATATTATTATTATTATTATTTAATAAAATTACATATTGTAAAATATAAAAATAATTAATTATTATTGTTATTGATAATTAATAATAATAATATTATTATTAATATTAATTATTATGATTTTTTAATAATAATAATAATAATAATAATAATAATAATAATAATAATAATAATAATAATAATAATAAAAAACAAAGTGAATCCCGAAAACATAATAAGGTTTCACAAAATACAGCCCCATATACTATGGATGTAGTAAAACAAATGCTAAATGAGAAATATAAAAATACTCAACCAACCTCTCCTAATGATTTATTAAAAGAAATTAATAATTTAAAACAAGAAATACTAACTCTTAAACAAGAAAATATTTCTTTCCATAAAAGGATTTCAAATTTAGAAAAAGGAAAAAACCCCATAGATATTAATACGTTTGAAGAAGATTTATCCTTAAAAGAATTAGAAAATATACAATATGATAATTTTTTATATACTCTTGATATGGTAACTTCTCAAAAATGGTATATTAAAATAACCTTATTAATTGATAATCATTTTATTAAAGATTTAACTGCCCTTGTTGATAGTGGTGCAGATTTAAATTGTATTCAAGAAGGAATAATTCCCACTAGGTATTTTCATAAAACCACTTATACATTAAGTTCTGCTGATGGTAATAAACTTGAAATAAAATACAAACTTCCTAAAGCATATATTTGTCAAAATAATGTTTGTATTCCTACTAGTTTTCTTTTGGTAAAAAATATTACGAACCAAGTAATTCTTGGTACTCCTTTTATTCAAAAACTCTTTCCTTTAACAAAAATTGATTCAAAAGGTTTTACTGGAACTTTTGAAAATCAAATAATTCAGTTTAATTTTATAACTGAACCATACTCTAGAATATTAAATGAATTATAAGACTTACTTCTTGCTAAACACAATCAAATTAATTTTCTGAAAGAAGAAATTAATATTTTCACAATTGAAACAAAATTAGATAATCCTAAATTAAAAGATAAAATTAAATTAATCGAAAACAATTTTTCTTTACAAATATGTAATGACCATCCTAATGCTTTTTGGAATAGGAAAAAACATATTGTATCTCTTCCATATGAAGATGATTTTAAGGAAATAAATATTCCAACTAAATCACGTCCTTGCCAAATGAATAAGGAATATTTGGAATTATGTAAAAAAGAAATTGCTTCTTTATTAGATAAAAAATTAATTAAACCCTCCAAGTAACCTTAGTCTTGTACTGGTTTTTATGTTAATAAGCATGCTGAACAAGAAAGAGGTGTTCCCAGATTAGTAATAAACTACAAACCCTTAAATAAAGCTTTAAAATGGATAAGATATCCAATCCCTAATAAAAAAGATCTACTTGATAGATTATATAATGCCCTTATATTTTCAAAATTTGATTTAAAATCTGGTTATTGGCAAATACAAATACATGAAAAAGATAGGTATAAAACATCTTTTAATGTACCTATAGGACAATATGAATGGAATGTCGTGCCTTTTGGATTAAAAAATGCTCCTTCAGAATTTCAAAACATAATGAATGATATTTTCATTCCTTATACAGATTTCATAATAGTTTATATTGATGATATTCTTGTATTTTCAAAAACAATAGAATTACATTTTAAACATTTAGAAATATTTAAAAGAATTATTATACAAAGTGGTTTAGTAATCTCTAGACCAAAGATGCTTTTATTCCAGACCAAAATAAGATTTTTGGGTCATAATATTGAAAAAGGCAGTATTATTCCTATAAATAGAAGTATTGAATTTGCGTCTAAATTTCCTAATAAAATCACAGATAAAACTCAACTACAAAGATTTTTAGGTAGTTTAAATTATATTTCACCATATTATAAAATCTTGCCCAAGATACTGCAATTCTTTATGATAGATTAAAGAAACAACCTAAGCATTGGAGTACAACCCATACTCAAGCAGTGAAATATATAAAATCAAAGGTTAGTAATCTACCCTGTTTAATGTTAGCTAATCCTAACTGGGAAAAAATAATAGAAACTGATGCTAGTGATATAGGATACGGAGGAATTTTAAGTCAAATATCTCCTAATGATAAATCTAAACATTTAATTAGATATCATTCTGGTAAATGGAATAATAGTCAACGAAATTATGCTACCATAGCTAAAGAAGTTTTAGCTATAGTTAAATGTATTCTTAAATTTCAAGATGATCTTTATAATCAATCTTTTAATGTTTATACTGACTGTCAAGCCGCTAAATTTATGTTTGAAAAAGATTTTAAACATGATGTTAGTAAGCAAATGTATGCTAGATGGAAATCTCATTTAGCCCCTTTTGATTTTACAATCCATTATAAAGGAAAAGATAATAGTCTTCCTGATTTTCTAACTAGAGAATATTTACAGGATAATGGCTCCTAGAAGGAAGTTAGTCCCTAAAGTTAACATCCCTGTCATTATGATACCTCATCAAGATGAAAGATATGCATACTGGCATCTTTATCGTGGCTTTATTAATTTTAGAGTTTGGAAACCCAGAGGAATTGATAAATTGGTTCATCACTCTAGACAAGTTGCTAAGATAATTGATCTTATGCATCAATGTCTTGAAACAGGACAATCTGTTGATGGTCATGAGTTACATCCCATAGATAAAGCTTGGATTGAGCAGAATATAAACATCTACAAAATAGGTCGTAAGCGTCTTATTGCTGATATTAATAAGTCTTGTATAGCATGAGTAATATCAATGAATGTACTTGTTTTCAACCTAAGGATAAAATCCAAGGGGTCCATATAATGACTGATATGGATCGTCTTATCTATATATGTTTATTTATTAATTCTGAAGTTTTGCATTTTCAGCATATTCAATCTCAAGGTATGTCTATGCTTTTTAAAGATCATAAACATGCTACGCATATGTGCAAATTAATAAAATATGCCTTGATTCATAATAGATATATTGATAACTCAAGATCTTTGTTATATCATGATAGAAAGTTTTTAACATATCATTTTCACTCCTATCTCAGTTTAAAAATATATCTTAGTAATCTTGTTAATAAAATAATTATTTAAACTTTTGCAGATGTCAAGCATCTATCAATCATCCAGTGTTTATCAATCACCTGATGAAAATGAAGTTGACTATTTAAAAAGGCTTCATGAATTAAAAATTGAATATGGAGAACAATTAAAATTTCTTTTTTCAAGATTATTTTCTCCTAAAACACTTCCTGATGAAAGATCTGCGATAAATCAAAGTATTGATCTTAAACTTGAATATATTGATGAAATTGTAAAAATTGAAAAAGGATTTTTACATAACCCTTCTTAATTTACAGATGGATGGCCCAATCCTTTGGAGATTCCACATCCAGAGAAAATGATCTCATATGACTGAAGAAGAAAAAGTCGAATGGGAGATACATTTCAATAATTATCTTGATAAATTGGGATTAAAAACCCCAACTGAAATTAATATGTTTAAATTAAAACATGTACATCAGATTTTTATGGGAAAAAGACCTTATCCTGCATATCTAGTTAATAGAGCTAGACATATAGATAAACATATTAAATTATTAGAAGAATGTTTAAAAACTATTCCTAATAATCATCCTCTCAGAGAAGATCATCAAAATCAACTTAATGAATTAAAACAACAAAAAGATATACTTGCTACTGTTATTCATAAACATTATATTGCTTAAATAATTGAGTTCTCATCCACAGGAATAATGTATCCACGAGAAATGCAACCATACAGAGGCTACGGTAATGTCCGTAGAGGCAGAGGAGGTAGAAGTCTGGTAAACCAAATGGGCCAAAGAAAGCTTTATAATGAAAGCTTTTCTAGTGACTCAGGTAATATAGACAAGGAATATCAAGAATTCCTTAAACAGAAAAAATATAATGAAACTAAAGATCATTCTTTTGAAGGTAATTCCTCATATGCTGATAAAATTAAAAATCCTGAAGTACATACTGAGATGGAACCACTTCCATATGTATTGATGGATAGAAAAGACATAATGTTCTTAATAGAGCCTAAAGATCTGTTAATCTCCACAGATCCCTTTAAAATAACTCAAAGGTATCTTGATACTAGGTCTTTTCCTGGAGGTTCTGATAAAAGCAGAATTGTTTATGAGTTAATACTCTCCAAAACTGGTACTGTCCAGTTTAATCATGCTTTTCCTACAGGAACTACAGCTTATTATAATTATACTAAAGCTGTCATTTTACAAAAATCTGTTCAGACCTGTCTTTGGTATCTAGTCAAACCCTCAAAGCCCTAAATGCCTATCCGTTGGCTTGAGCAGGCAACAATAGGATTCTTAACATAGATACCAAGACTGAATCCAAACCCTTTTAACCTTGGGTATGACGACAGGTTCAATTGAATTTGTAAAAAGTTCATGGAACCCCCTGTTCAAAGAGAAAGATCCTGCCCCGAAATGGTATCAGAGCCATGTTGTTTGTGGATTTTAGTAGAGATGTTATTTAACACACACTTTGAATGTCTATTGCTATGTATCTATTTAGATCTGATAAAAATACTGTTAAAAACAGTGTTTGCCATGAAATGGAACTACCTTAGGACTTAAATTTATTAAATAAATGGTCTATTCCTAAAATTAATATAAATAAAATATATGGGACAGGTACGTTTGAGAAAATCTCATGGAAACAAATTGTTAAAACAACAGAGGAAACCATATTATTAAATAAAGATGAAATGATATTAAAACTCTTAAGTGAAAGAGATTTACAAAGATATAAAAATTTATATAAATACAAGCACTTATTTACTTACCATAAGTATAATCATCATAATTGATATGAAGATTATTACCTTTAAGGGTTTTTCTTATTCTTTCAGCAAATAATGGAGGTAAACCATCAATAAATTTAGATTTCCAATGTGGTGAATTACTTTCAGGAAGTTGTAATACTCTGCTTAGGAAAACATCTTATACCATCTAAATGAACTTAGAGTATGGCATCTTTGATTTTGTAAAAGAGTTCTTATTGTTTCAGAATTGTCTGACCATCTGCCAGTAAAATGTTCAAAAATATTTACTACCAAGGTATAAACAATATTTTCTTCAGTTATATTATTTTCAATTTTGTTTTATTTAATATTTCTTGTTTAAATTCTCTGGTAAGATAATTATCCCACCATCCTTTTAATTGACCAGTAAATTCAGCAATTATCATTGAAGCAATGGCTTTATCAGTATTATTATTATTTTTACAAACAGTACTATACATTAACATTCTATGTAACATATTACCTATTTGATTACTAGTATATCCATCAAGATTCCATTCATAAATGTGGTTTCCACTATAACTTGTTGTGTTTACAAATTCTTGTTCTTCATAAAGAATATCTTGAGGGGTTGGTCTTGGATAATAGTAAAATCTTTGATTTGGTTTATCCGCATATTTATTAGAATAGGTTTTTCTTCCCTGTTCTCTTAATTTATTTATTTCATCTTGAAAAATACTTTTATAATCAGATGAAGAGTCTTCTAATTTATTTGAAAATTCTAAAGTATTTAATTTTAAATTATCAAACTTTTCTTGTAATATTTTCTCAAATTCAGTTATAGTAGTTTGTTTAAAATTTTTTATTTCAGGAGGAGGTTGAATTGTGGGTTCAGAAGTAGTTTTATCTATTTCAGCTTCTTCTTCAATTAATAGCTTATTTAATTTTTGATTAATCCTATCAGTTTATTTCTAATTTGATCAATTCTATTTATAGCTATATTTATTTGTTCACCCAAAATTATTGAATAAAGATTATTATAATTTTGTTGTCTAATTAGACTATTTAAATGTTGAGCATTAATTACCAAGGTTTTATTATCTAATAATTTTTCAAAAGCATTATAAGATCGTGTTTGATTATCACTTTTTATTTCAAAATGTTCTTGAGGAGGAAATATTCCTTTAACAACATTGTTAGAAGATATTTCATAAGTTCTTTCCAAAACAGAAATTTTATTTTCTAATTTTTTAATAAAAGTTAAAGTAAACCATTGAACAAAAGGTAAGGTTTGATTTAAATCTGAAAGATAATCATAACACTGTTCAGAAAGATTTTTAATTTCTGAAGGAGTAAAGGTTTTAAAAAGCCATTCTCTGAAATTATTCCAGCACGGTTGATTAAATTCTCGTTGACAAATTTGTCTTGCCAGGGATCCTGGACTAAAATCAATTTGGTTGTAATTCATGAGTAAACTATTTATACATGATATCCCATTTCACTTAGGGTTGGATCAATTTCATTGATGTTCTTAGTAGGAGAAACAAAATTATCTGAATCTATTTTTAAGTGTTTAATAGGATCATTTAAATATATTGTAGAGTCTAAAGATTTATCTGTTCTGGCAGGACAATTATCTTCTTCATTCTTAATTTCTGAAAGGCGAGAAGTTGAAGCTCTAGAGGGGTATTGTATTTGATAATTTTGTGGTGAAATAAAAGAATATCTAGATCGACTAGATCCAGGTCTAAAACCTGACTTTGGTAAGGAAAGTTGTCTTGTAGGCATTTTAATAAAAACATTTCCTTCTTGAGGCCCGCAATTATAATCTTGGCAACCAAACAATAAATTAGCCGAGATTAGCTGAGATGTGAAGGCATTTTCTCGGCTAATCTCGAAAAGCAAACGAGGCCTATATAGATAGAAATTCATTAGCAAATTGGATTTAATAGCTCAATCAAAATGCTGGACATACACAATTTGATTTGATTATTGACACAAACTAGAGTTGTCATTCAAGGTTCGGAATTTATGGAGTTAATCCCAATGTTTAATTACTTATTATGCATGTAAATATGCATGTCATTTACTATTCTTGCTATATATACAGAGAGATATACTATTGAATGAAGATCAAATTATATGGCAACTACTACTACTATTCTACGCAGGCTATCAATAGGAAAAATATTGGCATGAGGGGATTTGACTTTTTTTCTTTAAAGTGTATATAGTTGTGGTATTCCTAAAATGCCCTTTTAACTACTCATGACTTCTCTACCATTTTTTTTTCTCCAACAATGTATTCTTTATTTCTATTTTCTATTGTCGCCACTTTCCCGTTGTCTCTCTTACATTATTTTTTTTCTAAAAAATTATTCTATTTTATATTTTTAATTATTTTTAGTCAATAAATAATTTTATTTAAAATTGATTTTTTTTTTACTTTTCATAAATTTAATAAATATATTATAGTATAAATGATAATAGTTACGAAAGATGTGTATTTGCATAGAGAATTTAGCAGAAAATTAATTTTATATTATTATAATTTAACTATCTCACTAAATTATGTCTCACTTTTATTTTATACACACATCGAGTGTGCTCGATGCAGTAGTAATTTAATAAAAGAAAGGGCCTAAAAGATGGTATAATAAAAAAAATATATTTTGTACATACATTAGTTATTACATTCTGCACGATCATTCATATTTAAATATGCATTTATATTTTTGCATTGTAAGCCTAAAATATTAATTACCAACAATTTAAAATTATTTTTATGCTTTACTGACTAACTTTTTTTTTTTCTTTTTTTTTTTTTTTACACTTATCGACTCAAATCCATGATTTTTACACATACCACATCCAGGTATTCCTGGTGGAAATAATTACCCAAAAAATGATATAGGATGAGTTGGTACGTATTTTCTGAGTTTATGCTGTTGTATTAAGATAAGGGATAATTACTTCCACTATCCCTGAGTTTATGCCAAATTACAAATAACACCCCTTTGTATCGGTAATTACCGATACCCCCTTGAGTTTTGTTTCCGTCTTTCAGTTAGGTTGACTAACGGTCAACGTTCGTAAATCCAATTGAACTTCCAAATTTACCCTTTTGAAGGAGGGAATGATATTTGACCAATTATAAATTGACTCTTTTACCCTTATGACTAATTTTATGTGTTATATTGAATAAATAAGAAAATATATTTGAATATTTATTATTTATAATGTCTATATATATATATACATATTTGCACATAATAAATATTCATACATAATATAAATATTGTACTGTGATAAATATATATATATTTGCACATTTTTTAAATTTATATACATAATATAAATATATATAAATATAATATACATAAATATATACATACATAAATATAATATAAAAATTATTTATAAATATATATATACACACATACTGTCCGCCGCCGCCGCCCAATCTAGAGCGAGAGGAAGAGGAGAGAGAGAGATGGAGAGATACAAATGAGGGAGACGAGAGAGAGATCTAGAGATAGAGAGATACAAATGAGGGAGACTAGAGAGAGAGAGAGAGAGAGAGAGAGAGAGAGAGAGAGAGGCAGACAGTTGAGGGAGTTGAGAGAGAAGCAAAGATACAACTGAGGGAGATGAGAGAAATCTTCCACCGCCATCTGCGCAACTGCGCCCGCATCAGCTGCCGCCGCCGTCGCCACCGCCACCACCCACTGTCTGATCTAGAGTGAGAGGAAGAGATACAGAGGGAGAGGAGAGAGAGCGATACAGATGAGGAGAGGAGATCGAGAGGGGGAGAGAGGGACGGAGGAGAGAAACCTTCCTCTACTGTTACCTGCGCCCGCCGTCCTCCGCAGCCCGCCATCTCCACCCGCCACCGCTAGAGAGAGAGAGAGAGAGATCTCATATCTAGATTTGAGAAAAAAGAAAAAGAAAAGAGAGAGAAAAAAGGAAAGAGGAAGAGGAAGAGAGATTGAGAGATAGAGAGGGAGAGAAATGTTGGGTGGCGGGGCCGATGGTGTGAGTGAAGGAGTGAGGGTGGGGTGGCGCTGGCGGTGTGAGTGATGGAGTGAGGCGGCAGTACGAGGGCTGGGGTAGAGTGAGGTGGCGGTGGAGGGGAGTGAAGGGTGGTGGGGGTTGGGTGGTGGGGGGTGGGAGTTAGGGTTTGTTTGATAAAGATATGTATTTTTTTCCCCAAAAATATTAATAAAAGGTATTTGGTCAATTCAATCATATATCTATTTGTTTATTTTTTTAAAATAAAAAATATTTCAAATATTCAAGGGGTAAAATGGATATTATATAATTTCCGTCTATTTTACCAATAAGTCCATAAAACTCAGGGGGTATCGGTAATTACCGATATAAGGGGGTGTTATTTGTAATTCAACCTAAATTTAGGGGTGGTGGGAATAATTATCCCTTAAAATAAACATGTGTGTGTTTTTAGATTTTTTAGTTATATATTTTCAACAAAAGAAAAAGCATGAAGCCGTAATGTGTAATAATCTTGAAGTGAAAGCTGAGGGTCTGGTTGGATGGATTTTAAAAAAATGCTTCTCGAATGGTGTTTTTTATAAAAGAGTGTTTTTTTTTAAGACACGTAGTTTTGCATTCGTATACAACAATTAAAAGTGCTTTAAAATATATTTTTATTTGAAACTATTTTAGAGTAATTTCTAACAAAGGCAAAAATGGCTTCTTTTTTTTTTTTTTTCCTGGCTTCTTTTTTTTTAAAAGTTCATACAAACATATTTTTTTTAGCTCTGAAGTGTTTTTTTTTTTCAAAAAATAAATATTTTTTTTTATTTGAAACAAGTCCATCCAAATGAACTCTAAAGTGTGAAAAGATGTAGAATTTCAATTTGTAGAATATAAAAACAAGCACAGTTTCGACAACAAAAATTATCATCCCTAAAATTGAATCGTTATTATTAGGAAAATTACAGTAAGGCTCCCTTGAGATTAAGTCCAATTATACGTAGACCCCCTCAGTTATGAAAAATTACACATACCTCCCCTAAGGTTTGGATCCGCCTAATATTCAAGAAAAAGATAATGAAATAACTTTATTATTCTGGTCGGAATATTAAGAAAAAATTTTACAATTCAGGTTAAATATAAAATGGCATTTTTATCTATTTCCTTGATGACAATTATTAATTCTAGTACCATTGAGCATAGCAACTGGATCGGAGACGGTGTTGTCTTTCGCGTAGTCTTGCAGTAGAATGATTAGGAGGCGTTCTTCACAAGGGGTGAAACCTGTATCATAACATAGGGACATTCTGTCCCCAGCCCGCCGACGGGGGGTAGTCATGACTTTATCCTGTTACAAAGCAAATATTTGAACTTAACCGTCTTGCTAAGCTACCTTCCTCTACTAACAATGTAACTACATTATAATCAATTTTCAATGACCAAACCAGCCTGGTAGTTTTCATACCAAGTCACAAGATTCAAAAGCAGGGGAGCCAACTAATACTCATACAACTTGCATACGAAAAAAGAAGGGTTTGCATTCGCCCCAAAATCTGAAGTGATTAATCAGTCCGAAATTGTCTACAACAGTTTCGCTTTAACAGGACATTCGTTGTAGGAACCTTCAACGGTGATCAATTCGGCATCAAAGATAATATAAAATCGAAGAAGAGTTTACAAGATTTCAAGCAATACCTCACAAACTTGTTCTAGTGCCCGACCAGTTGGAATAATGAAGATATCTCCTGGGCGCCGTTCTGCTTTACCGCCCCAACAACAGAGCCGATAAAGAAAAACCCTAATTGGCTTTGGGGAAAAAATCTGCAATAGCAATTCGAAAGATATGGATTGTTTTATATCAGCTCATGTAAATATGTGAACCCTAATACGCTTTTTAGTAAGATCGCCAGCACGATTAGTCAATACGCAAATGGGTGGGAAAAAAGTACCACAAACCACTAACAGCGTGTAAGTATGCATTGGGCAACAACCAAATAATTCGAAGGGTAGATTTGGTAATTCGCTAAAATTTAATCAGGATTGTCATGTAATTGGTGCAACCAAACGTAGAATTATGATCTAGTGCTAGAGTCACGAAACATTTCATCATAAGTACCAAACACACCAATTAATCTTGCCTAATTGTGGGTAATCAATAATCACATGACAAGCCACAAATAACTCGTCACAGAAACCAAACACATCCTAAGAGTATTATTGTTTACAAAAAAAAATTGAATTTTTGGAAAAAAGAAAGGTAAAATTAGAATTTTGCTATAATTTTTTGTTTAAATAAGCAAATCACAGGCAATGTATCAATGAAATGTGCTACCAGTTAGTCGGATTCAAATCTCAAGGGATGCATATATAATTTTTCATAACTAAAGGGGGTCTAGTTATAATTTGACTGAACTTTAGGGGGCCTAAGTGTAATTTTCCGTTATTATTATTATTATTTTGGTAGAATTATTATTATTATTTTGCTCACAAAATTTGTCTTCTGTAATATAGTTCAAACCTATATATAACGCAAGAGTCAGGAGTCCACACTGGTAGTAAGAGTGAAGTTACACAGAGCGGAGGATTTTGATCCTTGCCATTTCCGTCGCCCTCCGCCCCCGCTTCCGCTGCCGTTGCCATAGAAGTTAAGTCTTCCAGAGGTATGCTTCGTCGCTTTCCTCCCTGCTTCATTGCTTGGCTTCTTCTCACGCTTTACTGCTGCTAACGTGTCCCGCCAAGTACCGTGCACCAACTGTTTGTTGATTTGCCAAACCGGAGGGCCTAGCCATTATGAGGTTTTCTGACCATGGGATCCCAAAATTTTGGAGAAATAAGATGTAAATGTATCAGAAAATATTAGCGGAGGAGAGATGTTGAGGTTGTACTATAAAGTTCGCAATTTAAGGGATGGGTTTTTTGTCTTGAGTTTTTAAGCTTTAGCTATATTGTTATCTGAACAAGTTTATAGGGATGAATGCTTTATTGAGTACTATTAATCCCACTTCATTCTGGAGAGGAGTTGATTGCTGATTATATCTATTTATTGGGTTCTTTAGGAGGTTGATGAACCAGCTTAGCGTATTTTCTTAGTAGGGATGAATCATCTATCAAATGCCTTCTCATTGATTGATTTGGATGTTGAAGATGCTGGGGAACCGACTAGTCTTTCCGCTGGTGGTGATAGCAATTCTGAAGTCGGAGGTATCGACATTTTCTTTCTTTCCTTTCTTCTTCTTCTTCTTCTTCTCCTTCTATCATTTTTTTTAATTTATTTTTTTCCTTCAAGTTTTTCAGTCATTTTCCTGGTTTTAACTGGTTTAGACCACACGAGGAATGCTAAATTTCTCTGAAGTTCTGGAGCGGATCAAAATATTTACTTGATGCTTTACACTGCCAAATTATCTAATAACTCATTTATACTGCATCAATGATGAACCTCTTGAGCAACTTATTTTTCTTTATGTATGAGTTAACAAGAAAGGGCTACTTTTGTGATGTAGATGGTAATAAAAGAGAAGATAGTGGTTCGGTGGACGAAACCCTGCTGAAAAATGACAACGGGGCCAAACTAACGGAAGCTCTGATTCCGGGGAATTACAAAATGCCACTTGTGTGGATTGACCTGGAAATGACTGGTGAGATTTCGGTTGTTAATATATGTGGATTGACAAAATATGATTTTTCATTGACAATATTACAAAGTATTAGATGACAATATTCACAATCAAATGCCTGAGTTCGTCAGTGGCAGTAAACATATCGAACTTCAAAGTTTCTGTGGAGGCATCAGAATTTTTATCCATGTTATTTTATGAGCATGCCTTTCTTCTTCTGGTGTTTGTTGGGATACCTAGTACGTCGATTGGGGATTGGGTGACTGTGAAACTTGGTTTGCAAGTCATTACAGCTTTGGTAGTTTAAGAGCGCTTATTAGGTTGTTCTTTCTTTCAAGCTCATGAGCTGATTGACGTTTTTGCTAATTCATTTGATTGACTAGCATAATGGCTGATAATTTCCAGTTTAAGACAAAGGACTTAAGAATTCCTGTTTGATTAGGTTCCAGAGAAGCTGCTTAAGTCCTGGATTTGATAAGCAAAAAAGTCTTCAAATAGATGTCATGTTTGGTACCTTGTTCCAGGTTGGTGTTCCTGTAACCTGTCTCTTCCACTTGTTCGTTCCATCATGCTTTTTTCTTCCACTCTAGTGACTTTCATTTAAAGTCCCCATATCCCTTTTTCCTGGGGAAGCTTTTCACACCAATATTTTTTATTTTCAGCCATATACTCCACGTCAACATCTAATGCCCTGCCCACATATAGGAGTCAGATAGTGTAAGATTACAGTTTCCTTAAACTAATTTTGGTTCTCTTTTATGTTACATAGCCTTCTCATGCCAACCATTTATATTCTTGTCCTATTCATCCTGCAGTCATAAAGCTCTTTACCCCAACATATTCAGTTCCAGGGCTGGTTGTTGTGTTCAAAAAACTCATTGATGGATGGAGCACGATTGGATTGATAATGTGGACTAGTCTTTTCACCTAACTAAAAACAGATCACTTTGGTACAATATTGTGGAACTTGGCACTAAGTCAGTGATAGTTTGTGTCCTCTATGTAATAAAGAAGAGAAGAATGTTCTGGTGGATTGTTGCAGTGTAATCTGCCAGTTACTTATCACCTGCCCATTCTTAATTATTAATGTTGGGTGGCATTTTATTTTCTTCATGGCTTTCTCAATAAATAAGCTATATGTTTAGAATTTGAGAATGGATTTTTGATATCCTATTTAGTTGGTTATTCATGATATACTAGAAAATAAGTATCAGAATCTTAGCCTTATGGCTCTGAGTTGCTGTTGTCAATCAAAAATTCCATGTGGAATCTGCATGATGTTGACTTGAGTATTATGTCTATGCACATTGAAATAAGGTTAATCCCGTCCTTTCTGTGTGCTGTATAAGTTTGTTCTCCTAAACTGGATTTGATTTCTTCCTGTTGCTTTTCTACCTTTCTTCCTTTGCTTAAAGACACAGAATAGCAAATAATAAAGGAATACTCTTTTCAGCTTAATTTATATGTTAGCCTAATTCATTGTTGAACACATCAGGCTGAATGCATGTAAACATTCTTCTTCTTTTTTGTTATGCCCATGTAGGTTTGAATGTCGAAGTTGATAGAATTTTGGAGATTGCTTGTGTGATTACTGATGGAAATTTAACCAAGTCTATTGAGGTAACACCCGCATCGTTTCTTGATATGATGTATAGCGTTTGCAGCTGATCTTTCTCTATATCTATTATTCGGTTTTCTGAACATTGTGTTGCAAGAAATCCTAATTTCTTTTGTCATTGTTAGAAAAATGGATTCTATCATTTCTGATCTCTCTTTACAATGAGAAGTGGTGGATTTATAGTACGTGATTTGCCTAACTAAATGTAACTTTTAACCCTAACCCCTTAACCTCCACCTAATTCTAACATTAATCTCTACTTTTAATGTCAGCTGTGCAAACAATAAATACATCATTATTCCCAACAGTCATAAGGTCATTGTTTCACTATCCTGCTTAAATATCAAACTTTTCATATGTATTTTTTTTCTGCAGGGTCCTCATTTGATTATTCATCAAACAAGGGAGTGTCTTGATAAAATGGGAGAATGGTGTCAGGAACATCATTCAGCAAGTGGTATGTAGGTTTGCACATACTGTTACCTTTCTATAAATTTGTATAGCTCAATGTTTAACAGAAAGATCAAAGACTTCCGGTTTTAGAAGATGCATCTCCCTCATAATAATATTTGTCATAAGTCGGTACTCTGTCTCAGGTATTAGAGACAGATATACTACATTTTATGGATTTACTTTTAACACCTGCAAGTCACACAAATTTTGTTGGTACTTAGGTCTAACAGAAAAGGTTCTTCAAAGTACGATAAGTGAACAAGAGGCTGAAAAGCAGGTAATGGTTTGCCTTTTATTTATATTCGTGGGGCTTTATATCCATGTTATTAAGAAAATGTGCATGTTTGTAACACTTCAGTGCATAAAGAGTTATTTCTCATGAAAAGGCCTTAATGAGCAAGAAAAGAAATCTATGAGAAAGGCTGTAGCTAACTTTTGCTCTTGAAAATATTAATGTAGAAGCTTCAGAACATTGCAAGCTCCTACTTAGACAGAGTTCTTATCTTGGTCATGGTGTAGCTTGTTTCAGTTCATCAGCAGTTAAAACTGATTGGATTTTGTATGAAGAATATTGTGAATCTGCCCCAGGGCGATCAAATGCATAAAAGATAAATTTTGGCATTATCTGTGATTCTGTGTTGAGTGTGCTGAGCTTGATTTTGAGTTAAATCTTTTATTGCATTTATGTGGTTTCATACAAAATTAGATTTGCTTCATAATACTTGTTTGCCTTTTATGTCTTGGTTCTATACAGGTTCTAGAGTTTGTCAAGAGAAACGTGGGTACATATACACCTCTTATTGCTGGAAATTCAGTCTATATGGATCTACTATTTTTGAGGGTAAGAAATGCTTTAAATTACCAGTATCTATAGCATTTGAAAAGATATTACTTCATGAAACATGACAATGTTTTGTGAATTGTTTTCTACAATATAAGTTTCCAAATTAAAGTATAGCTTGGGAACCACTGAAATTTATATATAACCTTATTGTTTACTAGATAAAAGAATATAAACACAAGAAAGAGTAAATGCTACTGCATAGGCGGTAAAAAGGGGTGCGTATTTAAATGGTGCAAAAGAAAATACAAGTCACATTCCTAGAAAAATAAAATATCTAAGGGCTAGACTTGGAAATAAATTAGACAATTCGCTAGGATAAAGAGGGGAAAAAAAAAAGAAGAAGAAGGAACAAGCTCTCCAAAAATGCAATTGCAAGCACGTGCTACAAATATGAGAAAACCTTGTAACCTTTTAGTTGATTATTAAACTTGCAATAATGTTGACTACTTTTCCTCTATGTTGTGTAGTGCATGTGCAACAGTTTGTCGCTGTAGTTGTTAGCGAAACTCTGTAAAGTTGACATTATTGCTCCAATATATTTAAAGCATCAGAAGCAATAAATTAGCATGTTTTGCTGCTTTTGGTTGAATTATGTTCTGGCTTCTGGTTATTTTTAAGAGTAAATTACGTTAAGCACCCCAACCTTTGAGGTGTTTTGCACTTTGGTACCCAACCTTTATCATTTGTGCGCCGATGGTATTTTTTTTACTATTTCGATGGAATCTTTGTGGAATATTCGAGCATATTCTGGGAAATATTGAGGAATATTCCACTAGAATAATGTAAAAAATACCATTGGTGCACAAAAGATAAATATTAGGTGTACTAAAACGCACATTTACAAAGGTTAGGTATCAAAGTGCGAAACACCCCAAAGATTGGGGTGTGTAATATAATTTACCCTATTTTTAATCATACCGTTGGATAGATTTATGATCTTTCAATTGTTATACGAGGATAATCAGTCACACATGCCCCACAGCGACAGGCTCACTCTTTTGAGTATTACTGGCAAAATACTATAGACTACATTATGTTTTCTTGTCTTCTCAAATCTCTCAGATTCTGCATCATGTGAAGCATTCTGGTTCTCTCATAATCTTATTGGACTTTCATGTGACAGAAATACATGCCGAATTTGGCTGCGCTTTTCTCTCACGTTATTGTCGATGTCAGCAGTGTCAAGGCCTTATGTCTTCGTTGGTACCCCAAAGGTGACAATTTTGCACCTCTTGACTTCAAGCTATTTTGACACTGATAATACGTATTAAACTGACAATAAATATATATTTATCAGATAACAACATTTATGAATTGAATAATGCTAATAGTTAATTCTTAACTTGTCATTGTTGATTATTGATGGCCGATGTGTAGTATGCATTATACCCCAGACATTTGTTGATGCATTTATAGTGACAACATAATGCCAAGAAATAGTAGCATTCATGTTACTGTCACCATACATGTATCACTAATGATCAATGCCGACAACTTAAATTTAAATGCTATCATTTTTAAGCTTGTTCAACCACTATTGTGATAACATAAAAGTTCAATCTCTTAAGTACATAATTTTTTCCCCCTTGTTCTTCCTGATTTTCGCACTTTCTTGTATGCTCTATAGCTCTCTCATCTTATTGACCAACATGGCCCTTCTTTGAGGGAATGTACACATCATTGTGTTGAACTCTCTCTCTCTCTCTCTCTCCCTCTCTCTCACATTTCCTATACTAAGTTTGTGATACCTCTAGATATGAATGTCATGTTTTGCTAGATAACAAAAAGGCTCCCCTGAAGGAAAACAAACACAGAGCGATGGATGACATAAAGGAAAGCATAGCAGAACTCAGATACTACAAGGAGCATATCTTCAAACCTTCCAAGTCTAAGAAATGATAGAGAGACGCTCCAGTTAAGTTTGCGATGTTCTATATCTTAAGCTACTCAAGCTTCATCCAAAACGATGCGATTTCACCACCCGCTCGTCCCAATTTGTGTTCGAATTTATATCATTTTTCTTTCTCTTCTGTTTTCTTTTTCACTGGACATTGTCTCAGAATTCATGTTATACACGGATCAATGGATC
This sequence comes from Petrea volubilis, assembly GCA_026212405.1. NCBI lineage: Eukaryota > Viridiplantae > Streptophyta > Magnoliopsida > Lamiales > Verbenaceae > Petrea > Petrea volubilis. Next base: position 2,496,500 of record CM047880.1, read on the forward strand.
CAATATTGGATGTTTTTATATATGTACTTTTGTGGTCTTATTTGTGGATATTAGTATTTGTGTTTGTTAATCTTTTTCTGTTTATGAATATTTTGGCCTGTAAGTCATAAACTGATGTGAAGATAAATCAATGAATATAGTAACACCCTTTAACTTGTTTAATTTCTTGGAGTAGCTCGTTTCAGGTAGACAATTCATGAAAAAATGTCACAACATTTAGTATTAAAGCCCATAATTGTAGGGCCCACAAACCAATACTATATTCAATCCTAACCTTACAATATAGGGTTGCAAACTGCTTGTCAGATAACCATTGGGCTATAGTCGAATGATGGGGATTAGGGATGGCAATGGGTTTGAGTTGGATCCAAACTTGGTTTCGACCCGTTTCGAACTTGCCCCGTTAGTGTTTATATATATTTTTTATTTATTATTTTATGAAAAATTATATTATATGCATCTATATTTTATATATAAAAGTATATATTATATAAATAGTTGCATAAAAAAAACAAATATGAGACTCTTATATATAAAAATAATTATATAACATTAGTACGTAAGTTATTATTTCAAAATATGTGTAAATAAATATGTGATAACGATGTTTTATTTTTCAAAAATTAAAATATGTTCATAGAAATTTGTAAATACCTGGTGTTTTGGTATTATTATTATTATTATTATTATTATTATTATTATTATTATTATGTTTAGAAAGTTGTAATAATATTAATTTTCCTAACAAATTTATATTTTTAATTGTTTTAAAAATATAAATTGAGTCTACCGGGTCTAACTCGGACCTGGTGAGCCCCGGGCGGATCTTGGGTCTGGCTAGACCTACCCCGTTACCATCCCTAGTGAAGATTTGAACCTAACACCATTGAAGTTTCGAATTCGAGTTCTTTTGTCCTCTTCTCTTTTCTTTTGTGTGTGTGTGTGTGTGTGTGACGTTTCGATTGATATTTATAGACGTTCCAAATTGATTGTATAAATAAATTAAAAAAAGAAAAGAATGCTTGTAAGATAAGGAGACGTGTCATTAAATCATGCGATGTATAAATACCTAGAAAAGGCATTGTATCTCATTTTACCAATCTTACTCATTAGTATCTCAACCTCCAGTAGCTTGCCCATTAAACTATTTAGAAAATACACATAAAATACATATATATATATATAATCAAGCTTACATTATTGTCCTAAATCCTCCTGCACAAATACTGCAAGCAATGCTTTTTTCTTGATTATAAATAATGCCACTATTTAAATGCATCGTATTATTCCCCCTAAAAAAAAGGGTCCCAGTCTTGTTATTTAAACTAAAATCCATCTATAACAAAAATCACTTTTGATCTCTTTATAATATATGGCGAAATTGAGATCCCAAGAGTATAAGGTTTTTGGTTCAATTTATCATTAAAGCGTGTGGGTTTTGTTTCTATTTTAATAATGATTTATTTATTCCACTTTGATAGTAACTTCTTTATTTCTTTATTATGAAATAATTTGTTTAGTACATTGGGTCGTGATCCAGTACTTTGTTTTGTAACAAAAATAAGTTATTGATAATTTAATATAATTGAGCGAGATGTAATGCCTAGTTGGATAGGTTTGCAAAAAAAAAAAAAAAAGTGCTTGTTGAACTATATTTTTTTTATAATAGATATTTTTTTAAGTTAAATAATTTTTTTATTTTGATATAATAATTAAAAGTACTTTAAAATATATTTTTTTTCTTTAAACTACTCTTGATAGCTTCCAGAAAAATTAGTTTCGGGCTTTTCATTCTTGTTCTGATTTTTTTAAGGGAAAAATGCACTGTACTACCCTGTGGTTTGGGAAAGAAGCACGCTAAACCCTAGGGTTTTCTAATTGTCAAAATAAACCCTATGATTATAAAAATCAAGTTCACCGCCCCCTATGCCATATTTGTCAATATTTAAATTAAAATGACAAAATTACCCTTGTAGACATACCTAATTTTTTCTTTTTCTAGTTTTTCTTTTTTCTTTTTCTTTTTCTTTTTCTTCCCCACTGTTCTTCTTTTTTCTTTTTTCTTTTTTTTTCCCTCTCTTCTTCCTTCCTCTCTGCCATTCAACTCTCTCTTTTGTCCCTCTTCTCTCTCACGCCAACCGTCGCCGTCGCAGTTGCCACCGCCGCCATGCCCACATCGGCCGCCTCCACCACGGCCGTTCTCTTCCCTCTCTACCATTTTATGGATCTACTCTCTCTCTCTCTCTAGATCTGTCGAGGAGGGCGGCGGAGGGCGGCGGCGGCAGAGGACGGTGGGGGAGGGCGGCGGCGGCGGAGGCTAATGCGAACTTGAAAGAGGTTGAAAGAGGTAAACCCTAAATCAATTTTCTCTCTCACAAGTCTATCTCTCTCACCCTCAATCTCTCCTCTCACATCTCTCGATCTGAATCTCTCTCTCGTTTTCAAAGGGCGGCGGCGGCAGCAGCAGCGGTGCTGCGGTGATGGTGGATGGCGGCGACGACTGTGGTGGTGGCAGATGGGGCGGAGACCCTCTCTCTGTCTGTCTGTCTCTCTCTCTCTATGAGATGGTAGACGGTGGCAGTGGTGGTGGCAGACGATTGTGGTGGTGGCGGAGACCCTCTCTCTGTCTGTTTGTCTCTCTCTCTCTCTCTATGCGATGGCAGACGGTGGCAGTGGTGGTGGCAGACGGTGGTGGCAGTGGTGGTGCCAGACGGTGGTGGCAGACAGTGGTGGCAGTGGTGGTGCCAGACGGTGGTGGCGGTGGTGGCATAGGGCGGTGGCGGCGGGGTGGTGGTGGTGGTGTTTTTTTGGGAGATAAGGACTTTTTTATTTTTGGATAAAAAAAAATGCAATTATTTTATGAAAAAAAAAAAGAAAATTGATTTTGTAATAATTTGGAATCCTAAGGGTAAAAATGCCATTTTATACCTGAAAAATGAAGCAAAATTCGCACTAAACGCGCGTGTACAGCACCCTATGTCAGGAAGGTTTATCAAACTTGATTTTTATAACCACAGGGTTTATTTTGACAATTAGAAAATCCTAGGGTTTAGCGTGCTCCTTTCCCAAACCACAGGGTAGTACAATGCATTTTTTCCTTTTTTTTAAATGCCCAATCAAATATAATCTTTCTCTAGAAAATAAATATTTTTTTTAATGTCCAATTCAAACTGGCAATATTCTTTTAAATATATATATATATATATATATATGTGTGTGTGTGTGTGTCTGTGTGTGTATTATGGGTTGTTGGCACATGACATGACCCACACAGTCTAATACATAGCCAATCAAGAATGTTTTACATGTGAAAATTTTCATGTGATGGAAAAAGGACAACTATATTCAACACCTAAGGAGGGTTCTATCTTCTTTCATTTCACTCGTTTTCATAAGCAATAATGACAAAATATCACAGCTACTTCTCAAAGACTTCATAAGATTCTCTATTTGTTTAATCCCACTTTCTTTTGTTTTTTTCTTAAAAAAAAAAAGGTGAAACAAATCGAAACTTATTTTAATTATTTGAATGCATTCATATTTATTATGAATCAAAACAATTAGTATATGGATTGAGACAATCCTAAATTGAACGTGAACTCAACTGTTTGGTGGAACTAAGACCCTCGCTTTTGGGTATGTTTGTGTATTCTCTCTATATTCTTTCTATTTGTTTCTTTATTTTCTAAAAATAATTTTCTCTGCAGTCCTTTTTTGAGCATCACTATTAGTTTATATACCGAAATTCCATTAGTTTGTGCATTGATAATTTCGATGCGTATCAATCAAGTATACCGTCTCAATCCACTTGTATGTTTATGCGTGTTGATTTCAAGTAGAAAAAAGAAAGAAAGAGAAGGTTTAATTTTTTATAATTGTTAAGAAGGTAGGGCGGGGGGGGGGGGGGGGGGGAGGATGGTTCATTTCACACCTATCTCTAGAGATGGTGCAAAGGGGGTTGCAAAAGATAGTCATCCCGTCAAGTTTATGCTAAATTAAAATTTATATGTATTTTTAAAAAATTTTGAATTTCACCCCGCCCCTCCACCCAAATAATAAAAATACTTTTAATCTTTTATAAAAATTTCATATCGCTCCCTAAATTGAAAATTTTGGCTATATCCCTACTCATCTTTCACTTCTATTTTAGGATGTTTGCAAATATTTTTACTTTCAAAGAAATGTTGTAGTAAAAGTTGAAAAAAAAATTAAGTAATAAAATTATACATATGTTGAATAGTATTTGGAAAAGAATAAGTGAGAGATGATGGTTAAATTATATATATGTTTAACAAAATTTGAAAATGCTTCTAATTTTTAGTTTATTTTATTTTTTTCCCATGAAAATAGCAAATCAAGCACCATATAGCTAATTTTTTCAATGGAAACGGAAATATATATATATACACACACACACACGCATGCACACACACAGATTTTTTCCCTCATTATTCATATTCCTTCTTTTTTCTTTTTTATAATTGATTCGATATTCATAAATTGATTGCCAATCTAAACGACAATGTCAGGAAAAGGTATGTCCCGTCAAGCTAATAATATTCATTATGCTTAGGGGTCCATCGCAACATGAATCTAGATTCATTTTTCATTCCAAATAAATTTATATATAGTTTTCGTTTTCTCTTTTAGAAAAAAAAAAAAAAAGAAGGAAAAATTGCATCCCATCTCAAAGCACATTTTTTGTTTTTAATATACTTGTAATAAGAAAACACGTCATTCACTAACCAAAATCTTGTAACAAATAGAATTTTGTAACAAATAAATATATTTATAACGAAGTTGTAGCAAATTAAAATTAAAAGTTAAAATAAATTTGATAAATGACAAAGAATATATGAAATGATTCGTTATGGATGAAATTCCTCACAAAAGTATATTGTGACGGAATTCTTCGAATTTGTGATAAATTTTGCCGTTAGCGATGGGACGATCTTTTATAATGGTTATAAACTCAATATTTACTATCCATACAATTTATAAGATTATTATATAAAGAATCAAGATGTATAACCATCCTCATTTCTTGGGTTTGACAAGTAATTTGTCCATTCATACTTCCTTCTCTTCTCACTTCTCTTTTATTTAATTATCTTTCTATCTACTATCAACAGTTTTTAACAAAAATGTGTTTTCTTTTTTTTCTTTTTTTCTTTTTTTTTTTGTAATCACATAATGTTGTTTTATTTAAATTATTGTTTTTCCTTATCATCAATTTAATAAATATGTGAATAATGGTTAAAAAATAAAAATTCTCGTATAAAGTACTTTATTAATGAATGTTCATGGTTTTATATCGTCAAATTTTGAGTATATAATAAAGGGCAAATTACACTCACTACCCTTGAGGTTTACTCTATTTACAGAAAACATCCCGATGTTTGGGAAATTAAAATGATCCCCCTGAATTGAGGGATTCTATGTTATATCGATGAAAAATCAATTTTACACCTAAGTGATTTAAACAAAAAAAAAAAACAAGAAAAAAATAACTAAAATAAAAGACCCAAAAATACCCTTTTATCCTTTTTTTTTTTTGCTTTTTTTTTCTTTGTTTTTAATCACATAATGTTGTTTTATTTTAAATTATTGTTTTTCCTTATCATCAATTTAATAAATACGTAAATAATGGTTTAAAAAATAAATATTCTCGTAGAAAGTACTTTAATGAATGTTCATGGGTTTATATCGTCAAAATTTAATTATCTAATAAAATGACATCTTATTGTTATCTTATACATGAAATTTAGTTTGATGATAGACATAAAATTTAGTTTGATGGACTAGAGCTAAATTAGACGAAAGCCAAACGCGTGAGGAATAAAGGGTAATTGGAGTAGTAATAAATTAATTTATGTAGTTGAATCATGATAGGGGTCTGGGGGCTGCTATGTTTGATTTATGTAGTTGAATGATGGTAGGTGTCACAGGGCAAATTTTCAGCCTTGATTTTTCGCCTCAAACAGCTCCGTGCGGCCGAGTTTTTCCCAAAACTCGTCAGCCTTTCGCACCCTCACTTAGCATTCGTGTTTCCCTTAGTGTTTTCCACCCACAAGTGTTTAGTTTGAGTGAATGAGAGTATATTCAGTTGCACAACTCACAGCAAGCATAAAAGTACAAGAATCCCACATTCAAGCACAATCAAGCCAATACACAATAATTACGGGCGAACCCAACCTTATATTTTTATTACCACAATAAGAATACAAGGAAGCCAAGTTGTACAATGATACACTCACGAGAATTCCCTCTAACTCTCTCTCTCCAAAATCTGTACAACACAGCCTAATATATGCAGAGGACCTCCCCCCCAACTGCTGGGATTTTTAGGAGCACAAGATGCTGCCAAGTGTCGTGGCGGTTTTCCTCAAAACCACCTCAAGTTAGCCAACCACCCATGTTGCCTTCCAATCTGACTTTGACCAGCAAACCGCTCCAAGGAACAAGCCCCACTACTTGTCCCACTTCAGATCAGGCTGTCCACTTGCGTAACCGCTCTCGTAACCGCCCGTTCTGTTGTATCGCGCGCGCTGCCCATCGTGCGCGTTTTGTCCAGTCCGCACACTGCTTGCGCGCCCTCCAGCCCGCAAGGGCGCACGCTGCCCACACTCAGCGTGCGCCAGCCTTCATTTGAGCTGCACGGAGGCTCACCAATCCCCCGAATGCGCTCTGCTGTCCCGAGCAAGCTCCGCACCTGCTCGCACGAACTAAGTGTCACAAGATTCCTTCATCGAGTCCGCACGGTCGCCACACATGTCCGCACGGTGCACACAACAACCTGCCATGTACAAAACACATTAGTCCGCAACCTGCTCGTGAAGTGCTCCAGCCCCGCACTCCACTGTCCGGCGTGCACACCATGCGCGCACGCTGCTTGCACGGTGCACACGACTGCCTGCTCGCGCGACCGCTGTTCTGCACGACGTGTACGCTTCGTGCGCACACGCCCACTCAGCTCCGCGTTCCGCCTGCCCACTTCGCTGCACGTCACGCACAGCAGCCGGCTTGTGCGTGCTATCTTTGCGCCATGCGTTCCAGTCATGCCGCTTGATGCACCAGCCTGCATGCATCACTTAACTCACTTGCTCGCCCACGATCACAGTCCGTCACAATGCCCCCGCATGCATCCAAGCCCCGTGTACGCTTGCATCCATCACTTGAACCAATCGTCTCTAGGCACCGCATCAAGTAAGCTAAGCAACCGAATGCGTCACACAGTACGCACCCGTTGCGCCGGGCGCGCGACACACGCACGCTCGGACGCGCCCCGCCTTTAGGGGGCTAACAGTAGGGGTGTGGGGGCTGCTATGTTTGTCATACATTCACCAAAAAGGTTTTGATATATGTTATTGCACAATTATATATATCTGATTTAAGTATCGGATATGATTTACAAAAAAAATTTCCCCGCGTTCCTTATTTAGGAAGAATTGAGGTTGAAATCTTGAAACTATTGGTACCTAAAGTTAAGATATGCATGAGTAACTATTATTTGGCGTCATTAGTGTCTTTCATTTGCCATTATTCTTAGCGATAGCAATCCGTCTAGATTGTACCTAGCCTAGGCCCCGAACTAGGCCTGTCAATGGGTAGGATTTTATCCTATTCTGATCCTAACATTAAAAATACCTTGATTAAATAAACTTTATATCCTATCCTATCCTATCATATTTAAATACTTACCTATTGGGTATGTGTATTGGGTCTATCCTAATTTTAGGGTATAGTATGGACCCTACCCAATCATTTTTTTTTTTATTTGGTTTTTTTTATATTGTATTTTTTTTTTAGTTCACACACACAGTTGTCACATCCACATGCATTTACACACTGCACACACACAGTTTTCACGCACACACTACACATACACACTGCACACATATTTTTTCATACACACACTGCACGCACACAAGCTATGTGTGTGTGTGCGCACATGCAGTGTGTGTGAAAATTATGTGCAGTGTGTGTGTGTGTGTTTACACACAGTGTTTGTGTGTGTGAAAACTGTGTGTAGTGTGCATGTGAAAAAATATGTGCGTTTAGTGTGTGTGTGTATGTGTGAAAAATATGTATGCGTAGTGTGTGTGAAAAATGTGTGCGTTTAGTGTGTGTGAAAATGTGTGTGTAGTATGTGTGTGTGTCAAAATTTTTTCGTAGTGTGTGTGTGTGTATGTGTGTGAAAAATGTGTGTGGTGTGTGAATACCCATTGGATAATGATGTGTGCAGTGTGTGATTACCCAATGGGTAGGAATGGATAAGATCCTACCCTAGCTCATTCATTTATAGTAATATGAGTTAGGGTAGGGTATGAGTAAATTTTAAAATTTTAGGATATGAGTAGAGAATAAATTGGTACGAATAGAATAAAACCCTATTCATTGACAGGCCTACCCCGATCGTAACCCTAATGAGGCGAGTTTTTGGGGCTCTAACCAAGTTCGCCCCCGAGACCCACCTGTTCATAATTTATATGTACTTTATGTGATATGTCTTTTTAAATTAATGAAGAAGCCAAAAAACTCCTCATGGGGTGAGTTTTTGTGGCTCTAACCAAGTTTGCCCCTGAGACCCACCGTTAATAATTTATATGTACTTTTATGTGATATATATTTTTAATTTATGAAGAGAAAAAAAACATGCATGCTACATATATAATTACATACAAAGTACAAATAAGATATTTTTGCATATAAAAAATATTATATTACATTAATAAAATAAGTTATGTTTTGGATATATATAAAGATAAAAGGTGCTTAAAGGTTTTGATTTGTTAAATTTTGAAATGTTCTTATATAATTTAATAACTAATTAATTTTTTGTAGTATTAATTTTTTTTTATTTTGAGGAAGTTCCAATTATTTTTTGTCAAAACAATGCTATTAAAATATAAATTGTGTCTATCGAATCCAACTCGCCAAGTGTGGAGCCGAGCCTAGGTGGGGCGGATCTTAAATCTTGGCAAACCCGCCCTCAACCAGCCCAATTGTCATCCTATATTCTTCTCTTCATCTTGCTCCTCTCTCATTAATTTTTTTTCTTCGCTATTTCTCCACTTTTATCCTTACTTTCACTTTATTTAAAAAATAAAAAATAAAAATTCTTCTTGTTTCTATTTATTTATTTTTGTCATCAAACAATTTTATTTTATTGATATGAAAAATTCAATTGATATTTATTTCGTACTATTAAAACTCAAATGCATTATTAAATTATATCTAATTTTTATTTTGCAGCGCGTTGAGTACGCCAGAACCAACACTAGCAAAATAACTTATTTGTGAAGTAATGCATTGAAACATTTTCTAGTTTTGACGTTTGTGATTGAGACCATAAAAAAAAACAAAAAATCATAACATGTGTAGATGGGATTTTCCTAAAATGCGGAGTGATTGTTGTTTAAATAATTGGAATAGTGGACTAATCATCCATTTAAGTACGATAAAATTGATTTGTTGTGCCAAATCCGTGAGTGACATTTGACGACGTTAAATTTTCAAATTTTAATTTTAAAAAACAGAGTGACAGCCCACTTTAATTTAATTAATTATTAATAAGGTATTAGCAAAGACAGCAGTGTGTAGGTCCGAAATTAATTACAATTGTGGTCCCATTATCTGTCAAAAGCGTGTAATATTAGTGTTAGGTTTTGTTTGGTATGACATAATTATAATTTGGACCACAACATAGCCTAGTTATGAAGGAAATCTTAAAAATACCTAGGAATTGATTTGACTTTTATTCTGGTATAGGTTTTTCTTTTATAGGGTTTTTCATGAGTTTTATTCTATAGGCAAGGGGGGGGGGGGGGGGATTAGTCTATGAATCGGGTGTTTCAGTCCTACACGTGCACCAAATGATCCATATTCAATCATATGCTGCATATATTTTATAAAAAAAAATAATACATAATATGTGGTTGAAGATGGACTGTTGGGTGCATACACTTCATCCATAAAAGTATTTCTCGACGAAAAAGTACTACTTAGTGAATCTTACAAAATGATAGCAAGGTAGAAATAATAATCAAATTATTTAACTCAACTCGATAGATGATAAAAAGTTTGTTTGAATTTGGCTTTTAAAGTATAAAAAATCAAGTTTAAACATTAATTGCTTTTTGATAAAATTTGAAGTTCAGTTCAAGCTTAAGAGCTACGTTAATTAAGTGTGCGTAAAAATATTGAACTATTTGAATTCGCTTTCATTTGGCCTCAATTAAAACTCATTTAAATTTGGCTCATTTAATAATCAAATTAAGTCCAATAACAACTTTAGTATCCAATACGAAATTTAAATCAAACTTGAATATTAACTCGATCGGCTTAACTCGATTTGTTTACATTCATAGACAAAAAGGTGTGGTTGTGGGAAAACTTGAGAAGGATCGAAATTGGGCTAAAATATCAACAAGAAATCAACATAATATTTTTTTTTCTTGTGTTATTATTATTATTATTATATGAGATGTTGAAAGAAATTTCGCAAAATGTTGGGATCTTGTAATATAAATTTAAATTGAGTAACAAGGGTCAAAAAACGTCGTTCGCTGTGATTTGAATTTTGAATCAATTGACATAATTTTGTTTGAGCTCGAATATCTATTTAAAATAAATCAAACTTTAAATATTTATTCTTCGACAATTTTAAAGCCTTTTGAATCCAATAAATAATATCCATTTGGCACATAATTTTGCTAAAAGTTGATAATTAATATAGAAATTATAAAGTTGCTAGCCACAACAAATACATGTCTACAATGTATTGTTTCTGTACTTTTATATCTCAAAAGTGATACGCGCTAACAACCATATATGCGTTAGGTATTTTTCATTCTCTCTCTCTCTCTCTCTCTCTCATTTATTTATTTATTTTATGTTTAGCTAGGAATTTTTAAGCATCACCAAAGTTAAAAGTATGATTGGATGGATATTTTTATAAAAAACTTATTTTTAAAAAAGAACACTTTATTAAAAATAAAATTACGTTTGATTGAACTTTTTTTAAAAAGCAAAAGCTAAAAAAAAACAGATTAAAAAATAAATTTTCTATAGAAGTAATTTTGAAATAATTTTAAATAAAACTATATTTTAAAATAGTCATAGTTATTACAATCAAATATAAAATTATTTAACTTTAAAAATTTAAATATAAAAAAAACACGACTCGAAAGCATTTATTTTGTTACCAAACCTATTCAAACGGTCATAAATTGAATTTTCTAGAAAGAGAGTGAATCTAATTTTTTAAATATAAGTCCAGACACCTTTTATCTCCCTTTGTGATTTGCCAAACACGTCGTTAATGGCTGCTGTAAAGAAACTGCTAAAATCAGTGAAAACAGAAGACCAAAGCTCACACACACACACTGTGGATATTTGAAAAAGAATCCAAAAAACACACAACCATCACTGTCGGACAGCGATTGACGCTCCAAATCTCGCCACAATTCTCTCTCAGATGTATTAAACGCAAACCCATTTGCGTTCCCCTCATCTCTCCACCGTCGTCCTTTTTGCCGGTGGCCCATCACCAGAATTAAGCACAGACCACCTTTTTTCAAATCTTTTTTGTTTCGATTCTCGAAATTCTTCCTGGTTTCATCTCATTTTTATTGGGGTAATCTCAAGTGGGTTTTGTGTTTTCTTGCGGAAAAGTAACGAGGGAAGATGGGTGGGGGTGGTGAAGGAGAAGGGACGACGTTGGAGTTCACGCCGACGTGGGTGGTCGCCGCCGTTTGCACCGTCATCGTCGCCATCTCTCTCGCAGCCGAACGGCTCCTCCACTACGCCGGAAAGGTCAGTCATTTCAAACACACACTCACCGTATTTCTCTCTGTTATATATAAATATACATAAGTTTGTTTGTCTGTGTGTGTGTTGTGTAGGCGTTTAGAATGTAGACCATGATTCAGACAAAAGAAACCCCCAAAAAAGAAAAAGGGAGATGTTTTTTCCTGTTTGACTTGCGTTGATGATAGACGAAATGGAAAATGAATTGACATTTAATTTTCTTTAAAGTTGTAGCTTTTGGGATTTTGAGGTTTTTAGGAACCCCCTTTTTTCTTCTTTTCAAGTAAGATTCAAATTTTATGCCTTCTTGAAATATTGGTTTCTGCTAAAAGATCACTGTTTGCGGAATATGTGCAGTATTTGAAGGGTAAGAACCAAAAGCCACTCTATGAAGCCTTACAGAAAGTCAAAGAAGGTACCCTTGTTTATTCTTTTTCTCAGTTCATCTTCCAAGAATATAAAAGTTCCATATATGTATATATATATATATATATATATATATATATATAAATTTATGTTCTGATGGACAATTTTGGGTGGACACAGAGTTGATGTTGTTGGGGTTCATATCACTCCTGCTGACTGTATTCCAAGGCCGTATAGTGAAGATTTGTGTGCCTCCTAATACTATGACACATCTTCTACCATGTTCATTGTCTTCTGAACATTCTTCTGGTGGAGAAGAATCCAACACCTCTCCTGAAGTGAGCGGCGGTCACCGCCGATTGCTTGCTGAAGACGCTGCTGCTGCTGCAGGTTACTGTGCTGCAAAGGTAATTTAACATTTTGTGTGTGTGTGTTTGTTTTGATAATTGTCTTTGGTTTCCTTTCATTTGGATTGAAATGTGAATCTGCTAATGTTGTGTTCTTGGATTTCTTGATTGAGAGACCCTATTGCTTTCACTGGTGACTGTACTGTACTGTATATTTATCACTGTTGAGACATGTATGTATGGACATAGTTTCTGTTCTCGTACCTATTTTGGTTCGCTAATGTTTAATTGAGAAATGAGAGGAATCACATGCCTATGTTCTACCTTTTCTGGTATAAGGTTGTTTGATGGCGACACAGGAATCATGGGCCGACACGGGGGTTGAATAAGTGGGCACACGCTCAATTATTATATTAGTAGGTATTTGCTATAAATAGCATCCTAAGATGGCATGAAGCATATTGGTTCATGCTTTAAAACAATTTTATTTTAAAGAAACGTTTGTGCTTAAATTTGGAACTATTTTAAGAATTATAAGTCTAGTAAAATCTTGAGTTAGGATGAAGATGTGTACTATGTTGAAATTAGAAGACAAGCTGCAAAGGATGAGACTGGAATTTTAATTTTTTGGGTCAATATTGAAACTTCTACAAAATATAACTGACATTTTTATTATTTCGGGCCTTGGCCTGGGGGGTTGGGGGGGGGGGGGGGGCACTGGCACTGCCCCTACCAAGCCTCCTTTGTCTCCATACTTGGTTGCAACTGATCAACTCCCTGAAGAGACTCTTGACCTACTTATGGCATCATAAGCATATGCCCCTTGCTGTTATGTTTCACATTTTAGTTCGATATGGTGATTGCATGTACCCATGCATTTTGTCTCGAAATCTACATTTGATGGTCTAATTTGTCCCCCTGTTTTTGGTCTGCAGCATAAGGTTCCACTGTTATCACTTGAAGCATTGCATCATCTACACATCTTTATCTTTGTTCTAGCGATTGTCCATGTGACATTTTCCGTACTCACTGTTGTATTTGGAGGGGCTAAGGTAAGCAATTTTGCCTTTCTTTCTTTTCCTTTTTTCTCTGTGTAATCTATATGTTTTTGATCCTTTTCCATAAGAGTTATGTCAAAATTTTATGTGTAGATACGGCAATGGAAGCATTGGGAAGACTCTATAGCAAAAGATAATTATGATACGGAAAGTGGTATAGATTCTCTACTCTTGATCATTAACTCATAACATGTTTTATATAGCATGAAAGGTTTAAGCTCATGATCTATCATTTATAACTTCCTGTAGCTATACGTCATTACACAAACTTTCCCTCTTAGATTCAAAATTACAAATGCCTCCTTTTGATCATTGGAATTTAACTAAAATTGGAAAAAATTAGTAAGGAACTTGGATTACGAGGGTGTTTGAGATTGCTTTTGCTTTTGCTTTTGCTTTTGGAGAAGTTGTAGTTGTTGAACAAGTTGAGCAGTAAAAGTTGGTAGTGTTTGAAAATAAAAGTGAGAATCAGTTAAAAGATGATAGTAAAAGTGTGGAGTGTTTGAAAATAAAAGTGAAAAACAGTCAAAAGTTGGTAGATAACAGTTCAAAAAGTTCAATTTATATACGAAAATACCAAGAAGTACTTTTAAGCTGCTAGAAGCAGCTTCCTCCCAACTTCTCAACTTCTGCTTTTTTTCAACTTAATTTAAACAGAAGTTGCAAAACCAAACACTTAAAATAGTTTTTTTGAAGCTAAAAACAACAAAATGCTTTTTTAAAGTTGTTGCAAGCACCCCCTACATCATCCATACATTTGAGATGCACTTCGAAGTTCACTAAAATTTGAACTATAACTTCATTTAACTATGTGTAATGATAATGGAAGGGGTTAACTGTAGCGTGGAAAGAAGTTATAAGCGGGTATCTATAATTTCAAAGCCAAAAGGGGCTATTTGTGTAACCATATTAGTTACCGGGAGCGGTGCTTGTAATTGTCGCTTATTTTTGAGAAATCCAACAAGAACCCATCTTCTTGCTTCATCTTTAATCATGAATCACTATGTGCAGCTCTGAAACCCAAGGTCACCCATGTTCAACAACATGATTTCATCAAGAAGCGGTTTCTGGGCTTGGGTAAACAGTCTGCCATATTGGGTTGGTTGGTAAGTTGAACTAAGGAGGATCTATAATGCCGAAAATGCCCCTTGAACTATAAAGGCTCTATGGTGATGAAAACTTAACCTTTTCTATTTGATGTGTTTTCAGCATTCCTTTTTTAAACAATTCTATGGATCTGTCACCAAATCAGATTATGCAGCTCTTCGACTAGGTTTTATCATGGTATGACCGAATATATTTTATTTTATTTTATTTTATTATTATGTTTATGTCTTTTCGGTGGTTTGTTTCTCATACAAAACTTGTCCTCTGCCACAGACACATTGCAGAGGAAACCCGAAGTTTAATTTCCACAAGTACATGATACGGGCTCTAGAAGATGACTTCAAGACAGTTGTTGGCATAAGGTAATTTAATTATTGAGGAGATTGAAAAATATTAAATTTACTCTTGAAGTAGCATGTAACTATTGTTGCTAGTTACCTTTTGGCGTTGGTTTTGTTAGAGAGAGAAAATATTTGATATATATCCTCTCTAATAGTTTAAGCTTTTAAATGATGTAGTCATTTAATATATTTTACTTGGTATATTGATTTATATTTGGTTTTATTTATTGCAGTTGGTATTTGTGGCTTTTTGTTGTCCTCTTCTTGTTGTTGAACATTAATGGTATGCCACTCTAATTTCCTTGCCGATTGCTAGTGAGCATAATTAGCATTTATGAGACCATAGGTCGGAGTATGGTGCAGTTATAAGTTAAGACAATGTATCTTTTTCTCTTTTGCAGGCTGGCATACTTATTTTTGGATCGCGTTTCTTCCTTTTATTGTGAGTATACCTCATATTTGTGTGGTTTTATTTGTTCGTCCTTCCAGCTTCCTGTAATTCTTTGTGCAAGAAGACATCAATTGTTCGATACATAGATGCATGTAGATTCAGTTATAAAATTTAGCTTCATAAATTGCTCCTTTTTGTATTGCAAACACCCCCTCTTTGTTTCAAATTAACACATAACTTCCTTATAACTTATTTTCACCTTACAGTTTCCCCCTTCTGTTGATCATCACACTTAGTTAAATGAAGTTGCAAATCAAATTTTTGGTAAACTTTCAAATTTGTTCTTAAATGCATGGATAATGTGACCCAAGTTTCTTTATAAAGTGTTTCAGTTTTGATTATATTTTAATGATAAAAGGGCAAATATTTGTAAGTTTGCATCTGAGAGGGCAGTTTTGCGTAGTTACACATAGTTACAAGGGAAGTCATTGCGATTTGACCCATTTGCCTTTTTAGTTGCCTTAAGTATGTAAGGAGGTCACCATTACATCACACTGGATCCTCTATTTCAAATTGTGTTTCATCTCTTATTCCAATGTATGGATATACGCCAAGTGTAAGGATCTCAACCCAAGTGTATAATTAACTTTATACACATGACATGAATGTAAAATATGGAATAGGAAATGAAACGTTATTTTGGAATAGAGGATCCTAACCGGCTTTACATGTGTGCTATGTATATATATGGATAAGTCGACATTTTGATGCAAGACAGTTCCTTTTTTTCAGCTTCTTCTTGCTGTTGGAACCAAGCTGGAGCATGTGATTAGCCAGTTGGCTCATGAGGTCGCTGAGAAACACATAGCCATCGAAGGTGAACTTGTCGTGCAGCCATCTGATGATCACTTTTGGTTCCACCGACCCCACGTTGTCCTCTTCTTGATTCATTTCATTCTCTTCCAAAATGCTTTCGAGATAGCGTTTTTCTTCTGGATATGGGTGAGTTGATGGTCGAACCCTCTCAACTTTAGAACTGAAAAAAACTCCTATTTGCTGATTTGTTAAATCTTTATGTTTTGATCATCAAATGTTAGGTACAATATGGCTTTGACTCGTGCATAATGGGACAAGTCCGATATATCATTCCAAGACTCATCATAGGGTAAACTTTTACGTATTTGTACCTTGACCTTCTCATCATTGCCACGAGTTTTGAAGTGCCAATCTGATTGTTTGTTTGTCATCTTTTAGTGTATTTATTCAAGTACTCTGCAGCTACAGCACGTTACCGCTCTACGCTCTCGTTACACAGGTACAAACTTGCTACATTTTCAAGAACAGTGTCCTACCCTGCAACTATATGCAACTAGACAAACTTCCCCTCTTGTTTCGAAATTATGAATGCCCCCCCTCACTGTTGAAGTTTGATCGGAAAAAATGACAACAATTAGGCTAAATGACGGTTAAACCCCTTGAGGTTTGGCTAATTACAAAGAAAATGCTCGTGTTTCAGAAATTACCACCGCCCTTGAAGTCCGAGTTCCTAGTGTAAACTCTAACAGAATGCTTGAAAAGACAAAATTACCCCCTTGGTACTATTATTAACACAATTTAAATATTTATAACAAATGATGCAAGGCGGTAACACAGTATTTACAAGGGAAGTATGTGTAATTTTGAAATTAAGGAAGATTTGGTGTAAATTGTACATAGAGAAAAAACTCCTTGATTTTCACTTGGATACATCATTTATTGCTAAAACTCTCCTTGACACTGTTTCTTGGTTTGTGAAACGAAGATGGGAACGCACTTTAAGAAGTCGATATTTGACTGAGCACGTCCAAGGTCGCCTGGTCGGTTGGGCTCAGGGGATCAAGAAGAAGAAGGGTTTGAAGGGTGCTGCCCTTGGTGGCGGCTCAACCCAAGGAGTAGGAGGTTTGACTGGTGAACCTTCTTTAGGAATTCAGATGGCCGGCATCGGCAAAAAGGAAGCTACACCACCACCACCACCACCACCACCGGACGAGGGCCAGCATAGTAATGGTGCCTAAGAACTTCAAGAAAGTGGTAATTTCAAGAACCAACGATATATGTATATCGCCATAGAGTTTTGGGATTGTAAAGAATTGTTTATATAGGAAATTAGCATACGCTGATATGATCAGAGAAATGGTACACGTATCACTTTAAAAAGATGAAATGGTTTTTGGATGCATCAATTTTGGTTGGTTAATTCTTGATGAGTTTGTATGCTTACAATGTCATTTCCTTTTTATTGGTTTCATCTTTCATCTCTCATCTCCGGAATGAAAAAACCATGAAAGGGTTCTCTCTCTCTCTCTCTCTCTTAATGGTAGTATTTTTATTATATACTTTCTTCCATTTTTTTTTTTTTCTCACTAAAATTCGTGGTCCAAACATAACATAATAAATAAGAAAATTATAAAAAACTATTCTAAAAATAAGAATTACTTAGAATATTCCACAAAAAATATCTTTTAACAGAATGTCTCATTAACTTGCAAAGAATAGAGAGAGAGAGAGAGAGAGAGAATAAAGTTGTTGATTGAGATTAGATCCAATTGTGTACAAATTCTGCGTATGTATTTTAATCTTTGAGAAACTTAGAATTTCAAGAAAAAGAAGAAACTCTCACTAATATTTTTATATTGTGAGAGATTATACTTTCAAAATTTTATACATAAGACTCGAGTTGCAAAAGGAAAATAAAATAAACGTGATAATATATTGAATGGCTATATCAAAATTATCACCAATTATAGACAAGAATTTTATTGTCATAAAAATGATTTTCGCCAAGCTAACGGTAACAAAAATTGTATTTAATTTGTCACTACTAGGAAGGAAAGATTAGACCGTCCCACAAACCTACCGACATTTGCGTTAGAGAGAGAGTCATAGACCTCAAGTCACATATCAGTACTTTACTGTATTGCCACATTTACATCTAATGGTTTACAAAACGAAGAAAGAAAATGCAAAACATGTTGTATTTTGATTATTCCAGAAGTGAGAGAGAGAGAGAGAGAGAGAGAGAGAGAGAGAGAGAATAGAACTTTGATAGAATATGTCCCAGATAAGGTAAATCCTCATTGGGTTAACTACTTTTAACAGATTAGTCACACTAGCACATCGTCCTAATAATCATAGGCAAGCACACATCACTGAGAGCTATCTCAGTGATTCTTGCGCTTGGCAGATAAATGAAATCAAAACAAAGCAACTAAATCATATATGGCACAAAGGATCCCAAATCCACCAAAACTTCAAGTTCATTGCAGCTAATTTATGCACATCAGTTAGGGGTCAAGGTGCAGGAATTCGCACGATCCATCCCCCGTCGAAGCTCGGCCAAGAAATCTTTCTGCGACCTGGTAGATGCGTCGCCCTTTGGTTGGATCAGCTGAAAGCAAGAAACGGAAAACCCATTATTACACGAGAGAGAAATAAAAAGGAAAACATTGTTTCCATCGTTCTTTCTTGTTCATTTTTAGTTTCGATTTTCAGGGTGTTCCCTGTTGGAGTTTAATAGGAAGACATCAAACATCGATCATACCAAATGGGGAAAGATTGCATGGCTCCAGGATGACGAACTCTTCCTTGTATACATGACTGGCCTTTCTGGTAAACACAAGAAGAAAACAAGTAAATCCCATGAGGCCATGAACAAGAATGTTACGCCAGTCGTAGATTTGCACAAAAATACAAGAAACAGCAGTTCTCAAAGTGCCAGAATACTTAGAGTTCCTCACTTCAAGTCAGCGACAGCTCATATCATGCTACCCAATTGGGTGTATATGTTATACCTAAGTGAGTTATCAACCGTCATATCATACATGGTAACATCAGAATATCACTCTATGACACCATCATATTCATTAACAATGATATGCAATTCACTTGGCATACACAGATGGGCTTTTTTTAAACAATCAAACAAACTTGAGATTCTAAATTGCCTTGCTTTAGTTTTTCTTTCCCCTGTCATTTTCTTTTCCTCATCAAAATATTTGAACAAGACATAGAGTAAAAGATCAGCGATACCCAACAATCCCAAGATTCAGAACACTGAGAGCAATCCACACTCACCGGCTGAATCTTCAGGACAACTGTTGTGCGAACTCATGGCAGCTGTCCAACCTGCAGAAAGATATGTGATAACAACTATCAAACCCAGCAAACTTCTAGTTATTCAGGCAAGTATACCCAAAGAAAGCCTAAAGTAAATAACATAAAAATAAATAAATAAACAAATGGAGTGCAATTCAAGAGAGGGCAAAGTAAATGAAACTAACGGTTGTGTAAAAGCTGAAAAGCTTCGCTCTTGCAGCACCCATGCAGAGGTATCAATTTAACACCGAGACTTTCACCAGCAGGGTTGTGGCCAACAGCATCTCCATGATCTTCTATAGGCCAACTTTTGGTGCCAACAGCTGGGTTTGGCTCTCCGTCATTACCATAGCTATAAGCCCGTTCTAGTAGACCTGTAAATAAACTTGTCAAAAATAACAAGAATAAGACAAAGAAATCTAATAGCACGACCTCTATTATACATACATAAGAGACCAGGTCTTTCGTTTCTTTTATCATGCACAAAATATATAGCAAAACCTCGACAATACCTATACATTTAACTATGTGAGACCCTACCTATTCCTCCTATGCATAGCAGGGGGTAGAGGAGTGGAAAATGCATGGTGGGTTCGTAGAATCTTAGATGTGGTGAGTATTTTTTCATGCTTCTGTAAGCTACACATTGGTTTCAAATGCCTTCAAAAATCAAAAGGAATCAATATTATCGGCACAATTTATTTCATCTATGAAAATTACTCACTATAACCACCATAATCATTTCGTTTCTACAAGTTAACGGGCAGGCATGTTAGCTCAATGACAGACTTCTGGTCTCACTTGCAGTTTGAAATACCACTGACACTACCACATCAAGCTCTCTCTCTCTCTCTCTCTTTCAGACACACACAGACGCGCACACACCCTTCCAGGTTTCTATCTATTCTATAGACCAATTCTTGGAAAGCAGAAGCGGGTCATTCAGGATGCAGCTGTTTTGTTAATGCTAGCAAGACGATGTGAGAATAAGACAAATCTAGTCTTTTTCTGAATTCTACAAGCCACTCTGTTGTTTTTTGTGAAAATGAAAGTTGGTGCATTATATTTTAGACAGATCTTGGAAGCTCAAAACAAATCTATCTCCCTCTGTCTTGAGTTTCATAATATATATGACATTGCATTTTCTTGTATGTCATATTGCAATTTCTTGAACCAAAAAGAGAAATGCATGTACAAGTTAAGCGATTAATTGAGACTCATTCAAAAAGTTTCAAACTTTGATCAGCTTAAAGCCAAGAACATTTTCCAGAAATTTCTAACTTCCTTATTTGAAGCTTACTCCCAAAAATTCCCATGTAAAAACCGATGGAGATCAATAAAATAAATGACCCAAAAGATAAAAAGAAAGAAAGAAGGAAAGTTTATAAAAAATAACATCTAATATAACAAATACATTCATTAAATTGAAACTAAAAGTGGACTCAAGCAATACCAAGTAAAATCATCAGTCAACAGACTGCAACAAAAGTTACAAAACCATGAGAGAGAGAGAGAGAGAGATTGAATGCACATTAGCGAGAATATGAAGACAAGACGATGCATCAAACAAAATTACCTCCCCCGGATTTGCGCCTGCCGAGTGATCGGCTCCTGCATGCAATCAATAAATCCCTCAACATCATCACAATTTAACAAATTAGGATATAGAAAAAGAAAAAGGAAAAATCGAACGGACGGGGACGCCACGGGAAGACAAGTGTTAGTACCGTTGATTGGGAGGCGCGTACCGCTTGATAGCGGCTGCCGCCGCGAAATCCGTGCTTGGGTTCTCCAGCATTGTGAACTCAGTTCTTTCACTACACCGCCACCGCCGCCGCCAACCCCGGCGGCAACACCAACACCAGTTTTAGTACTCTGAAGTACTACTCGAGCACAATATTTTCTTGAAAATTTATACTAAATTCCGATTCTTGGCTCCGATTTAGAGTAAAATTTCAACTTCGGTTGAGGTTAAAGTGCTTGCTTTACAGACTTATCTTTTGCTTCTTCCCCTCGCTAGCAGAGGAGAAAATAGAGAAAAGAGGGGAGAGAGAGAAGAGACAGCGGGGGTTTCGTTTTCTTGATTTGGCAAGACCGATACTGGATTTTGTGTCCTTACAATCTACCACGCGCATCTCCGGCGCGTTGAAAGGAATCAAATTTCGATTTTTCCGGGGTTTGAGAAACATATGATGTATTTTGATCAGACGCCCTCAAAGTTTCAAATAATTGTTCTTGTGCCACATTGTAGTTTTAATATATTATACGAAGACCAAGTGAAAAAAAATTGTCATCTATTGATTTTAATATAGGTATGGAAAACTAGGGTTTTTACTTAATCTTTTTTTTTTTTAATAAAAATAATCATTGATGAAGGCTTCCTCTTATCAACTAAAACAATTTAGTATTGCCATGAGCATATGTGAAATATATGTTGTATTTTTTTTTCGGGGTTGAGAATTGTTTTTTGGACTCTACTAGAAATAGTTGTACAATGATAATTTTCTTTTTTAGGGTTTGGGGATAAAACACAATGATGCAATAATAGTTTTTTTTTAATTAGTATACATTTAAAAAATGAAAATCTTGAATATTTTTGATTGTATGTTATACAATGAATGCCATTATTTGGGCTCTTTTATGTGCATGTAAATTGTTAGATTTGATGATATGGGTCTAGCACTTGTATTAAAGGATTTGGTGTGTAATGTGGCACGCCCTCACGAGACTCTACACGTCATCAATTGTTGGAAGACCAAAGGACATGTGACATAGGAATAGCCCGAAAATAATCTAAGGCGTGGGGCCGTGGGCCAAACCACTAAGCCCTTTAAGTGGAAGAGAGGCCCACACTTCGCCTCTTCGTTAAAACGTGTGGAAGGCTTCGTGGGACCCGATGCCAACTACCATTAAGTAAGTTCAAGAACATTCCCTTTGGGAGTGCTACAAAACCCCTTGAGAAGACCCCGAAGGGGTTGGCCTAGCGGACTAGCGGTGTTATGGGTCGAATGCCACGCTAAAGGCGTGGGTTCGAACCGCCGTAGCCCATTGGGGGTGATAAACCTAAGCTTGTAGGGGTCCATTTGCGGGAAGTTGTGGAAGATTTCTGGTCCCGGTATTAATAGGGCATACAGTCCCTCGCAAGTCGGGGGGTCCTCCCAGATGTGTGTGGTACTCCACAACGCAATGCTCCCTGTCGGGGGTTCTTGAGTAGCCTATCTCCCCCCCCATTTTTCTCACCAAAAAAAAAAAAAAAAAAAAAGAAAGAAACCCCTTGAGAAGTGTTTTGATAGGTAATGCGCAAAAAGAACCTAGTTCACTTGAGGCTTCGCACCTTGAGGGTCAATTGCACCGATAAAGGAACTTGATGACATATTATATTTGAGGGCTGAAGAATTTTGGGGCTCCTTAGGTAGGGTTCTCCAAAGACTACATAACCTAAGTACCACCACTAACCCCCTGATAAGTACGTGCAGTCATACCCATCAATATTCACTGAAAGCGTGTATACATTTATACGTGGTTGTATATACACACACCTCACTTGACTAACCACCATGTATATGTATGTGGGTATGTGTGTGTGTGTGTGTGTGTGTAGCTATGTATATCACCACTAATATAAATTTATATATGTATATGAGGCTAGGTTTCAATAGTGTATTAGTAGAGATATTTTGATAAAATATAGAATAAAATCAACTAAAATCAAACAAAAACCTATAAAATCTGAAAACTCTTATTTATTAAGTATTTTTATTTTTTATTTCTCAGCAAAACCGAAATTTGGGGTTGGAGAAGTGAAAAGACCAAAATACCCCTTGTTTTGTCCTTTTTTCAAAAATCGCCCAAAAATAAAAATAAAATTCGAAAAATAATTTTTATAAGTCAAATAAAATCTAAAATATTTATTTATATTATTATTTTCATTTTTTGATAACAATTAAGCATTTTAAAAATTAGATTTCAAATTAAGAACTTAAAGACAATGTTTTTCAAAAACTACTAAAATATCTCGAAAAATAGGTAAACGTTGAAAATAATTTATTAAATAATTCTGGGAGTTTAGAAAGAGTAAATGTATAAAATTTTAAGAATATTTGGATTTTATAATATTTTATAAAAAATTTTGTCGTAAAATGCTCACTTGTTCGCAAATAAAAATCACATTTTGACAAATAATCTCTATAAAACAATAATTCACAAAATACGTCAATAAGACACTTATTCATCAAAGTAATGCACACCCAATGTATAAAATATTTAAATAAAGGATTTACCAAGCCGTTACAGTATAAGTCTTTTTCGGTTGCAGGTGTAATTTATGAAAATATTGCATTCTACTTAATACTAAGCATAGCCACCCCATCTATAGGATGGTCCCCCAATACAAAAAAAAAAAAAAAAAAAAAAACCAATAGCCGACATGCCCTGGTGCACTTTGGCTGACAATTAGTGAACCAACTCCTGCCAAACATATCAAATCATAGTCATTACATATAAATATGCCCAATCCCAATCAATTGGTAAGTTATGCAATGTTTGCCTCTTTTTGCAATATGCTATTTTTTTTCCTACATTTCACTAAAAGACCTAAATAACTTATTTGAGTGTCGGAAATCTTGTGCCGAACAAAATCGGCTAGGAACAAAATCGGCTAGGCTCGCATGTAGGAGGACCACCAACAAGAAGCTCAACAATAATTCGTCGATTGTGGTCAGTTCATTTCCAAACTGCATCAATGTGTTTTTTTTGCATTCATATCCCATACAACACATGGGTATACTGCCAGGTAAGAAAAATAAAAGTGACAAACAACAAAATGTCAACTAATGGTCATTTTGGTCAATTCGACCTGGGTGCACAATCCAGTGATGAAAATCAAATAAGAATATAACATTACTTGCCTTTGTATATGAATAAACTTTGTAAATACATAATTTCTAAATTAATTGCACCGAGTAAATTTTAATTATTAGAATCATTCTATAAAAACTCATGTTTTATTCATATTATATATTTATGGTCATTGGTGTTGCAAAATCATACACTCGCTACAAATATATTTGTTTCCATTGAAATACACATGATGCATGTATGAAATAAAAATAAAATATAACTTAATATTTATTCAATAATTTTAAATAATTTTTAAAAAATCTTATTCAATTTTGGTTTTATTGTAATCAATCCAAAAATGTCCTTTATGGGACACATCATTGTCCAAATCTCCCATTCTAAATTCTAATTCATTTTTGGTTTTATTATAACCAGTCCAATCAAATTGCAACATTATAGAAATTTTTGTGTGTGAATAATTTTAAAAAATCAATCCACTGCCTTTATTTTTAAAAAAAATTGAACGGAGTCGAATTTCAAAAAAAAATTAACACGTGTCCACAACTTGAGTCGACTCCTTAATATTTTCTTTTTTCCTCCTATAAATACATAAAACCTGGGAATTAAATTTATTAATATTTTAATAAAATCGACAACGGGAATATCAACTTAGGTTATTTTTACAATGAATCCAATTTTTGTGTCAAAATATTAATTAAAACACTTTTTGTGTCAAAATTAAAAAAAGTCCATACATGAATGAAGGTAGGTGCCCCCCTACGCCCCACCCCATACGTGAATGTGATATTATTTGTTATACATGACGAGGTGGTGAGAATGGGAGTTATCCACACCAAAAAAAAAGAAAAAAAAAAGGAGTTATAGGTTTACTTAGAGCTCGTAAGGATCGTAAACATTTATTTTTATTTTTTTAAAATATCACTTTATTAAAAAAATATATGTTTGGATGATTTAAAAAAAAACAAATGCCAAAAAACGAAGTAGCTAAAAATAACTTTTTTCGGTAAGTTATGTAGAACAACTTCAAATACAAAATTACTTAATTTAAACATTAAACTATAGTATAAAAAGTATGATTTAATAAATATTTTTCTTAAAT
This sequence comes from Petrea volubilis, assembly GCA_026212405.1. Taxonomy (NCBI): domain Eukaryota; kingdom Viridiplantae; phylum Streptophyta; class Magnoliopsida; order Lamiales; family Verbenaceae; genus Petrea; species Petrea volubilis. The sequence continues at coordinate 2,522,014 of CM047880.1, forward strand.
TCATCCAAATAGGCTCTTAATATCTTTCACAAACCAAAAAAATATTCTAATATCCATGCAATAAAGGCAACACTTTCATTTATTCTAATTTTTTATTTCAATCATCCACTAATATACATGTATATACTAATATATGTATTGATCATTTAAGCAACAAGATTTTTCGCTTGGTGTCACATCAATTAAAATTAGTCTTTTATGTTCGTTGATCATTATCCTAATATTTATATAAAATATATTTATTAATCATTATATTATATCAGATATATATATATATATATATATATATGATAAATTGTTGAATAATTTCATCCAAATCTAAGTTTAGTGATAGGGGTTTAAACTCGCACTATTGAAGTATTGAGTTCAAATCCTCTTGTCTTCTCCCCTCTCTTTTTGGATGAGTGTGTGTGCATGTGTGCGCGCGTATGTGGCGCTTCGATTGATATTTATATGGTGTTTCGAATTAATTGTATTAAAAAAAAAACTTAAGCCAACATATGATGGGGGAAAAGTTATCATTAATGAACTTATGAAATGCAATCCAATTTGGTAACTTGAATGGTATTTTTAGTCGTTTGATTGTGTATGCCAATATTATAATTTCATTTTCCTAACAATTTTTAATATAATCACTAGCAGTACCGTACACTCTATGTGTGTGTAAGATATAGAAAATATATACCTTAATTTAGTGCTTAAATTATTTTAGAATCAAAATATAAATATATTATTAAATTTCTTTTATAACAACACTTTTTAAAGAACTATTTGACATAATTTATTAAATAATTATATAAAATAAAATTACTTGATAAAAAAATAAACATAAAAAGAAGGGAAAAAATTCAGATAATTGTAATTAGAAATTTGTGTGTGTGTGTGTGTGAGGGGGAGAGAGAAAACTAAAAATATTAATTATTATTGATTTAAATGAATATTTTATTAAAAATGGGTTTCAACTTCCAAACTCCAAAATCATGGAGAAAGTGGTTTGTGGGTTGAGAAAATGAATTTTTAAATTGGATTGTGATTTTATAATATTGACCTCTCTATTTGATTATTTGTTGCATGTATTCATTAATTAAAAGGGTAAAATTGACACATCAATATTTGGTATCCAAATTTGGTATCCAATATTAACCTTAATTTTACATAACTCTATTTATTTCACATGGAGTTGAAGGACAATTTTTGTTAAATTACAAAAAAAAATTATCATTTTAGATATAAAAGTGACTTTTTTTATATTTTATAATAGTATAGATACTCAAATTCAATGATTAAAACCATCAATTGAATAATATCCATTTTTTTTAGAGAGGAATAAGACCCAATTGGGTAATAAAATTTTTCCTCATAAATGATACCTAGTTTTTATATTTAATTGATGTGAAATACTTCATTCACACCTAGATCAAATCAAATATGCTCGGGAAACATAAAGGACATTATAAAAATAACTATGGTTTAATAAATAAATAAAAATGAAAAACTATGTGTTGAGGGATGTTCATATCAGAATATATCACCCTTAAAATATATATAAAAAAATTGAATATATATTTTTTGAAATTATTAATAGAACTAAAAATCTCTTTTTATATGGGAAGTATTATATATACTCGTTACCATATAACAGCGTGGCCGTGGATCCCAAGACGGGCCGGGTCAAAACCCAGTTGCATTTGAGTGGCCCGTGGGTTAGGGGTTTTGTGATTTAGGGGAAAAGGGTTTTTGCCTTATAATAGCCGCTCTCTCTCACTCTAGAATCAAATTCAATCTCGTTCTTTGTGTTTTTTCTGAATTTTGATTCAGAAGCGGCAATGGCAACTCGTATTCCTCCGTCGCCTGCAACGGCAACCACTCCGCCGGCGGCTGGCTCGAACCCGGCCGCCGCCGCCGCCGCCGAGAAGGAGAAAGTGGATTACTTAAACCTCCCGTGCCCCATTCCGTATGAAGAAATTCATCGCGAAGCTCTCAGTTAGTGCTTTGCTTTTTCTCTGCTTTCTGTTTTTTTTCTCCAATGGCGGTTGCTTCTTCAATGTGATATCTGCTCTACGTTTGTTTCAACTTTTATTGTTATAGTATGTGGATGGCGATTTTCCTGGTTGTTTCGGGATCATGTTGATTACTCGGAGGCATTTATTTTATTTTCACTAGTGTTTTTGATATGAACCCTAGTTGAAATGAACGGGGTTTTGGAGGTAGAGTCGGTTGCTTGATTGGCTCTTTGAGTACAGATCACAAGTTGGCGTTCTTGGCATTCGCCAGAGCACAAGCTGGACAAGAGCGTGCTGGAAACTGTATTTGGTTTCGTTCTGTACTGTTTACGTGGAGCTCATGCTGTTGGGCATCCCTTTGTGATTTTCTTAGCTCTTGGAAGTTGACATTGTTTGTTTGAGTGATGCTCTGAAGTTAAATGTACTGACTATGGATACAACGGCATTCCATATTAAGTTTATTTCTTAATCAAGAGCATCGAACAGCATATAAGAAGTTAAGGCCAAGCAGTGGAGACTTATTGACGGGAATTAGTTTCCAATCTAGTGAAATAAACTTCCTGAAAAAACTTGCATGGAATTCTAGTGGAGTTAACTGATGGTGGCTACCAATCAGAATTCTAATTTTATTTTGTATTATTTGGCAGTGTCCTTGAAGCCAGAACTATTTGAAGGAATGCGCTTCGATTTTACAAAAGGACTCAATCAGAAATTTTCTCTCAGCCATAGGTGGCTTCATGGTTCCTTTATGTTATTGTTTTAATTTCGTTTTGCACCTTTTGTTGGCTTTCTTTTCTCCACAAAAATTGGGGTGTGGGTGCTAACTTTTTATCTGTTTTAATTTTCAACAGTGTGATGATGGGACCCACAGAAATTCCTTCTCAGTCATCTGAAACAATTAAAATTCCTACTGCTCACTATGAGTTTGGTGCTAACTTTATAGACCCAAAGGTGTGCTGCAGTTTTATTATCCATTTGTGGGTTATGACAAGATCCCTTGATTTCACCACGGAAACATTATTTTTTCTTTGGCAGTTGATGCTTTTTGGGAGAGTAATGACAGATGGGAGATTAAATGCAAGGCTGAAGTGTGATTTGACTGAGAATCTTACTCTCAAGGCCAATGCTCAAGTAGGCATGCTATGTCTATCCACTTGCTGCTGACTTTTAGAACTGACGACTGTTACACATTTCTCAGTTCATATGTAGAAGTTAAATTATATCTGTTCTTTCTTCTTTGTAGCTGACGAATGAGCCACATATGTCACATGGCATGTTCAATTTTGACTATAAGGTATATTGTATGTATCTTGTCTCGAGGTATGTGGGTAGCTTTTAGGTGCATGTATTTATGGAGTGTGCATGCTTTCATCTCACATGGATCTGCCAAGATCACATACTGCTACACTAAAAATTGATGTCAGTTACACAATGGAGGGATGTAAACTGAAGCTAACAGCATGCACTTGTTAAATATCTACAGGGATCAGATTATAGGACTCAATTTCAACTGGGAAATGGGGGCTTACTTGGTGCAAGTTACATCCAGGTGAGTTATCTGATATTTGATTTTGAAAATTGTTTATTTAAAGAAATAATTTGTGTGGCTCTATGTGCAATGCCAGTCATTCAACAGTCTTGAACATCGGTTGAGATTATGGTTCTGGAATTATTTTCCTTTTTCTCCTTTTTGAGCTAATTCTGATCAAGTAATGATCACTTAAGGTTGTAGTTTCCAAATTTGGAATTTTGAAAGGTAATATCGTGTGCCCCAGTTTTTCTTCGAAGCGTTGATTTGTTTCGTTGTTATTCTACTTTTAGCTTGCCAAACTAGTTAGAGAAATTAGATTTAAAGAATAACGCCAGCCTGAAATTGTTCTTTCCCTCCAGATCAAGGGGAAGGCTATCCTTGGTGGAAATCTTAGAAATATTGAAGTTTTTCATGAGAAATGATTTTGTATGCTGTATTAATAAGTAAATAGATGCAGAGAGTACTCGGGATCCAGTGGATTTTGTTGCCCAAGTTTTTCCAGTGTAGAAAAAGACGTGGAATTTTGAATAAATAGATGTTCCATTGAGGCTTGTCCCCACTACAGGATGCCCTTGGCTTGTGCAGCAAGCTCTGAAGGAACGCAGCTCCTGTTCTCTTTCCCCTTGAACAGCCAAGTAATTCTAATGGTGGGACGCTTCTGTTGTTCCTTGCCGCCTATACTGCCCATTAGTGAGGTGAAATCTGTGAAAAATACAAGGCTGGTAGTGACTCCACAAGCCAGTGAGTGGATGAAAGAAGATGTTGCGTTTTATTCCTGCCAAAGCCAAGACACTAAAACTGCTACGTGCCAAAGGCTGTTTCCACATGTGTTATGTTTTTCATGATGTATTTTTTGTTGTTCTTCTTGTTTTTTTGATAAGTGCTTTCCCTTTTTATTATACTTTCTAGACAATTGTGTATTTTCTTCTGGTAATACCACTTCAATCACAGAAAAGATGTCTTGTTTGACTTTTAAAAGGCACACCATCCCTCTGGTGCAATTTCATATCTATTTATTGGGTGTTGAAATTTTAAAGCATCATACACTAGAATTTCTATTTCAATTCAATGTTCAGAATTCAATTCTTGGAAGGCCAATAAACATGAAGAGATTCTGTGTTTTACTGTATGCCAGTTAATCTTTGAAGATCAAACCTCATCAGTTAGAAAAATAAAGTAAAATGCATGTCTATTAGCAACAGTTAGTTCTGTTTTTACTGTTGGCGGTTACTGGTGATGGTGATGAATGTGAACTTTAGACAAGCCTGATATGGGTAGCACTTTGCAGTTATACTGACCCATTGCTGTTATATCTGTGCAGAGTATAACTCCTCATTTATCCTTGGGTGGTGAAGTATTCTGGGCTGGTCAACATCGAAAATCTGGTATCGGCTATGCTGCACGTTACAACACTGATAAGATGGTAACTTAATTTTTTGACATTTCCTAGACGTGGATTAAGTTTGATATTCCAAAACACATGCTCTACTAAATATATTTCTCATTTGATCATTACAAGGGATGTTAGTTGTTGTTTCATCGCAAACTTTGCTTTAAATTCTTGGTTTAAGATTTTTGTTTGAAACTAAATGCTGGTGAATGTTCCGTCCAGTATATTGTGATTAAACAGAGGTGCAAGGACAATAATATTGAAACTCAGGACATTCTTATACCCTTGTTTCTATGTGTGGGCAAGTGTCCTTGTGTGTTGCTGGGCTTATCAAATTGAAAACTTTTATACAGAGACAAAGCTGTATCTGGACACTTCAATGGGCCCCAAGCATGATTATTCTTGTTTCATAGAAATCTAATGGATTTTCATGCTATATAGTGCGCATATCTCTTTTAATTTAATTTGCTGGACTGAATTATAATTGTGGGAAACAAAATTATATGGTAATGCGGTCTAGCTGTGTAGGTACCAAAAATGATAGTAATAGACGTATGTTTTGGTGGCTTAGACCAGTTAGTCTTGTGATCATAGGCTTAGTTGCAGGGATCTTCCCTGGGAGTTGGTGTAAAAAAAATCTCTGTATCCCTCCCTCTTTTGGAAATTACTGACTATACCACTCCCTCTTCTGAAATGAACAAAATCTTCGCTTCAAGTTTATGTTTGCTTGTTTCTCCCTTCTGTTAGTTTTTTTTTTTTTTTGATGGAAATTGATTTCATCCTCTAAAAATGAGCTTGCCCTTTCAATTTATCCTTGACTGTCTGTTCAATTTCGGAACATGGTTTAATTTTTTAGTTTTTATTTGTTAAGTGTGGGATAATTTGACTTGTCACATCAACAGTTGGGGTTTTCTCTTGGCAGAAACTTGGGGGAGGGTTCTGGTAATTGTGGAAGGGGCACTTAGTTATAATAACACCAATTGTGTAACTCCCACTGGAGTTCCCTATCATCAGCCCTATTTTATATGCAATAAAAATCTTGAGATTAGTTGTATGATTATTGAGATGGTGAATGCAGAAAAGTTAATAATGTTTCGCTTCACTCTCCTTTTCTCCATTGTGGATGCTTCTGAGTAAAAGTGGTAGAGGAAGTTGTCTCAATGTTTTTGGTGGTTGTGCATATAATGATCCATGCAATAAACAATTTCATTAAGTTGGTGTCAAATATCTGATTATTGGTTGCTGCTCCTCTCGCAGGTTGCAACTGGACAAGTTGCTAGCACCGGTATGGTTGCTCTAAGCTATGTTCAGAAAGTATCTGAAAAGGTGAACTAGTTCCTATCCATTATACATGCCACAATTCTTTACATCTTTATTTTTTATGTTTCCATGATCTTCTGTCAGTTCCTAAGTCGTTCTTTGACATTTAGGTTTCTTTAGCATCAGACTTCATGTACAACTATACGTCTAGGGATGTCACAGCGAGCTTCGGATATGATTATATCCTCCGGCAGGTAACTTTTTCTAGCAACATTTGAACTTTTGCAGTGTACAACTTAGTTTCAGGAGTTTGGTTCTTTGTTTATTGACGATCTAGTTGTTAGTTAGTTGTTTAGATCAGTTATGTCGTGGAAAAGACTTATTATGATTGTGCTATTTAAGTATGGGTTTTCTTCTCATTTAACTACCCATGAAACATCAGTTGGGAAATTGCCGATGTTTCAACTGTGTGGTTGATTAATTAAATGCTAATGTGCTGACTTGGTATCTTAGTATGTAATCCAAGTTCTCTTATGAAATAGTCAACTTAGAAATTGAAAGCTGTATTTCAACTTTGTCACTTTGAAATTTGAGGATAACTGAAGTTCTTGATACCTTTCCTTCTGTTAGCTGAAAGCTGTAAGTCATAACCATAGTGAGACAACCACCATCATTCTTCCCATGGAATAACTTTCAGCATCTTTCCTTCTGATAGACTAGTTAACAATGTATGATCACTCATGATTTTGGCACCCATTTTTCTACATGGGAAAGATAATCATAAACTTCAAGCTTGATGCGAAACTTTTAGAGAGATCGCACCCATTGTTGGTTTTTGATTTTTACCTTACTATCTACTTTGCTTTTAGCCATAAGTACTAGCAAATTCTTCAATATCTGTATTAGCAAATTTTAGAAGTATTAGCAAATTTTTCAGTATCTGTAATGTGGGTCCAACTTTATGAATATTGGATTAGTAGCACCAAAACTCATGCATAGCTCTTTTTGCCTTTTTCTTGGGTACTTCATGGTTATATGGGGCTAAATTTCATAACTTCATTGTGCAAGTAATTCAGAGTTTTTTCTGTCTCGGGGGACCTTTTTTCAACTCCAAATCAATACCATTCTTCCAAAATACATTTTCCTTCCAAAATATTATCCAAGGCTTTTGATCGTTACTTAAATATAAATATATATTTGTAAATTATTATACCACTTTAGTAATAACATTGAATAATATGAAAGCTTGATGTCTGACACCACTGGTCCGACAAAAGCTTATATGTAAACACATCTACAGTAAAATGTATCCTGAAAAAGAAAAATAAATATGCTCTTAATCTCCATATTCTGTCGACCTACTTTCACAACATATTCTCCAGAATACTTCTGCCAAAATATCCCAAACAAAACCAAACACTTCCTTGGATATCTATTTTGTCGTCTTTGCTTGGCATCTTTGCTGACAATAAAATTAGGAGAGAGGTGGAGTATATTTCACATGTTTGGACTTCTGCTGTCTTGGGCTATGGAATTTTGAGAATATGTTAGTTTTACTATCTTGGCGTATGAAATTCCAAGAATCAATTCTTTGATGGTGACTTTATCTTGAGTCATTTCTTGGACGCTTGTGCTATGTTTTCACAATATCTTTACAACTATTGAGGGAAAAAGAATCATACATAACAATCCATTGTAAGCAACATTTTTCTTTCTTTGACAGTGTCGTTTAAGAGGCAAGATTGACTCTAACGGTGTTGTGGCTGCGTTCCTCGAAGAGCGGTTTAATATGGGTCTTAACTTCCTTCTTTCTGCTGAGGTGAGGATTTGATTGGTTAAACAAACCCTCCTTTTTTAAGGGATCACATCCCCCAACATTTGGTGTAAGTAAACTTAGGTCCCCTGAGGTTCACATAATTAGAGGAACCACTGAAGGTTTGCCTAATTACATAAATCGCCCCCTGCCTTCAACTTTTGTCATACAATTAAACCTCCCACAGGGGTCTACGTTTATGTACGTCAAATTTCAAGGGGTGTAGACGTAACTATCCCTTTATTTAATATACTTTCACCTCCCCTTTTTTCCCTGGCAATGTTTGTAACGTCGTCGACAATTACATCTTGCAGATAGATCATAAGAAGAAAGATTACAAGTTCGGGTTTGGACTGACAGTGGGAGAATAGGGTAGATACCTTATTCGTCCTGTGTTTCCATTTAAGCTGATTGCTGCAAGCATGGGTGTGGGTTGGGAGATTATTCTCCCCTTCTAGATAAGAATCGAGGAATCAGTTTTGTATTTTTTTCAAGTGAAATTATTTGTTGGCTGCAACGGCTGCTACCACTAAGTAGTTGATTTTGCAGGTTTTTGGAAATATTGATTCCTTGGGAGACTGTAGATTTCACAACTGTTATGCTTAATTGGTAAAAGAACTATTTATTGATTCACTTGCTTGTGTGTTTTTGCCCATTACCATACCTTATTCGATGGACATTTTGTGGAGTGGCACTATTACGCTTTTGTACTGTTTCAAGCACATAGATAACTGTATTTTATTTATTTTTTATGCACTGTACAGGTAATTTATATGTGCTTTAAAAGTACTTAAATAAGCACCAAACATGGTTGGTGATGAAAGTTGTTGAAGTTGTGTGTGTGTGTGTTTCTTAAAGATCATTTCCAACACCTTTAAAGATAGGGGTACATTGTGCATGTTCATTAGATCAAAAGCAAGTGGATGTTGAAATTGTGTAAGATTGAACTACCGTGGATGTCCTGTTTTTAGTCAAGTTAAATGATGCAAGCGGAAATCAATTAATTACGTTGCTTTGTCAATACGACATTTTTTGAGTGGGATGTTAGAAATTTTAAGGTGGATGAAAAAATTGACGATGAGCCATATATGAAGAAACGAGTGATGGTGAGTTTGATTACGGAAGAATATTGAAAGTTTCACAATGTTGATTTCAAACTATCGATAGGGACTCGTAGAATAATCCTTAATTTGAACTAAAAAATGCACTAATGAACTATTGATTAAAGGGCTAGTTGCCATTGATCTTGAATTTTAACGAAAAAGTACGAATATATACATATAGAACTTAATATTCATTTCGAATCAAGTTGGATTCCAACATTTTAATCAGGGAACTATTGATTGTTTTGGTTATTCAAGTGTTAGATATTTTGTAATTGAATACGAAAGTTAGAGCTAGGGATACAAGCAAATCGAACTTGCTTGCAAGCTTGACGAGCTGACTCGATAAATGTGAGCTCGAATTAGAATAATTCGAACCAAACCTGTTCAAATTTCGAGCGGAGCTCAAATCAAGTAATTTTTGTTCGTAGCCTTGTGAGCTTTCATTTTGTTATATTTATTTTTATTTTTATTGTTATATAATCATATATATATATATATAATTATAAGTAATATATTGATTTTTGAACTCGAGCTTGAGCTTGAGCTTGCAGTTCAAACATGATAAAATTACTAAAAATATTTGAACTCAAGGTCGAGCTGGAATTCAAATATTTTTAGTAATTTTTCTTGGCTTGAAACCATAAAATCGAGCCAAACGAGTCGAGTTGAGCTTGAACATGACTCGAGCTAGAATTTGAGCTTGTTTTTTCCTGGCCTGTTTGGCTTGAGCTCAATTTCTTTGATTTGAGTTTGGGTTTGAACTTGAGTCCGAGGTTGCAATTCAAACATGATAAAATTACTGAAAATATTTGAATTTGACCTTGAGCCATTTTTCTTGGCTTGAAATCATAAATTTGAACCAAACGAGTCGAGTTGAGCTTTAACATGGCTCAAGCCAAATTTCAAATTTATTTTTTTCTGGCTAGCCGGGGTTGAGCTTGATTTATTTCCTTAACCAAAAATTGGGAAAGAAAAAAAACATTAAGTTAATTTGTTGTTACGTATGATTTCTGCCAGATGGGACCATCAGGGAAATTTTTTTTTTTTTCCACTAGTTGCCAAATTTTAAATTATTGAATTTGAAATTTGGCTATAATGAAACCACCACTTAAAAAAATAATAAAAAAAAAAACTTAAAAATTCAATTATTTATTATTATTGTGTCAGGGCAATGGATATGTTCCGAGTGCTTGATGACTCATGAAATACCAAATATAGTATTTTGGTGGGTCCCACCTAAACCTAGAATATTGTTGTACCAGCTCTCCTTATCCAAAGTTGTCTCCCACATCCACTAAATCAAACCTTATCACATCACAATGAAAGATTCCTAATTTATCAAAAAAAAAAAAAAAAGATTCCCTAATTTTTTTTCTTTCTAAACCGTCCTGTTTTTAATTTATCAATCAATTAATTTGACTTTAAATATTATAAATACCTAATAAAATAGAATCATTTCAATTCAATTACTTCAGTTATAATTTTAAAATTCAAATTTTATCTCTTACAACTTATCCCGCTAAAATAAATGATAATCGATGAAAGTTTCCTAATACCGACATTTTATTATTTTAACTGTTGCTTCCTTAGTTCCATTTTATTTATCTTTTAAAGTCTTTCCACAAGAATTAGGGAACACAATTAGCTGTCATAAATTTTGATGAACAAGACTCAAATGCAACTCAAATGCAAATTTAGAATAAAAGAGTAAACTCGGAAAAAATAATAAATGCAGTCTCGAAAGATGAGAAAGATAATATTTTGGGACAATCTTTTTTTTTTCTTTGTTAAATAGACAAATAAAAGGAAATTGATGAAGTATTTAATATTAAGTAAATAATAATTTGTACATCAAAACTTACATTTGACTTCACTTAAATCCATGGATGGTAACTATAATATTCAAATTAATTAAAAGGGGTATTTATTTTCGTACTATATAATCTTGATATGTTAGAAAAAATGTTAGTTACAATGAATGGCTTCATTGAATTAGAGTTCCCGAAGGAGATAGATTGAGAAATTATTGTTTTTTTATTTAGAAATAAAACAAAAAATTTAAGGACTAACTGGTGCAGGTAATTATACCTACCAAAATCCATTGAATTTTGGCCCATTTTTCTTCATTAATATAATTCAAGCACACTAATGTGACAATGTACTATAGCTTCCATTAAATAATATCCCAATATAATATTTATCCCATCATTTTTCTATGTAACTTTTTTTTTTGTTTTTGAGGTTGTCATTTTTCTATATAGCTAAAGTACAAAAGTTGTCACCTTTTTCTTGTTTTTCTAATTAACCTTTGTTCCCCATTAAATGTCCTGTCCTAATCTTATTTCTAAAACTTGTTTTTTTTTTTTCATTCAAATATTAGCTACTATGATGTATTACAACCAATCAATTGCATCAATTATTTAAATAAAAAACAAATTGTTCCAATCAATTATTATAAAATAACAACAAAGTAATAAGTAATATGCAGTTAAATGATATCTAGTTAGAATAATACTTGAAAAATCGAATCCACAATCTTAATATCACGAGGTTCCATCTCACTACAAAATAATGAAATACAAAATAATATGTAGTTAAGTCGACATTCAATTAGAATAATATTCAGAAAATGGAACCCACAATCATAGAATCACATGTAGGGATGTAAATAGATAATCGAAAATTCATTTATCGTTCACATTCGTATCCGCTTATAGAAAATATTATCCGTATACATGTAAAGCGAACATTATCTGTATTTGATTCTAAGTATCCGAATAATAAATAGATACGGATATAGCAATTGCATATCCATTCTGAATGTGTATCCGACGAATATATTCATTGAATTATATCAATTATCTATTATCCGTATCCGATAAATAACATTAGAAAATTTATTATTATTATTATTATTATTGTTTTTGTTGTTGTTGTTGTTGTTGTTGTTAGTAGTAGTAGTAGTAGTGTGTGTGTATATTATTCTAATGTCTTCTTATAAGTAAAATAGATAGAAAAAAAATATAATTAACTCATACATCAATATTTACAATAAAATAAAAATATAAGTAAATATATTAATTTTACGTATATTGAGGAGCATATACTATACTTATATATATACGAAAATTTCAACTAAATAAGTTATATAAATTTTATTTGATTTTTTTATTTATATAAACAGATTTGGATATTCAAATAAACCATTTTGGATTTTCATTCAAATATCTTGGACAATTATAAGCAAAAACAAATATTCGAAAATTTAGATATTCATAATTCTATCAGGTTTTTAGAAATATTAAATGAATTCAGATATATTTGAATTCTCAAAATATCTCATCAAATAAATTTGAATATGAGGTTATGAATACCTATTGGATTTAGATACGGATGTCAAAAAATTTAATATATAGATTTAGATATGTATAATATCTATTTACATCAGCTTACCACTGAGGCACGTCGAATTTATTATTATTTTATATTTTCTTGAAAATGGGAATCTTTTGGGAAATCCTAGAATAGAATAATTGCACACACACACACACAGAAACAGTACACACACAGGGAGAGTTGAAGGGCCGTGATCTTTTGATAGAGGGAAGAGTTGACAAGTGGCTTTTGAGCTGATATATGGTGATCTGTGTATAGTGTGCATGAAGAAGCGTTCCATTTTGATCTGTGGGGTTGCGATAAATCATAAATTAGGGAAGCTGGTAGCCTGTGAGTGAAAAAGGCGTTGCTTTTCTTGTGATTTTTACTTCCACTTTACTCTGCTGAGGGTGTGAAACTCCACTTTCAAGAAATAATATCCGAGTTGAGGTACTCACACAAACCTTATCTGATCTTTATGAAATATTGTGTGTGTGTGTGTGTGTGTGTGTTGTGGGTGGGGTGGATGTGAAAGCAGGATTTATGATGTGGGATTCATCGTGTGCCTCTGTTTGTGGGGGATGGATGTGTGTGTGTGTGAAGGGATGAGGGTCTGGCAGTTCTTGAAGATTTAACTGTGTTTCAGTGCAAAAGCAGGATTCGTGATGTGGAATTCGTCATTCTTCTCTATCGTGTGTGTGTGTGTGTGTGTGTGTGTGTGTTAGAGAGAGAGAGAGAGAGAGAGAAGGGGGGTTGTAGGAAGGGATAAAGGGTGTGACAGTTCTTTGAATATCTATCCATGTTTCAATGCAAAAGCAGGATTCTTGATGCGGGATCCGTCATTCTTGTGTGTGTGTGTGTGTGTGCGTGTTCATGAAAGTCTTGCTTAGATAATTTGAACAAGGATCTTGGATGATCAGTAATGGTTGAATGACTCTATCCTGGCAAATTTGATGAACAGAAATAGTTGATGCACAAAAGGACTAAGGAAATTTGAAATGTTTAACTTTGACTATTTTTTACATGAAAGATTACACATATCTCGTTAATTTGTTTTGATATCATACATCAAAAATAAAACCATAGAAACAGCCTTTTCATTGGTTGTTTTGAAGGGCAATGGTTCTAAGAAAACTCACTCTTTCACTAGCAATTTCTTCTTTTTGCAGTTTAAACTTTTAGATCTTATCCTCTTCATTGATTTCTCTCTTCTTCCTTCCATACAATTTGTTATGCATTATAATAATTTACTCTGTACTCTGGCAAAAAGTCTTATCTCATTCTCAGAGACAATCACAATTATCCGTCAATGGTGGACTCAATTTGGATTTCCGGCCAGTTTGGATTTTCTATTTCAAATGGTGTTACATCTTTGGTTCCACAATTACATGTAAATGCCGAGTTTATAAATTATTATCTATCACATACGCTTGGCTTGTATCTGAATTAAAAACAAAGAATGTGATTCCATTTGTAATAGAGGATGCAAAATAATCTCCGTCGGCTTGTAAGAGATTTTTGTGCAAAATTACATGCCAATGGAATCAAACTCAGACGTTTTCTTGAACTTGTCTGATGTCTGGTTTTATCTTAGGCACAATGCAAGGAGGACTTCGAACTATCTTCTCACACGGGAACGTGCTCAAGAATGCTGTTCTGAACCATATGCGTGTGGTCCCTCCGGCTATGCAGTCCCTCATGTTTGCACGCCATGAATCGACCTCGGCTGCTCGCATTGAAGAGCATGGTTTTGAGAGCACCACAATATCTGATGTTCTGACAGCCAAAGGGAAGGGCGCCGATGGGTCTTGGCTTTGGTGCACAACCGAGGATAGCGTGTATGATGCTGTGAAGTCGGTATGCATCTAGACTATATAGTTCCAATATAATCTTTTGTGGGAAAAAGTCATAGGTTGTGGGGTTTCATAGTGCTTTATCTGGATGTTTGGTAGACCCCCTCAAGTTTGAAAAAAATATATTTTGTACTTTGCACATCCATTGGAAATGTAAGTTTGTGAGCAACAATAAGGGCGGGGGATGTTATTTCTCAAATCTGAAGGGGTCTGCTTGTAATTGCATTAAACCTTAGGGTAGGGCATTGTAATCATCCCTAAACTTTTTATGTGGCTCAATATAAACCTTCATGGTTCATATAGATATGATTTCTTGTTTTCTTCTGCCTCTTGTAAGAAATTAGATATGAGGATGGCTGATCCATTTTCGACTGCAGATGACTCAGCACAATGTTGGAGCTCTGGTGGTCGTTAAACCTGGGGAACAAAAGTCGATTGCTGGAATTATCACAGAAAGAGGTAAAGCAATCACTTCTGAAGTGCTCGTAAATTTAAATTGCCTACGTGTTGAATATCATCATCTTAATCTACTTTTCTTGAACAAAAAGCACGAGCTTTATGAGCTCTTTTAGTGAATCACAGTATTTCATGAACATGATGATGGTAAGACTTCTTGGAAAGAACTTGCATGTGGTAATCAAAACTTGTTCGCAGAGACGGAGGCCCGCGCGCATTTATTTTTAAATTTTTGGTTTTTTTGTGGGGGGGGGGGGGGCAAGGTCAAAATTTCCGGATTCGTCCCTGCTTCGTTAATGACCCAAACTCCATCAACTCAGTTAGTTTTCCCATATTCTATAGTTGGGGCTAAATATGTTACTGTTTATCCAGATTATCTCAGGAAAATCATTGTCCAGGGAAGGTCGTCGAAGTCTACAAAGGTTGGGGACATCATGACTGAAGAGGTATAAATATATTACTCGACAAATTTCATATGGAATATAGTTAATGAATTCTATTTTTACTGCAAAAGAACGGTTCATAGGTCGCTAAGATCATTTTGTATTTGACCCTGAGATCCGAACTAATTATATACAAAATGGGCTAATTGCAGAACAAACTTATCACTGTAACACCAGATACTAAAGTCTTGAAGGCAATGCAGCTTATGACAGGTAACCGGTTTCGCACTTGCACTCTGACAAAATTCTTGAAAGAGATAATTACAACGCCCTCTCCTGTAACTATATGTGAAATTACATAGATCACCCTTCTTGATTCCAAAATTACATATGCATCCCCTGTAACTCTTCCTTCTGTTTGTCATTGCATACAAGGAAGTTTATGTAATTACACATAGTTACAGGGTAGAACTCTATAATTTACCGAAATTGAAAAGTAAAGCATAAACCTTTTGATATTAAACCTTGGAAATCTTGAATCGGCAGATAACCGTATCAGGCACATCCCTGTCATCAACGACAATGGGATGATTGGCATGGTGTCCATTGGAGATGTGGTTCGTGCAGTGGTGAGTGAACATCGGGATGAGCTGAACCGCTTAAACGCTTACATACAGGGAGGATACTAAGGTTGATGTTGGCGATAAGGCGAGATGGGGCATTTTGGTATTTCCAAAAGTTTAGGGGTCTCATTGTAAATATTCTTGCTTTTTAATGCAATCTTCTTGTGGAGTGTCTTGAGTCTTTAGATGTTACATGCCTCAGGATCAAATCTATCAAACTAAGATTAGGAATAATTATGCAGGATTTTACTGGCTTGTTTTTAATTTGTAATTCATAACATCTCTCTTTATAATCCTTTTATTTATTGTTGCTTTAGTATATTTTAATTTTTGTGATGTGATTCTTTTGTTTGGGGTTGGGGTGGGCTGTTTCAGGTATTTATTTTGTTGCATATTACACAGATTACATTCTCATTGCATTTTTAGTGTTGGGTTATTTACGGAGAAACCCCTGAGGTTTGGCTTATTTTCACATAGCCCCCTATAATATGAAGAATTATGAAAGCTTCCTTTATATTTGGTTGCACTTTTTATAATATTCTACGTGTCGGTTGGGGTTATTTTGAAAATAGAGCTAGTAATTAGGGGGGTATTTATAACTTTTCATACTACAAGGTGTTTCATAGAAGTCGGCCATACTTTAGGGAGATTCTCGTAATTGTCTCTTCTAGTTTATGACTACTGTAATTACGGTGAAGTTTTTTACCATGCATCACCCATGGTTAGGGAAATTTTTTTATACATTCGGTTCGGGTTTCATATATATATCAAATGATTCAAATTTCGTCATCTCATTACTTCATTTCAAAAGAAAATCAATATATAAAATCCAACACAATTTTGGACATTTGGTCCATAAATTGGTGCCGAACATTGGATTTATACAAGAATTTTGCTTGTCGTTATGAGGCTCTCTCTTAAATTAAGCGATTTGTTGGATCTTGATTGATACACTTTTTTAAATTGATTAAATTCATCATTTATTTATTTTTTTCATTAGGATTTTTATTTTTTAAAAAAATATTTCAACTAAAAATAGTCATTCTACAAATTAATAACAAAATATTTTACTTTTCGTCTTTACATTTTTTTATCCAACCAAAACCTGTTGTCAATATTTGATTTCTGCAATTATGTTTCGATAAATATATTTTAAGTAGTCTCTATGACTATTTTTTTCTGTTGTTTATTTATTATTTAAATGCTTTATTTGTTTTGTATTGATTCTCTCTCTCTCTCTCTCTCTCTCTCTCTCTCTCTCTCTCTCTCTCTCAGCTTGAAGTTATTTTTAACACAACATATTATTTATTGAATTTTAATTATTATATCATCTAATAATTCATCATCAAATTTATTGTGTGTTAATGCAGACGAGTGTAATATTAGCGTGCACACACACACACACCCCCACACACCCCCACCCAAAAGGGAATAAGAAAGGAGGAGAACGTTTGAACCTAAAACCTTAATGGTGCAAATTTTGAACCTCCATTACTATGCTACAAGCTCAATGGCGAAAGAAATATCAAGTTCAAGCACATACAATATTGATCAGGTCAATACTGGGATGGTTGGATTTGTTTTCACATATTGTCCTTGTGTTTTTGTCATAATTGCTTCCAAATGTTCCGAGTCCACTATGTGTGTGTTTGTGTTGCTTCAATGGTATACCTAGTGCCCACTTTTAATCATGGAAGATGTGTTGTCTTTATTTTTTATAATTGCGGTGAACTGACTATCTTAATACATCTTAGTAAACCTTTCTTTATTAGTTTCTAGCCAACAAATGTCGGTATGTATAATTGCAGATTTCTCAGAAAGCAATATCAACTTCAATCGGTTTAGGTATTGGGATGTTTGAGTTTGTTTGTTTCCAAATATTGGCCTTGTGTTTTGGTCGTCCAAATGTTCCGATCCCACAGTGTGTGTGAAGCAAAGAATGAATGGGAAGATTGAAAGATTTGAGCCAAGTTGTGAATGCTCTCAGTAAGAGGGTGTTGGGCTAATCTTATAAACTTTTCAAAATATTTTATAAAATATTTGAAAGTTTATAAACTTTTCGCAGGCGTTCGACAACTTTTTGAGAAATAAGAGCTTATAAATACTAAAAATAAGAAAAAATATATGGAGTTTATAAATTTCAAGAAAAGAAAATAAGCTCCCCTTACTTATTTTGAGAAACTTATAAACCATCTTAAAACGATAAAATAGACATAAATATTTTAAATTATTTTTTTAATATCACATTCACACACTTTTGAAAACATTTATTTATATAAAATCAATGATATCTCATCTTCGTCATGAATATATTAAAATATTTTATGAGCACTCATTTTTATCACTCAAACCCCACAAGGCCCTAAATCATTTTACCAATTATTTGATATGATCTACCCAAAAAAACTGAAAGCTATATTAATCCTAAAAAATAAGAAAAATCACGTAAAAATCCTATAAAATCTCGCATTAAAGAATTGTCATGAAAATTCTTTTATCTATTCAACTTTGAGTTTTATAAATACACTCAATAGTTGTTATTAATTATTAGTAATATCAGGACGCTTGATGCATGTGTATAATTAAAAAGTAATATAAGCTAATGACCGACTTTTATTTTTGGTAGAATTTACTATCAAAATATTTAAATTTTTTTGATATATTTATAAAATATGTGGTAAGTAAAACAAAATAACAAAAAATGAAAAATTAAGAAAATAATTATAAAAAAGGTAAAAAAAAAGATATAGAAGAGTATGTGAGATGAAAGAATAGAAAGATGGGAGAGAGAGAAAAATAAGACAGACCAAATAAATACTCGAACTAAAAGTAGTTACTCTAGGGGTGTGCCATTATATAATAGTATAGATTTTTGTTGAATCTATACTATCAAAATATTTTAAACTGTTTTCGACAGATTTATGGAATTAGGGGTAAGGAAAAATAAAATAATATAAAATCAAAAATTAAGAAAACAATTACAAAGAGAAGGGAAAAAATGATATAAAAGAGCATGGGTGATGAAAGAGGAGAGAGATGAGAGAGAAAGAAAAAAAGAATGGCATACCATAAAAGAACTCAGGTTTAAGTAGTTACTCTAGGAATTTTTCATTATATAACAGTATAGATTTTGGTCGAATTTATACCATTAAAATATTTTAAACTATTTCTAATAGATTTAAAAAATTATTGGGAAGTGAAAATAAAAAAATATAAAATGAAAAATTAAGAAAATAATTACAAAGAAAGTAACAAAAGCGATGCAACATTGAGAGATGAAAGAGGAGAGCTTAACCGAAAAAAAAGGAAAGAGGAGAGAGAAAGAAAAAGAAATATAAAGAAAAACGATGGACAAAAAAAGTACCAGTATTAAAAATAATTATTTTAGGGGTTGCTTATTGTATAATAGTATGGATAATATAGATATTATATATTTAAATATTTTCTATTAAATAAATTCTAACCGTTTAATGTACATTTTTTTTAATTTGTTATTCTCCATTTAAACCCCAAAATTTGCAAAAATAAAAGGAAATAACCGTTGGGCGTGCATGTTCATGAAAGAATTTGTCATTGTGTATTGGCACAGTTACCACGCCCATAAGCAGCCCCAAAATTGGGAACGCAAAACCCTAAATTGGAAAAAAAAGGGCGTTTTTGTGAATCTGAAATTTGTCGCAACCCGCACCCAACACCTGTATCTGCTACTCATTTTTCCACTGATTTTCAATTTTCTTTTGATCACCAACACGTCACCTTCCATTAAATTAAGCTGGGATTTTACCAGAAGATATACCCTTTTCAATTCGTTTCTTCTGAACCCCTCTATTTGACTTTTGCCTCCCCCCTTGGTTTACCTAACAGGGATATAGCCCAAGCAACTCCATTTTTGCTTGAGCTTGCTATCATTTCAGAGAAAATTATCGATTAATTGAATTTGGATGTGAAGATTGTATCTTTTGGTATTTCAATTGTCTCCAGCCATATCAATTAGGGCTTGGAAATGTATGTTTTGTATCTGTTTCACCCGAAACACCTGAGGTTTTATTGATTCGCGGGAAGAAAAAAGTAGAAGGAAGAAACCCACTTGGTAATTTCCGTGAACTCTTTGAATTATTGCTTTTTTCTTGGCATGTGTTCATTTAGTTGGAGAAGAGCTAAAGATTGTATTTTTATTTGTAATTTTATAGCTGGAGAAGAAGGCAGTAATGCCATCGGATATGGGGGCAAGTGGTGCTGATGGGGTGGAGGAGACCTCACCGGACATGTTAAAGAACACGCCCTCGAATATAAGGCGGTTGGCTCATGAGATTGAGCAGTGTGAGGGCAGGCAGAAATACCTTGCACAAACTAGGAGCCCATCAGATGACGGTGATGTGCGGTGGTACTTCTGCAAGGTACCTTTGGCAGTAAATGGTCAGTGCTGAAGGAACTTCCTTTCATTTTCCTTCCCCCCCTCTTTTCTTCCTTTGGTGGTGGTGATTGTTTAAAGACCATGTTATGCTTTTAATTGTCTTATCATATCATGATTAGAGTTTTATTTCCTTGCTGTCCACGAAGCTCAGTTCAAGTATGAGTTAGAGAAAGTGAAAACAGTGCTGATTGTGGGAATAGGTACACGGTGCAGTTGCGAGTAGAGTGAATATTGGGCATTTGTGATTTGGGTTGGATTGATTCAGTTATAGCAAGTGAAAATGTAAGGTTTTGATAGACTTTGTCTGAGTGGCTTAGGGTAGCTCATCATGATCCGTACTCTTTGTACTTGAATGACCTGATAAATGTAAAAGAGAAAAGTAGAAAGAAAGATACTCAAATAGCTTTTTTGCTCTTCGGTTGCATCCACTAGTGGATCAGGGGTTTAGCAAGTCATAATGTTACACAAATCATTGTAGGATATTTGAGATGTAATCATGATAGTGGTTATTTTTCGACTGTATACTGTATCTGATATTTTTGTAAGAAAAATTGAAGATGCATCCTAAAATAAATAAATCTTTTCTCCCTCTTCAAAGAGAAGATATAAGGTAGCTTAGTTGAAGTTATTGTGAATGGTTTAAGAATTGATTCAAGATAATGTTACTTTTTCTATGGAATTCATGACATTGAAGTTTGGCTGTGAAAACTTGTCAAGGAATTCGTAGAAATAAATACAATTTGTGACTTCATATTTGGATTGCAATCGCCAACCTTTACTGCCTATAGCCATTGTAAATTTACTTTATTCACCATTATAATGAGGTTTTCGGACCATGAACAAGTAGCTTCTACTCCGTGGCTTATAGGATATGACTGTAATCTGGAAACTGTTATAGGAGGAGATGAATAGGCCTTTCTGTTTTGTGATTGTTTTGCCTTTCTGTTTTGTGATTGTTTTGTCAAAAGGCGTATTCTGTTTTTGTGCTCCTCAAAATTCCAACCTATTTTCTTGGTATGTCATTTTCTGATGCATGTTGTTGTCTGTGTTTCTGGCAGAGTTAGCAGCATCAGTCCCTCGAACAGAAATTGTTGGGAAAGGTGATTATTTTCGATTTGGTATGAGGGATTCTCTGGCAATAGAGGCATCATTCTTGCAGGTCAAGAAGCTTTCTTTTTCTGCATTTGTTTTCCTAGCTTTGTGTTTTTTTGATCATCGTACTTCTGTAATTGGAATATTACTGTATGCACAAAGTACTGTGCTCAAAGATATTTTCTGTATTCATAGAGAGAGGAAGAGTTACTTTCTACTTGGTGGAAAGAGTACGCAGAGTGTAGTGAAGGCCCTGGGGGGAGTATCAGTTCCACCAGCCAACAATTGTCTACAGAGAGTCCTGAAGAAGAGAGAGTTGGTGTCCCTGTAAAGGGAGGATTGTATGAGGTAGTCTTTTCATCTGTAGTCCTCCCATGGGCAATTGGTTTCTTTGTAGAATGAGAATTTTGAAATTGTTAAAGAAGTTTTCATCTGTAGCTCCTGTATCCATGATCGTTGGTAGCTTTGTGATATCAAACTGTTTGTTGTTTTATGAATTTATTTGGGATTATTTTTAAATTGGTACGAGAATGTTAGACTATTGTCACTACTCCATTACGAATAGTAACTCTCTTAAGGTGTCAAACTGGTAAAAAAGATCTCTTTTTCCCTTTCCCCGCCTTCTTGGGCTTAGAAGGGGAAGGGGAGCTCTATGCCAATCCCGTTATATTTATTTTGGTGTGATGTACATAATTAGCTCTATCAGGCAGTCATTTTGGGAGTAAAATTTAGAAAAGTTGGTTCACTCTTCACGAGGCATTCATATCTTAGTAACATTTGGGAGGTTGAACAGACCAATGCATAAGCTTGGTTGTAGTCAGCTGATAATTCAATAATGAAACTAAGAGGGTGTTTGCCTAAGCTTATTTAAAACATCTTATAAGCTCTTACATCTTATAAGATGTTTTACTTATAAGATGTTTTAGGAGCTTATAAGATGTTGGATCTTATTTTAAAAATAAGTTATTAAAGTGTTTGGATAAATAAGTTGGGTGTTAGCTTATAAGATGTTAGTAATGGCAATATTGTAATTAGTTTAATTAAAAACAAAAACTATTGGTAGATTTTAAAAAATAAGTAAGCACCTCCTTACTTTCCAAAATGAGCTCATGAGCTCCTAAACATCTTATTTTTGGAACTTATCAGCTCCTTCCTTTAAAATTTAGCCAAACACTTCACCACATCTTATAAGTTCCAAAACATCTTATAAGATGTTTTGAGGAGCTTATAAGCTTAGCCAAACACCCTCTAAGTCAGTTACTCCCCCTTGGTAGTTATGTTAGACTATTCATTTTCTTTGCAAGATTAATGATGCATTGGTGGTCTATGTGTTTGGTTAAAGTAAAAGGACTTTCTTTTTTCCCAAAAAGTAGAAGATATTTTTCAAAGGTAAATTGTCTATCAAAAATTATACACGGGTTACAGCTTGTTTACTTCCATCCAAATTATCGAATGTGGAGAGAGACAACATTAGGTGCATGAAGAATCTTGAACGAAACTGGTGCCAAATCAAAGTTAGTCAGGAAATTCTGCATTATCAATGTAGTTCAAAATGTCTATGCCATTTTTCAGTTTTTTGGATCAATTATGGTTCTCATTCTCTCCCTAGTTCCAAGGAAAAGGATCATTATTTAATGAAGATTGATACATGTATTTCAGAATGTTAAAAGAATTCTATATCAAGCTCCACAACATGTTATTTAATTCGTTCTTGTAAACGGAGATTACTTGTTGGTGAGTGCTATACTTGTTACAGTTGAACAAACTATTTCTCTGTTAGACTTTCTTCTGGTAGTCATGCTGTTATGAATTTTTTCTTTTTCACTTTAAAAAGAAAAGTAATTGTCTTTTGCTGATTATTGTTTTCTTCTCGCCGTGATGTTTTCATTATATATTGGCCTACTAGTAGTTCCAGGGGGACCAATAATTGCCTGTTACTAGTACTGCTGGATACCCTATGCCACACCTTGGTACTTGTGGTTATCTTTCTTGGTTAAAATATCCATTTATAGTAAATTCCGCATAGAGAACTTTTTCAGGGTTCCTTTTCTGCGGTCTGGATTTCAAATGTCAGTGTATGAGTCTTTTGGCAACAAGCCACTCTTTGGCGTAGTATTGTGGATTATCATAATTTATGCTCTAGTCATAATGGAACTTCAACTGTCATATTCTTCCCAGTATCTAATATTCTTCTTACTTATCCTTTCTATCTTATGCTTCTCTCTCATTTGTCTCATCGATATTGAGTGTATAAAAACTTTGGAGATGCACCTACATGCGTGGATTTTTCTTTACATATATCAAAACATAAATGTTGGATAACCCTACTGTTGTAGGTAGATTTGGTTAAGAGACATTGTTTTCCTGTTTATTGGAGTGGAGAAAATCGACGGGTGTTACGAGGCCACTGGTTTGCTTGTAGAGGTGGTCTTGATTGGCTCCCACTACGTGAGGATGTTTCTGAGCAATTGGAGTATGCATACCGTAGTCAGGTGCTCTCAAATTTCTTCTATATGGTGCTCTTTAAGTTGGTTAATTAGATTAAAGATTTATCTCAATCCTTTGCCATGTTTCCTAATATTATACGTAACTAGTAGTTGCGCGCATTCAATACATGTGTAAAATAAAAATGATATGTAATTTAATTAGATGGTTAAATTTTGATAATAAAAAAAATTCACATATTAAGTAAATTGTGTACGTAAATAAATATCTCTTACTATTTTACTATAGTTATTGAATTTATGATATGTAAAAAAAATGAATGATATGAAATTTTATGATTAAAAGAACAAATAAAAAAGACAACGTAAAAGATATCATAGAAGAGAGAGGAAAGAGAAAAAGATATATAAGAGAGGTGAGAGGAAAGAGAAGAGAGTAGAGAAGAGCGAGAAACGAGGGATGAGAGAGGAGAGAGAAGAGAAAGACTAACCTGCCTGACCAAAGAGATGAAACTGTTGTTAAAGGGTCCTAGTGCTTTATATAATATTATAGAGAATAAGTGCTTGAATAATTTATTTATTCTGCTAGCCTTTGTGTTTTTATTTATCTTATTTTTTTGGTGCCAGTTAACTAGCTTTTGATCAATATGAGTTTGTTTTCACCATGACTTTGTTTTGTTTCCTTTCTCACGAGGTCATTAAGTTTTTGGATCACCCTTGGTGTAGTCTCTTAAGACTAGCTGATGATGTAGGATTCCTTGATTTTAGGTTTGGCATCGAAGAACCTTTCAACCATCGGGTCTCTTTGCTGCTCGAATTGATTTACAAGGCTCAACCCCGGTATGGCCTCTGTTTAACATAAAGGGTTAATTACAGAAATCCTGTAAGGTTAGGCCTGTTTTACGAAATCCCTTGTGGTATCATAGGGGGTCTTGTGAAAATAGGCTAAACCTGAAGGGGCTTTTGCAATTAACCCTAACATAAAAGTAAATGTTAATAGTTATTAAAGTGATCTACAACTGTTATGTGCTATCTGGTTGCAGGGGTTGCATGCCCTATTCACAGGGGAAGATGATACTTGGGAAGCTTGGCTAAGTGCTGATTCTTCTGGGTTCTCTAGTGTTGTAGGCCTTGGCAGGAATGGCACTAGGCTAAGACGAGGATATGCTCCATCTCAGTCACAGAAACCAACTCAGGTAATTCTTTTCACTTCTGATTGTTGTTTAACATGATGCATGACATTTGCATAAATGATGTGATGTTATGAGTTACTTTACATTTGATGTTTGCTAATCATGACACAATTTATTGGTTGATTAATTATATCTGATCATGTAGCATTAGTTATAGAACAAAGATTTGCAAGTTTAGGTTGAAGAATTTGATTGGTTCATATGTCATTTGGTATTCCCAGAAGCATTAGCTTTAATGTTGCAAACATGCTTATGAAATTAAAAGTCAAAATTATGTGGAAAGGTCTCTTTCTCCTAGCAAGATAATATATTTAGAGAAATTGTTTGAGACTTCTAGTCGACTTATTCTCTTTGGGACATCTTCTATTTGCCTCATCTTTTGACCACCAAAACTTGTCATACCAACAGTAGTTTTTTCATAATTATGATTTTACAACCCCACATAGAGCAATTTCTATTGCATATATATAAAAGCCTATTCTTGTTCTTATAGCTGAATGAGGGCTAAGCTGCTGCACATTATCTTCCTATTTATTTCAGGATGAATTACGTCAGCAAAAGGAGGAAGAAATGGATGATTATTATTCTCAGGTATGCTAATAATTTTTTGAATGTAGTCATATCTTGTTTTTCCTTATATACTATTATAGTCACTGGCGGAGCTTAATGGAGACAAGTGGGAGCCATGGCTCCCCCAAGGTTGAAAAATCATATAAATACCCTATTCATTATCATATATGTGTATAATTTATATATATGCCTGCCCCTTCTCCCTTGAAAAAAAAAATAATAATTAAAATAAAATGTTAATGGCCCTTTACAATTAAAAAACCATCACAACTTAAAAAGTCCATTTCCATTATCCATGACCCAACACACACACACACGCACTCACACATAGAAATTGTGTAAAAATGTGATCTATTTTTGCCCCAGTACAATTAAGAACCCCTTCACAATTTCTACCCATAAGCCACATATACATTGAAAAAGAGTAAAAACTTTATCTAATTTTTGATTGCAAAGTAAAAATTTACAATTCCGATTTTTTGTTGCATAATTATGCTACATCTTCTTCTACACTTATCAATATACACAACATGTATTGGTGAATGGTTAAGATAACAAATTCTTTTTGGAAAAAAAAAAAAAAATTGATCAGCCATTTTAATGAAAAAAAAAAAGGACAAAGTCCCATCGGATACTCTCAAATTTTCTATGATTCTCTCACTCTCACTTAATATATGTCTTTTCGAATAAATTCCACACTAAATTAATTTGGCCCCCCCAATAATTTTAGTCAAGATCCGCCACTGATTATAGTCCTTAATGCAAGTGAAACTATCATCTGGAAAACAAATTTCTTGATTTCTGAATATAAAAGCATAGAACATAGATGATGGTAACCTTCCTGAAAACCATGTATTTTTCTTGAACTTATGTGCTCTACCCATATTGCTTCTTCCTACATTGGGAGAGAGGGGAAAAGTTGGTTACACTTGTTGCGGTGAATTGATTTATGCATTGTTGATTTGTGTCTCTCAGCGTGCTTTCTCTTCATTCTGATTTGTTGTTGATTTGTTTCTCTCACCGTGTTTTCTCTTCATTCTGATTTGTCTAGTTAAGAATGAAGTTTCCACTTCTGTAACTTGCATCATATTCAATAAAATTTGTGAGCAACTTCGAAGAGCCAAATATTTTACATATTAGGTTCACTTGGTTGCTTTCCCCAGGTGAGACAGTTTAAAGGCTGTGGTTATGTTTGTAGATTATCTTATGTAGATCTTATCTCACAAGTCTAGTTCTTAACTTGATTGAACTTAACAAGCATGATTGTGGCTGAGTATCTCATTGTGGCCCTTTCTTATGATACTGCAGTAGACTGGTAAATCAATATATATGTATATAAATATATATATATATATAGAGAGAGAGAGAGAGAGATAGATAGATGTGTGTGTGTGTGTATCACTGCTTCAGTTATATAATGCATGTAGAAAGGATGTAGTGGTGGGTCAGATATAGTGGATTTCAGTATAATAGACTTGATATGCCATATGAACAAGCTGACGAGTGTGGGCAATTGAATGAAAAATATGCTATGCTGTCTCTCTTCATTATCTTGGCTTCTAAAATATGTACAGTTATGCTTTGGTTGCTGGATGTTTCTGAGAGAGAAAGAACTGAGAACCAGTGAGAATTGTATCTGCATAAGTCACTTGTACCTGTTTTATTCTGGTGGTGGAAAGTTGTGTCATGGTTATTTCCGAGTGATGGAACATTTTTTATTGTTATACTTAAATGGCTGTTTTAACTTAATGTCCGGAGCTTAATCTGAGAGTCGTATTAGATGAACTTCTCTGATGTTTCTAATAGATTTCCGTAAGGATGTTTGGATCCCATGAAGTATATGTTGCTCTTAGTACAAGTACTCTTTTTCTGGTGTAGGTTCCTGTTCGACATTTAGTATTCATGGTTCATGGTATTGGTCAAAGGTTGGAGAAGTCTAATCTGGTGGATGATGTTGGAGATTTTCGTCTTGTAACATCAAGACTTGCAGAAAGACATCTGACTTCGCACCAACTTGGCTCTCAAAGAGTTCTCTACATTCCATGTCAGGTACTTCCATTGACTTGCAGAAAGACACCTGACTTCGCACCGGCTTGGCTCTCAATAGAGTTCTCTTCTATTGGTTATTTCTATTTATAATTGGGCTAATTGGTGGGGGAAAAGACCAGAGGTAATGCCTATTTCCACAAAATCCCATGCGGTATGAAAAATGACGGAGACCCCCCCAATGTTTGAGTCCGTGTTACAAGTACCAGTTTAACTGCACGTGGGATTTGTAATAGAAAACCAAACATTATGGGGGTATTTGTGGGTTTCACACCACAGGGAGTTCTGTGAAGGAGTTTTTTGCAATTAGCCCTTTCTTTATAAATGCAATTCTTGATTGTGTTCCCATGGAACTGGACCCCATAATTCCCTAATGATGCTTGTGGGAATTCAACATACCCTCATGGTTAATTTCATGTATTGTCCTGTTACTGGATGGACTACAGCCTATCTTTTACCAAAAACCTGATGTGTGACTAATATTTGTAGTTCACTCCTACCAGAGCAGTGGGGGAATTGTATTTCCATTTGGATGTTAAAGGCATATGTGACTAAGCATTGTTATTAATGCATGGTAAACATATGGTAAATGAGTGGAAAAGAGGCTCGGGAAGCTGAACTAGTAATTGGTATCATGAGCAGAAACTCTGGAAAGATTTAAGCTGTTATGCTGTCTAATAATCGTTTTTATCCAAGGATAGGATTGCCCTCTACCTAAGAACTTTTTGGATATTTTGGATGTGATTAAAGATTTTGGCTACTTGAAGAAGACTGGATATCAGGGCCAAACTATGGGCCGGAACTGCCCCTGAGGAAACTTTCATGCTAGTCATTCTTAGATCAGTCGGATGAACTCACTCCAAGCCATCTCTGTTGTGTTTGATTGGGTTTTAATTGTCTATAGAAAAAAGTCTATGGATTATAAACTTATATCAGTGGGCTTGTGCATAAAAAATGTGCTTGTCTAATCCCATGAGCAACTTGAAGATCTGGTTAGTTATTTACTATTTACATTCTCATAATGGCTACTAGTAAACTAGGCACACTCAATGAGTGTGAAATAAAAATGAGACATAATCTCTTCATGCGCTTAACTTTTAATAGTATAAAATTAAATATTTTTAAAAGTTTCTATGGGAGTATAATATCTTTAACTTTTTTAAATATATTTATTAAATTAATGATAGTTGGAGAAAATTTAATTTTAAATAAGATGAAACTGTACGATTGGAGAAATAAATGTCAAGAGAAAATATAAAAAATGTTGAAAAGAGAGATAGGAGATGAGAAGAAAGAGAGATTAGAAATAAATGTGGGGAGAGAGAGAGAGGCCATGCCTGAGACACCGGAAGGTAGGTACTGCATACCCCTCCAGGCTAACTAAGATATGAATTCTGGTACATAGAAGGCATCGCTCTTCGACATGATGTTAAGAGGTTTACTATTTTTTCTTTTCTTTCTTTGGAAGTATAACTGTCACTTGGGGGACTTGCTATCAGGTGCTATATATTTGAATTTCATAGTGTGGATTTTAATTGTTTAGCTTGGATTCTCTCCCGGCACCATTTGACCATCTGTTTATGTTGTGACTGTTATTTATTTTCCTTTGCCAGTGGAGGAAGGGCTTGAAACTTAGTGGTGAAGCTGCAGTTGAGAAAATCACTTTAGATGGTGTCCGAGGGCTACGTACCATGTTGAGTGCAACTGTTCATGATGTCTTATACTATATGAGCCCTATCTATTGTCAGGATATCATTGACTCGGTACTTGTCTAATTGCTTGCCTCCATGCCTTTATTTTGTAGTGTTTTCTTTCTTCAATAATTATTTAATGATTGATCCTTGTATATGATATTATCTCAAGCACTCACATGCATTTCATTTGTGGACCTCTGTGATTTTAATATATGAGAAGCTCTTAGTGTTTTTGTATTGTTTTTATATTTTTATTATTTTCTTTTCAAGAAAGGAATATTTGATTAATTGCTATACTGGAATAGATGCTAAAATAATGAATTGTTTGCATGTCCTACATTCTCTCTGTTGAATGATCACCTCATCTAAAAGCTTAAGCTAGTAGAGAGGGAGAGTCATTATATATTTATTTATATTCTTCAACACGCCCCCGCACGTGCAGCCTGACTTCTTTTTTGTTTGTGTCAAGCCTTGCACGTGAAATTCTTTTTTTTTTTTGATAAATGGGTGGCGGCGAGATTCGAATTCAGGACCTCTTGTTTGGTCTGGCTCTGATACTCTGTTGAAATTGTCGTTAAGTTTTTCTACCTAGCTTTGGTCTATTCTCTGCTGTAAAGTTAAGATTTGTTTTCAACCTGTGTCATATTTGGAATGTCTCTTCTCTCTTTTGTAACATCTTAAACCTCTTGACGAGATGGTCATTCAATATGGTATCAATGCCATGCCAAATAAAGGTACTGGGTTCAAATATCACTGCTACCCATTTATGAGAAATAATTCCACATCCAAGGCTTGACCAAAAAGAATACTTCTTGCATGTGAAGGAGCGTGTTAAAGATATTAGATATTTAATATACCTCCTTACTAATTGCTTCAATTTTTAGGTGAGGTTTTCATTTCAACAATAATTAAGAGGTAAAAGGTGAACTTGCAGAGAAGAAACATGGATATCATTAACTTGTTTCATGATATAGTGCGTTACGATTCCAATTTTGATGTTAACCTAGGCTCAGTTGAGGTTGCCTGAGGCTGAACCAGAAAACAGAATTTTTTTTTTTTTTAAAAAAAAAAGGGGAAATCTTCTTTGTTCTTTATGAGGGGACTTGTTCATCAACATATGATACAGTTATAGCAGATTAGAAAAAGGGTTTGGCGTATTTTGCAATTTTCCTATAATCACTGTATGTTTTAATACTTATCTCTAATTTTTTGCAGGCAAAGCTTGTGATAATGTTCTGCTTTTCACTTTAAATTTGTCTTGTTATATTTTGAGAAATCAATTGCGGCAACTTAATTCTAAAATTTTCGAGATGTGTATAGTAATATGGAATTACTACTAGGTCCCGAACAGTGTTGATTACCGCTAAGTCTAAGAATCTAATGATATCTCAAGAATGCGTTTTGTGCCAAGCAATAATGTTTTGCACTTGTGCTATGTTCAGGTATCTATCCAACTTAACAGATTATATTTGAAGTTTCTGAAGAGGAACCCCGGTTATGATGGAAAGGTATATTGCTAACTGGGAAAAGGAAGCTTGTTATGAAGGGATAATTACAACTATACCCCCTGAGGTTTGGAGTAAATACATTTGGACCCCAATCCCATGAGGTCTGCATAATAACATAAACCACCCCTTTCGTTAGTTTTTGTCCTAATGTTGGAACTCCCCTGATGTTTGCATAATCACAGAAATCTCTCTTGCTTTCAACTTTTTCCTTACATTTAGATCCCCTAAAAATTAACGGCTGGGGCGGTTTCTGTAATTATGCAAACCCCAAAAGTGTTAGTCTATTGACCCTAATCATAGGGTGTAGGTGTAATTATCCGAAAATTGAATAGTCAAGCTTATTGTTTGAACTGAGTTGTCGACCACGAAAACTACTTTTCAGGTTTCCATATATGGCCACTCATTGGGAAGTGTTCTATCTTATGACATCCTTTGTCACCAAGAAAATCTATATTCACCCTTTCCAATGGAGTGGATATACAAAGAACACGAGAAAAGTGAGATGCCTTCATCTATCAGGGGTAACTTATCATCTAGTTGCAATCCCATGTCAAATTCTGGGGATGAGAGCCATCTGAATGCTGGAGTTGATAGCATAGTCAGTCATGGAGACAATCCAGGAGTTGATAACACAGTCACTCATGCAGATAATCCAGTAGTTGATAGCACAGTCACTCATGCAGATAACCCAGACATTGTTGAGGAACCTGAGTTGGCTCCTCCTGCATTATCAGAGTCGGATGAGTCAGATGAACATTCCAATGAACCCAATGGCATTTTGAATCACATTGAAAACACCAATGGAATGAAAAGTGACACTGTGCCATGTGATGACAATAAAAATGGCGAGGATATCACTGATATTGATAGAGATGACATAATCAAATCATTGAGGGAAGAGGTGGTTATTGATAACTTCTCTTTTTTTATATGTCCCGATATAAGAATAATATAATTGTCCTTCTCACCAGTCCCTTGTCTTTCAGATTGACTTGCTAAAAGCGAAAATCAAAGAATTTGAAGCTGAATGTGCTGATGGAGGTACAGATTTTATGGTTTCGAAGATGGTCATGTATTGTTTTATACATGTTCAATTTAAAAACTCAAGTTTCAAGAAGTTGAATGTTCTGTATTTGATGTGACCTACTTCAGTGAATGCAAAAAAGAGTGCAGCAGAAGAAAATCAACCTGATCCTGAGAGCGTTCAACCTTCGCATGCAGATTCCTTGAAGAGTTATACCCCACAAATAAGATACACAAAATTAAAATTCAAGGTAATCTTCTTTCATTTCTACTACTCTGCTGTCTTTAAGATCTGTTATGGGGCGGATACACTTTGATGTCTGTGATGGTTGGTGTCCATGTGAATAAGTCTTGATATAAAGTCTGCTCACACAAATCGCTGTAGTGATTCATCTGTGATCTAAGCTTTTTGTACATATTTGATGTAAAGATCATCTCAGATTAATTCACTTTGGGTTTTGCTGTCAGGTTGACACATTCTTTGCCGTGGGGTCCCCACTCGGCGTATTTCTCTCCCTCCGAAACATCCGTATTGGAACTGGTAATAGCCGAGGCTTGAAACTGCTTGTACTCTATCCTTTTTTCTTTTCCCTTTCTTTCCATTTTTCCACTTGTGGAATTGTGTCAAATTCTCACTAGCATATGACGGCCATCTTGGAAAAGACCCTTTATTATATTATAATGAGATTTAGATTATCCGATCACTCATTGTAGTTTTCATTATTCCTTTTTTGACATATTTCTGCATTTTATGTCACCTTGACATTGCTGCTCAGTGGAGCTCGTACATGCTTAGCACAGTGCTCTTTCTTGAATAATATTCACCAGCTCTGAATAACTCTCTCTCTTATCCTGTATATATGTTCCGTGGACTGTTTCACCATCAAAATTGTGTTGAAGTTGGACAATTACATACTTTAATCTGCTTTTTATATTGATGATGCGTATGGTATATGTTATCAAAGAAGTTTGATGTTGGATTGGAATGTGTGCCTAAAATATCTTCTGCTGTCTGGGTCACCAGGTAAGGGGAAAGAATATTGGGAAGAGGAAAATATAAACGAAGAGATGCCAGAATGTCGGCAGATGTTTAACATCTTTCATCCTTTTGATCCAGTGGCATACAGGTTTGAATTTTACGGTTAATTACAAAAACCCATTGAAATTTGGCCTGTTTTACTGAAACCCTATTGCAGTGAAAAATTAAAAATACCCTCATCATGTTTGGTTCCTTATAGCAAATTCCACCTGCTGTAGGGTGGGGTATTTGTAACACTAAACCAAACATCTGGGCCGGGGTCTGTTGGGGGGGGGGGGGGGGGGGTTATTTATAATGTTTCATACCACCACATTGGGTTTTTAGAAAAAAGGACCATGTGTCTGGGGGGTTTTCTTAATTTTTGAGTTGCTCTCCTTTTCGTGACAAAACCTCATATAAGTTAATGCATGTTTGCCTTACAGAATAGAACCACTTATCTGTAAAGAATTTATACACAAACGTCCGGTTATTATTCCTTACCACAGAGGTGGGAAGCGTCTCTATGTTGGGTTTCAGGTAGGGGTTCTATGCAGTCTAACAATATAATGTTATGTTTAGTCCTCTTATTATTTGTGCTTATACAATTTCATACAGGAATTTAAAGAAGGATTAGCTGCACGTTCTCAAGCTTTTGTGGATCAGTTGGCAACCGTGAGGGTAGGCATTACACTATTGTTGTGTGTGGTTTTTTTATTTTTTATTTTGAAACTATAAATTGTCACAGTTTTGGTCATTGTGAACCGTCTTTCCATTATAAGCAATCTTGAATGTGCGTGGAAGTCTTATGTGAATCTTAAACAAATGGACATGGAACACTAGCGCACATGATCGCGTTTGTTCCACTCTAGATGCCATGGAGATGTTTTCTCCAAAAAGGGGGGAAAATTATCGATTGTCAGTTAGTAAAAACCCTAAATTTTGGGACGCGGAGGTTAAGTCGTTTCCTGTAGTTTTTCTCACTTGTCAGAGAATTATGATTAGTAGTTGGGGGTTGTATCTAGCTAAAGCTATCACAGCGTGCAGATTTCGAGCATATGTTTATGCATGTTTGAAGTGTATTGACATTCCTGCATGTTCATTTTATGTCTGCTTCATGAGTCTTACTATGAGCTCTTTAAATAGGTTAAAGTGCTTACAATCTGCGAATCAAGAAGCAATGATGGCGAGGCTGGTAAACATTCTTTCTCCGCTGTCCCGTTTGCTCCTTCGGAAATTAGTTTGTGTTAAATGCTGACCGTCATTTTGTCGTAGACATCAGAAGCTTTTATTTGACAAGAACATCAATTTTCCTTTTCCTTTTCCTTTTCCTTTTCTTTCTTTCTTTTTTCTTAAAAATCGTTTCATCTCTTGTAGAGGAATCTGAAAAGAATCAAGAGAATGAAGAGAGATCATACGGCTCAGTTATGATGGAGAGACTAACAGGAAGCGTAGACGGGCGGATTGATCACGTACTACAAGTATGTGCTTTTCCCTTTTTTGGCTTAAACTCTGGATCAACCATTTTTGGAGCTTCTTC
This sequence comes from Petrea volubilis, assembly GCA_026212405.1. NCBI lineage: Eukaryota > Viridiplantae > Streptophyta > Magnoliopsida > Lamiales > Verbenaceae > Petrea > Petrea volubilis. The sequence goes on from CM047880.1 coordinate 2,556,346, forward strand.
TTGATTATTTAGGCAATTTAATCCAGTAATATAGTTTGTAATTTAATCGATAATTGCAATATCCTCTGCTCTAACTGTATACAATTGCAAAAATATCCTCTTTTGGTTTCAAATTTCTATCTTACAGTTACCCCCTTGTGTTGTTATTACTAATAGTTAAATGATGTTATGATTCAGATTTTGGTAACTTATCAACTTGTTCTAGCATGTATGGTTAATTTTATCAAACTTTATTGTTAAATGTTTTCAATTTTGATAAAATCTCGTTGATCAAAAGGGAGTAACTGTAATTTCGAAACTAAAAAGGGGGGAGTTTGTGTAATTACACATAGTTACAGGGGAGGTCAACGTAATATTCCCTGAATTTGCAATATCAGCTGATTGGTTGTTATCTGTTATGCTTTGCTACTGCAGGATAAAACTTTTCGCCATCCATATATATCAGCTATCGGATCACACACGTAAGTAGCAATATTCTAATCTTCAACGTCGTTTAGGATGTGAAAATGACTTGCAACGGGAATTATTTTCAATAATTATTTGTTTTCAGAAACTACTGGAGAGATTACGATACGGCCCTTTTCATATTGAAGCACTTGTATCGGGATATACCGGATGAACCCCACTCCCTCAACGAGGGCCGCCCGAAAGAAGAAAGTAGCTTGAGAAGATGGTCCGATCCTCGGGAGATTGCTGATGAAGAACTTCCTCTGACTTTCGCCGACAGTGTCTCCATCAAAAATTTCTCTCTTAGAGCCAAGAAAATGATGCAGGGCTGATAATATTGTTCAAATGACGATTTAGAGTTTTCGCCTTAAATAAACCAAGAAACAAGGGCAAATGCGATGTTTCACACAATGGATTTTGGTTAATGGCGGAACTACTTTAAAATAGGTAAATTCTTTCCATTCTGGCTTTTTTTGGAAGAAAGAAAGTGTACAAAAAGAGATACAAAAGGGGAACATGTTTGTATAGATGTAAATATGTGTATTCGATCTTTCTACCCTCAATTGTGTAAATTAACATGGGTGTTACTAGTTCTGTGAAATGGAACTTTTGCAACAAATAACATTTTCCTATCATATATTTTGATGGTCGGATGGAGTTATGTGTAATTTTTTTTTAAAAACTGCAAGAAATGTGTGCAATTGAAAGGGCTACGTACAATTTTATATATCTTATAGACCTGTCAATGGATGGGTATTTACCTACTCAGGTCCAAACCCAATCATTACCCAAAAAGATGCACGAGGCCCCGGCTGGGATCAGATCCCATGGGTCTGTAATTTGGTTAAAATTGGAGAACCGGGTTTTACGGGTTGGGTCTGGGTTCAAATCGATATTAGATGCTTTTGAATATAAGATACCCACCCAAAATAAGATATATAAAATTTGATATCTTGCTATTGTGTGTGTGTGTTGATATCCAAATATCAAGGGCCCTTTTCTATAAGTAAAATCACAAAATATTTCGTAAGGAATCACATTTGACATCTCTTCAAATTAGCTGATATTACGTCTACTGTATGAGTTGAGGGGTATATTTTAATTCACTAGTGTGTAGATGGGGCCTGTGGTCGTAAAGTTGCTCTTAGTTCCAACGAGTTTTGGTGACATAAATATTTTGCCGAGGATTCGTTAGTTGGGGAAAGCACATCAGACTTCACTTTCTTTATCAAAAAGAAAGAAAGGAGAGGTGAAAAAAAAACCGTCTTGGCTGCGAAATGAGTCATTGTAGAGCCCTTTGAAACTTTATTCCCCATAAAGGCAACACTTTATTCTCAGAAATATTTAGTAAAGAGACTTAATCATGACATGGCAATCCATACATATAAATATACGCACACATCTATACCATCAAGAAAGACTGGATTCTCTTTCGAATAGGTCTTGAAAGGAGAAGGAAGGTTGGAATGTCAACAGCCGTCCATTATTAAATTCACCCAATCCTTGACTCATTGTACTAGTTATTGCTATAGCTAGTGTTGTATTGGTGTGTTGCTAGTGAACTTACAGAGCGAGCTGTAAAGGTAGAAAAAAATTTAATGATAAACTAATTTTTCTGGTAGTACCTATGTCATGGACGACACTTTGCACCATGACCCTCCATGTGAATTGCGGGCGACAAGGACAGTCGGCCCGCCTGGCGAGCTTTGTCGGCGCATGAGCAGAGGCACTTCCTTAGTGGCAATTGGGTTCCTGTTTGAACTGATCACTCATCAGGCCATGTGGTATATCTCCACCAAGTTTGGTGCCGTTCCGTGTCCGTTTGGGCACTGAAGTATAGGAGCGATCGACAAGCAGTGCTCTGCGCGGATGCAGGCACTTTGACTCTTAGGCAGAGAGCTTTATCATTGGAGATTTGCGAAACTGTTTCAGTGGCGTGTTCCTAAGGGTGTTAGGGACGTCTCCATCAGTTTGGGCCGTATTTGGATGCCGTTTGAGTCCGGGAATGTAACCGAGCGCGTAGGCTGCCAGTGCAGTGGCAGTTGTGTAATTTCAGCCATACAGTGAGGGTAACTCCGTGAGAATGGAGGATCGTTTGGGGCTGGAAACCAGGTGATGATAACGTACGCATCGGGAGCTTCGTGTAGGCGAAAGCGGTGTGCGATTTGGAGTTGGGACGAGGGAGTTACGCCAGATTGTGACTCCTCGGCCCTTTGAGTATGCGATGCAGGCACAAGCGTTTATTTTTCTTAGCCTATTATAAGGGGGACACACCTCGGTGAGCAGCGGCCAGTCCTCCCCGTGCTGTCCTAGCACAAAGCGCGCATCCTTGGTGGGCAACGCCAGCCACCAAGGGCCGGCTCTCGGCACTCGAAGGAGTGTCTTGAGTCCTCGGTCGGGTCGGGAACCGAACGAGCGGCGTGGGACCCGTGGGGTCCACGTTGGGGGCCCATAAGCGCCCAGAGGCTGCCATATGACGGACGCTATGCCCCGCGGGCTTCGATATTATTGGGGCGGCACCTCTAGGTCGATCGAGTGATCGAGGCAAGCACTCGGATGCCTCGTGATCTAACTCGTAGGCACGCGCTAAGGGTTCAAGCCGTGCACGAGGGTCCCTAGGCTTAAGACATGCGGTCGTGGGGCGACGCCGCATTGTGAGCAACAAACATGTCGGCTAGATACCGGTGGGCTAAGAAACTAGTCTCGCAAGACATGCGGGACGAACTTGAGATGATGGCAAGCCGAGTAAGCCTTGGACTGAATGTGGCCCTTCTCGGGCGAGACATGAACAAGGACGCCCAAGGCGAGCCATGAAGCCAAAGCGTTCCGAGGGAGTGTCGAGTACGAGGAATGCGTCGTGGGCATGCGAACGACCCTCGATGCCAAAGAGGAGCGAGTGTGCTCCGCTTCTATCAAGAGATGCAAGCAGACCTAGTATTTGAGCGAAGCATGGTGAGTAAGCTAGCTAGTCGGGGCCGAAGAGTAAGACGCAGTCGAGAGAGGCGCGCAGACACGAGCCTCCGGCGTAGGGGCACTCCGAGGGATGAGTGTCGTGCACCTAGAAGGGCACCTAGTGAGCTTCTGAGCTCGAGTATGTTACGGGTCATCATAAAGACTCGAGATGGAATTTGGCCGTAACCTCGGGTTGAGTGCAACTTGAGGGGCATCACGGGCGCGAAAAATTGGTTCCGCTGCGCGACTCGAGAGTCCGCCCGTGACACGTGGTATCAGAGCTGGATCTCTGATCCAGTACGGAAGATGCATTGGGCATGGTTGAAGATTTGCCTTCCAGAACCCCAGTACTATGTGAAGAATGGGATTGGCACACGAACGTCAAGCGAGTGGGTCATGACCTAGACTTTGGACCGAATCATGCTTGTTTACAGCAGTCATGTGCACTGTCTTTGGCTTTAAACTGCCTCAGTGGACCGATTATTGGAATGACATGACTTTGGGAACAGCAGTTAGTAAACAGTTTATAGCCGAGTCGGCTGTTTACTTAGTGGGATCGGCATGAGTGAGAGAAGGACGTGTTCTGAAGGGATTATCCGACAGGATCCTCTGAGTTATTTGGGTGGAGCATATGAGACTCCTTCCCGTATTTGAGATGGTGCATCTAGCAAGCGGTGCATCTTTGTGCAGTGATGGACAAGGCGTTCTTTGAAGTTGTTTGGACACCATAATATGGGCTCTGTGGTTGAAGGATTTCTGATAGGGACGACCTTGCTTGAAGTGGGGGGAGCAATGAACTCCTTCCGCGCGGGTCAGCATGAGAGTTGGCCTGGAATAAAATAGGGACGGGCTCCAAAAGGGGAGTGGTCCCTGGGCGCCGGGATGAGCTGAGTGGTCCCGTGAGCGCGGGGCAGTGGAGTAAGTCCCCATTGGATTGGGCGGCGTAGTATTTCAAGGCCACGACGGATTGGTACTTGACTACGATCGCGGGGCAGTTGGGTAAGTCCCCATTCAGTATGTGCAGCAAGGGTTGCGGGACAAGGGTCCCAGAGTGGTGCAGTGCCGTGTACAAGGCCACAGTGGAATGGTTACTTGGCGGCGAGCTGTCAGCTCCCGGGTCGAGCAGTGTGCGGGTTCGAGCTGTCGACTTCTTGGGCAGAGGCCCATTCTTGCAGTGTGCGGGTTCGAGCTGCAAATGGACGAAGGCGAACGCAATGTCCCTTCCGTCAAGATAAGGTTGAGCTTCCGAAGACCAAGGGTTGGGCTCAACAGTTTGTCAGTTGCCGAGGACGGCAACCCTTCAAGTGGGGGAGAGTGTGGTGCGCGCACACGTCTCCAAGCTTGTTCATTCCGAATCATGTTTCCGCAGTCAATGGAATCGACAATCAGTTATGTTTTGGTGCAACCATGTTCTGCAATCAACTGTATCACTTTCAGTTCAACTCGAGTTGCTGGTCCTCTAAAGCGTGCCCGATGTGGCCGTGAGTGCGACGCCCAGCTAAGAACTCGCGTTATTCGCAAACCAACATCCTGTGAAAGGTGGTATTGAGATGCCGTGTAGGCTTCCTTCCGAAGTGTGCCTGGCCAGCATCATGGAGTGAAGGATTTGAGTTGTGCTTCGGCACAAGTGGGGGAGCGTCTGGAGCTTCCCATCCGTGTACAAAAAGGTGCACGTCGAGCGTTGCGCACAAGGCGCACTTTGAGTGATCTGGTGTCACCATGGTTCAGAGTTGATTTGGGGCACCGCATACACTTTGAGTCTCTTGTGTATGTGTTGACGAGGACGTCAACAGATCAAGTGGGGGAGGGTGTCATGGACGACACTTTGCACCATGACCCTCCATGTGAATTGCGGGCGACAAGGACAGTCGGCCCGCCTGGCGAGCTTTGTCGGCGCATGAGCAGAGGCACTTCCTTAGTGGCAATTGGGTTCCTGTTTGAACTGATCACTCATCAGGCCATGTGGTATATCTCCACCAAGTTTGGTGCCGTTCCGTGTCCGTTTGGGCACTGAAGTATAGGAGCGATCGACAAGCAGTGCTCTGCGCGGATGCAGGCACTTTGACTCTTAGGCAGAGAGCTTTATCATTGGAGATTTGCGAAACTGTTTCAGTGGCGTGTTCCTAAGGGTGTTAGGGACGTCTCCATCAGTTTGGGCCGTATTTGGATGCCGTTTGAGTCCGGGAATGTAACCGAGCGCGTAGGCTGCCAGTGCAGTGGCAGTTGTGTAATTTCAGCCATACAGTGAGGGTAACTCCGTGAGAATGGAGGATCGTTTGGGGCTGGAAACCAGGTGATGATAACGTACGCATCGGGAGCTTCGTGTAGGCGAAAGCGGTGTGCGATTTGGAGTTGGGACGAGGGAGTTACGCCAGATTGTGACTCCTCGGCCCTTTGAGTATGCGATGCAGGCACAAGCGTTTATTTTTCTTAGCCTATTATAAGGGGGACACACCTCGGTGAGCAGCGGCCAGTCCTCCCCGTGCTGTCCTAGCACAAAGCGCGCATCCTTGGTGGGCAACGCCAGCCACCAAGGGCCGGCTCTCGGCACTCGAAGGAGTGTCTTGAGTCCTCGGTCGGGTCGGGAACCGAACGAGCGGCGTGGGACCCGTGGGGTCCACGTTGGGGGCCCATAAGCGCCCAGAGGCTGCCATATGACGGACGCTATGCCCCGCGGGCTTCGATATTATTGGGGCGGCACCTCTAGGTCGATCGAGTGATCGAGGCAAGCACTCGGATGCCTCGTGATCTAACTCGTAGGCACGCGCTAAGGGTTCAAGCCGTGCACGAGGGTCCCTAGGCTTAAGACATGCGGTCGTGGGGCGACGCCGCATTGTGAGCAACAAACATGTCGGCTAGATACCGGTGGGCTAAGAAACTAGTCTCGCAAGACATGCGGGACGAACTTGAGATGATGGCAAGCCGAGTAAGCCTTGGACTGAATGTGGCCCTTCTCGGGCGAGACATGAACAAGGACGCCCAAGGCGAGCCATGAAGCCAAAGCGTTCCGAGGGAGTGTCGAGTACGAGGAATGCGTCGTGGGCATGCGAACGACCCTCGATGCCAAAGAGGAGCGAGTGTGCTCCGCTTCTATCAAGAGATGCAAGCAGACCTAGTATTTGAGCGAAGCATGGTGAGTAAGCTAGCTAGTCGGGGCCGAAGAGTAAGACGCAGTCGAGAGAGGTGCGCAGACACGAGCCTCCGGCGTAGGGGCACTCCGAGGGATGAGTGTCGTGCACCTAGAAGGGCACCTAGTGAGCTTCTGAGCTCGAGTATGTTACGGGTCATCATAAAGACTCGAGATGGAATTTGGCCGTAACCTCGGGTTGAGTGCAACTTGACTGTTATTAGAATTTTGTGATAAGATTCTATTGTAACTAAATTGTCGCAATAGGTGTGTCACCAGTTATCAATTTTGTATTATGTTCTCACTTTTTACACTATATTATCACTATTGATATTATGCAAACGATGTTTTATGATAACATAAATTTGTTGTCATTAAATATAGATGTGTGTATAATTAAGATGTTGCCTATTTGATTGGATAGATGAAATTGTAATCACTTAAAATTAAAGACTTATCACTTTTAAAAAAGTAATATTAGTGACAAAATAAAAATTGTCACTAATAATTGTATTAGGTGATAATATATTCTATGTTGTCCCTATTTACATTTATTTAGTAACAACACATTTTATTTTGTCACAATAACACCCGATGGTGACAAGAATTGGTATTTTGGTTGTTACTATTTATAATTAGTGATACTCATAGAGTGACAACTAGGTTATAAAAAAAAATTATAATTAGGGATTCGTGCAAGATTGCATTGTCATTAAATTGTTACCATAAATGTATTATTAATTATCAATAGTGACAACTGAAAATGTAAATACTGCGTTGTCACCATTTACAATGTGCAAACTATGTTTTGTGATAATATAATTTTATTGTTACTAAATATGTATCTAATTAATGGCATTTTTTTTTATTATCACTAATTATGTTATCACAAATCTACTCATTTTTTTTAGTATATTAAGTACTTATTGTGTGTGTATGAGCGTGTGTAGAAAATATTTTTAATTATTTGTTAAATCACACTTTTAAAAAATGAAATTGTATGATTAATATAACAAATAAAATAATATAAGGAAATATTTAAGGGAGGGAGAGGAGAGGAGAATATAAAGAGAAAATAGAAAGCCTGCTTGGTGAGGGTGAGGGTGACAGTGACAGTGCTTACAGTTCAATAAATCAATCGAACCCAACCAAAATCGAGATTTCGGTATGTATTGAATACCGAATTAAATTATATAAAATTTTCAAAATATTCGATATTCAGTTCCTTATTGGTTTTTTGTGCTAGTTCATCAAATCATACTGAATACCGAATTTATTTATATATATATATATATATATTGTTATTTTTTAAATTAATTAATTTGTTCGAGTTTATATTTCGTCTGTGAATAGAACCTATTGAGTTTGATGTTATGTTACTTTATAAGACTAATTTTATCTAATTTGTCATGTGCTTATTGACTTGCAATCCCAAGCTAAAGTGTGAATTTTATTTTATTTTTTGAATTTTTTTTTTGGAAAAAAATGGTTACTTCATCAAGTAATCGTAAAAATAATTGGATAAAAACCAAAACAAAGTGAGAAATTTGGTTCAGTATTCGGTCTATTAATTTGGCATATCAAAACTTCGTTTCGATTCAATTCGGTACGATATTACCGAAAGCACATTCCTAGATGAAAGAAAAGGAAAGAGGAGAAAAGGAGAATAGGTAAGAATTTATTCGACGACAAATATTAAAGATAGTTACTCACTTACTTGACATTTTTTCCCCCCTCTTTTGATATATAAAGGATAAATTACATCTACTATCCCTAAAGTATCCTATGATTACGAGTCATATCCTGACTATTGGTATAATATTTAAAATCCCTCGGCTACTAGTCCTTCTTTTAATATTAGACGGAATATGGTGAACGCCTAAAATGATCTCACTTGGTCACCTTTAGGTCCTTGTTCTACGAACAAAGTCCTCATGGATTCATTCCGATATTCGAGCTCATCAGCAGAGATTGCATCTCATACTTCCAAATTTCGTCATGCTAAGAGAGATGTTTGGATGAATATTTGCTTGAGGCATGTGCAAAGCGGCGAGTCCGCTCACTTATTAGATCTCAGCCAGGCGGATGCAAGTTGAGGTCATGGTCTCGAGATGATAAAATATAGGATTCGGAGCTATGAGCCACAATCAGACTCGAATGTGGATTGGGAACTACAATGACGAGTTTTAGATTATGGTTTATTTGATACTTTTCCTGTTGACTTGTTTGGACTTTTAAAAAATAGTCTATTTTCACATTCAAAATACTTGACACTTTAGTTAGTGTCATAAAAGATTATCTTGACACTTTATAATATTACAAAAGATGCATTATAGTTAAAATTTGGTGTGCTTATTAATGCACTTTTTATGAGATGTCACAATAAATGCACTAATATAACATTTTTAAAAAGTATCATTAAAAAAATGTCAAATTAGATCATTTTAAAAAGTATTTTCAATTTGTATTATAGAAAATCTAACAAATACACCCCTTAGAGCAATTATGTCTGAAAAGATGAGCTCAAATCCCTTTCGCCTTCACAAGGGCATTTTTGGTTAAACACCATTAAATTCAAATGGGGTCGGTCAAAAAGTCAAAGGACAACGACCGAAAGAATTTATTTGATATATTGGGGTGATAGTGTATTTTGGGTAGCTAATTGTTTATTTTTGAAATAGGTTAATATGTTGTAATATGAGTATCCATTTATTTCGTTGTTTGTGTTTGGTTTATGGTAATTTATATTATTACCAATAGAAAATTATCTAAATGTCCCTTCAATTGTATAACTAGGGTTGTACTTGAGGGTATAAAAGTAAAATACCAATCAATATAACCCAATCCCAAGTTACCCATTCCCAATCTCACCCCAAGGGGTGAGATTCTCAACTCCTGAATTACTTGTTAATACACTGGGCCGAGATGTACTTGAGGTTATAAAAGTAAAATACTAATTAATATAACCCAATCCCAAGTTAGCCATTCCCAAGGGGTGAGATTCCCAACTCCTGGATTACTTGTTAATACATTGGGCCGAGATGTATATTTGGAAGGCCCATACTGCAGAGTATGACAAATCACTTGAGAATAGAAGATAGGTGGAAATGCATATTACGGTGTATACACCCAAACCAAAAACGCTCGAAAAATACCTAAATGGGGTGTTTGATATTATACCATCGTCGGGGTGTATTTTGTTATTATGACAATTTTAGGGATGGTGAATTAAATTTGCTCTAATATATATGACGAAATCTAATGTTATAAATACTTTTTAATTTTATTTTCAAAAATTTATTTTGTGCTTTTGGTTGAGAAAAAAAACTACTATGAGGGTGTTTGTTAAACGAAAGTGATTCTGTACTTTTGATTGAATTTTTTTTTTATTAAGTAGTATTTTATTTCACAAGTATTGCTTTTAAAGTGATTAGAAAGAGCTAAAATAATATAAAATTTAAAAGTCTCTCTACCTTATCTATTAGTTCTAGTATTTTTCAAGAAGTCGAATGTCTTGCAAACACACAACGCAAGAGAAAATTCTTATATGGATCGAATATTTGAATTCCACTCATACACCTAATCAATGTTTTCAAAATCGGCCGGTCCAACCGGTCCGATTGGTGACCGGAGCCCAATCCGGTCCGAATGACCCTCTAAAACCGGCATTGAATCGGTCCGCCTAGAACCGGACAAAACTGGGGAAAAACCGATGGAACCGATCCCAGTTCATGGACGGATCCGCGGGCCAGTATTTTTTTTTTTTCGGGTTTCAAGGCCAGCATTTGAAAGGCAACCCATTTGGTCTTCTCTCTCTCTCTCTCTCTCTTTCTCTCTCTCTCTCAAAACTGAACAGTCAAGCAGCCCTTTTTCTTTTTCTCAAAACCCTTGAAGAAAAAATAAACCCTAGCCGTCCGAGTTCCGCCGCTGCCGCCCCTCCGACGTTCAGAAGAAGTGCTTAACAAAAGAAGCTTTTCTGAGTTTAGAAGGGTTTGAATATTTTTAACATAGATTAATGGGGTTTAATTTGTTTATATTTATTTTTTAATTTTTGGTGTTTGGGGAGGATGGATTCGAAAAAAATATTTTTACATGTATTGTTTTGCTACATGATGTATAAATTGAAGATATATAGGTTTGTGTGGGATTGATTGTGGTATTTCTTCAAAGTGTAATTCTTTATAGGCCTCAGTTTTAATTTTTCAAATGTGTATAAAATGAAAACAGAAATTGGAATGATATTGGGATTTTTTTTTATTTTTTCTGCTAGTGGATGAAATATTAATTTGGGATTATTTTGTATTTTAGGTCATATGATGTTCACCTCAATTGTATATACATAGAGTACATACATGAGAAACATTTTAAAGAAAATTTCAGATTGTGATGTGAAATTGTCTTGAATGTTATACACATGAATGTTTCAATGAGATTGAATTTGTTTTAACTTTTAAGTTTTAATGATTTTTTTTGGCTTATTGTAAATATAGGAGGTGAAAAATATCGGCTCATCTTCGCCCGTTGCACCATCAAATCCATCACAATTTATGCAAACATAGCTTGGAGGCATTAGTGGACAAATTTCTTGTTTAGTGTTTATTTTATCATTGTTATTGGGCTTTCTCTAATTTTTTATTTTATTTTATGTATTTAACAAGTTTTTTATATATAAAGAATTAATTTAATAATTATTACATATTTATGACGTTATACCGGTTGAATCGATGGTCGAACCGATAACCAGTAAGGCCGCCGGTTCTGTGTCCGGTCCGATTTTCATAACATTGCACCTAATGATCTAGATTTGCCCACATATTATGTGTATTTTTTTTAAAAAAAATAATAAATAATATATAATTAAATTTGAATCACAAGGTGCATATACTCAATCCATAGAAAATTTTCCCTATCACAAGATATGAATTAACCTTTTTTTCCCACTTATTTGATTGGTTAGGCTGGTGAAGTCAAAGGATTTGACATATTAATATGACTAGTCAGAAGTTGTACATTTTTATTTTTATTTTTAACTTAAAAAGATATATTTCTTATCAATTTAACACAAAACTTGATTCTTTATCAAAGTAATATAAGGTTACAACGTCATTGGCAACTTCAAGCAAAGTCGACAACCTCATTGGTGACTTCGAATAAAAAATTATTTTTTAACCATTTTCAAATTTTATGATAATAAAATAAATTTAATAATTTGTCGACTTCTATTAAAAAATTATTTTTTTCCTTTTCATAATTTTTTTAGAAAAATAAAAATTAATAATTTTTTTTAATAAAATCACCGTGGTCAACTTCTTCTTCACTATTTGTACAGAAGTCGAAAATGGCAATGTCGACTTCTTGCGCACTAATTTTTCAATTTTATTTTTATTTTTATTTTTACAAATCTTTTTTCTTATGGTCGACTACTAACAACCCATAACTTTTTTTGATTTTTTAAACACTATTATTAATGATATTCTACAAAAATACACATAATGTTATTATAAACTACTTTTAATTATTAAACTAATATTCATTATCAATAACACAACTGCTCATACCAAAAAAAACTATATTATATTGTTTCACTAATATAAATAAAACTAGTATTACTTATAAAAATCATATAACACAATTGCTAATACCAAAAAAAAAAAAACTACATTATGTACAAATCATTACAAAAAAACATGCTACTTATTTTGATAACGAATAAATTATTCTCAATAAAATTCTCAACAAAATATACAATAATTTGTGCATATAAAAAAGTTACATAGCATGGAACTAAAATCATTTAACAAATATCATCAAAATATACTTAATAAAACTAATTATCAAATAAATATTGAATAACACATATTTTGTAAAATTGTTCAAAAAATTACTCTTCAACTCAAAACACAAAAATCTTGAAATTATGGAGTAATATGCGAGGGAAGAAAGAACTCAAAAGCTACAATATTGAAAGTGTGAATGTAGCTTGGAGTTCTTCGTGGCTTATAGATGGGATTCAAATTTTCAGACCAAAAAAAAAGGAAATTTTGAAATGACAAAACACTGCATGCTGTGCTGCTGCAGCGTTGACTGCTTTTGCAATGCAGCTACTAGGTGGCGACAATATGCGCATGCAAAAATAAAATAAAATAAAATAATATTATTGAAATTTAATATTAGTGTTGTTGACTTTTATTAAAAGAATTATCGACTTCTATTAAAAAATTATTAAATTTATTTTATTATCAAAAAAATTGAAAACGGTTAGAAAAATAATTTTTTATTTGAAGTCGCCAACGGAGTTGTCGACTTTGCTTGAAGTCGCCAACGGCATTGTAACCTTAGGTTACTTTGATAAAAAAAAAATCAAATTTTTGTGTTAAATTGATAAGGAATATACCTTTTTAGTTTAAAAAAATAAAAACTCCAAGACCTTTTTAGAAATTAATCAATTATACATATTTAAGTATTATATCACATATTTAAAAATTCTATGTATCACATATTCAAATTATGACTGTAAAATTCATATATAATCCTTAATTATAATTTTAATAAGATTAATTACATTAAGCACCGTAACATTTGGGGCTATTTGGACTTTGGTTTCCAACCTTTACGAATGTACGACCGTGGTACCTAACTTTACTAAATTGTGCGCTGATGGGGATAATTAGAATTTTTGAGAGAGTCTTGCTGAATATTCCGTTCTAATGTAGTCATGAGACAAACGCATGACTTGATTGAGGGCAAATTGGATTTTCAGGTTTTTAGATCAAGGCGTATACGGTATTCACCCTATTTTATTTATCATCTCTCTCTAACTCTTTGCTTTACTCACTCTAACTGGAAATAGCCAAGGCTTAATTTATCAAGAAATTCGAGACCCAAATCTTTCTTCTTCCTCTGTTCTCTAAATTAACCTTTGCTTTTTGTACCTCAAGCTCAACCATCAGGGAACTGCTCCGTCGCCACCAAAAACCCTAGTAAGATCAATTTGTCTGTCGGATAGCTCAGTGATCCGCTTAGAAATGAGTAACGGCGAACCATGTTTTCGTGGAGAAATCCTTCAAATCTAGCTCATTTGCGAAATCTTGTCGGAGAGGAAATCCAGCCCGATGGAGACGAATCGAGATCTGAAGAAAGAGGCGTTGATATTTGCGGTGGCCGCTGTGTCTCCGACAAAGAGAGAAGTCAATCGCTGCTTCGGTTGTCGGAGGAAGGTAGGTTTGACCAAATTCAGATGCCAATGCGGCGAGCTTTTCTGCACAGATCATCGCTACTCTAACTGGCTATGACTACAAAGCTACCAGGTGAGAAGCCATCACCAAGGAGAATCCAGTTGTCAAAGCGGCAAAAATTGTCAAAATCTCATTGAAAAAATACGATAAATATACGGAAAAATTTGTCAAGGGTGGGAAATTCGTTGTGCTATTAATTTTCTTCTCGTTTTAATTTTTGAAAAAAAAAATGAAATTTATTGTGATAAAATTATGAAATTTCTCTCATCTATGCACGCCTAGTTTCATTCTAAAGAATTTCGTTTTTATTTGTACGCCGATAATTATCTTGTTTCGGTTGAATGATTAAAGGGAAGATTGTGCATAACTCCTGATGAATTTTACATGACTTATTCAACTGGAATGAAGGAATTATAAAACATGAAAAATCCTAATTTGCTATCAATCAAGTCAAGCGTGGGTCACATGACTATATTAAAACGGAATATTCTGCAAGATTCTACCGAATATTCGAGTTATTCCATCAACACATAATTTAGGAAGATTGGATACCACAATCGTACATTCATAAAGATTGAAAATCAAAGTCCAAATAATCTCAAATGTTGAGGTGCTTAATGTAATTAATTTTTTAATATTAATATAAAAGATTGGCGTGACTCTATCAATAAAAGAATCTTTAAAATTCAATAGAAAATATCCTCTCAAACAATCAAATTTCTCCGGTCAAAATAAAATTACATTTCTCTATTCTATAAATATTTCCTAATACAACCCTCCAAATAAATTTTTTCTAAAATATTCCCTCTCGAACATACTACTGAAACAATTCGAATCTTTTATAATATTTTCATGTAATATTTATGTTATATTCATCACGTGTATTGGTAAGTAACAATTAGGATTAAGAAAGAGAAAAGAATTAAATTTATAAAACTTTATGTGTTAATTCAAATTAGAACAAAAAATTGTGCTAAAAAAATTAATCTAAAACCCCTTATATTTTAAAGAATTAGCAAACTGCCCCCCGTGTTTCTGTTTTGAAAATTTAAGTACGAATTTTCAATTTTACCCTATTTCAAAAATTGGAGAATACAAAATGCATTTTGTCTCTTTGAAACAGGAAAAAGTCTGGTCCAGAAAATAAGAGGAAAAAGAATTCCAAATTCTAACCTTCAAAATTCATACATTTACGGTTGCTTTGTGAGACATAGGAGTTGTAGTATATGAGGGGCGGGGTTCTAGTTTTTAAAAATATGAGGGATTTTAGATTATTTTTTTTAACATATGATTTTTTGTGATAATTAGACTTAACACATAAAGTTTCGTCAATTTAATTCAATGTTAAAAGGGTAAATTTGCAAACCTGAAATACTATACATACATAGAGAAATGACATGTGTAAAATATACTATCAATCAAGGGTTTTCGTTAGTAGGTTTTCACATTTCATAGGATCTTTTGTACTAATTTTTATTTTACGGAATTTTTCAATTTAATCAGACTTAATATAAGGGTGTTACGTAGCAAAAATCCAAGAAAAAATAATGATAAAAAATATAAGGGTATATATATATTAAGCTTAATTGTTCATTAATTCAGATGGTGTATATTAGCGAGTGTATCATAAAAAAATATTAAAGGTCTCAGGGCTCATTTGGATGGATTTAAAAGAGGTATTCTTCGAACGAAGCTTTTTATAGCGGAGTTTTTTTTTTTAAGTCAAATAATTTTGTATTTAGATATAATAATTAAAAGTACTTTAAAAGTTATTTTTATTTGAAACTACTTCAGGATAACTTCTAAAAAAGGTTATTTTATTTATTTTCTTTCTTTTTCTGGTTTTTAATTTTTTAAAAAAATTATCTAAATATATATATTTTTTTATTCTAACGTGCTTTTTTTTTTAAAAAAATATATTTTTATTTGAAAAATACATCCAAACAGAATCTCAAAACCCTAAAATAACTCTAATTACGGAAATTATTATAGCTGTTTTCAATTCGTGGCCTGCGTTGGCGAGTGTACCAAAAGATACTGTGTAAGTCCTAAACCCCTAAAATAACTCCAATTATGGGGAATTGGGGATTGATTATTATAGCTGTTTTCAATTACTATTTTGCTGATTATTTCTCCTCCAAGTCCACCACCATTTTCATCTCTCTTCTCCCTCAGTAAGTTTCAAATTCTAGAACTTGCTAATCATTAACCCCCCCCCCCCCCCCGTCATTTAATGTTCAAATAGCTGCTCCCCTGTTCCCCAATAGTAGTCCTCTGATTCTGGTATGCACATATACATATACATATGTGTGTGTGTGTATATATATCTGTGTGTTTGTTTGTGTGTGTGTGTTATGTACTGGGTTCTGTCGCACATGGATTTTCTTCTTCTTCTTGTTCTTATTCGGGTGACTGAAAATGATTTTCGTTGAATAACATATATGGGTTCTTGTTCTTTTTTACCCCTTTTTTTTGCTTTTGACTGTTGAAGTTTGATAATAATTTGTTTAGCTCTTGAATTTTCAACTTGACAGAGAGCAAAAATGATGTGGGCTATGGGAATAGGAGCTGGGTTGATGAGTATAGCGGGTCACGCTACTCCTACCAAAGAATTGCACTGGCTCTCCTCTGTTTTTGTTGGGATTTTGATGTGCAAGATTGTAAGTTCGCCTTTCTTGAACTCTCTCTATCTCTCTCTCCTGATTACTGTGTTGATTGTAGTATTAATTTTAATTTCATTATGGGGTTTGTAATTTGTGCTGTAGAAGCTCATATTTTTGTTGTAAATTAATGGAATATTGAAAATTTCTGTGATTTCCCTATTCAGGTATGAGAATAGAAATTGGATTAACATAATCTTGTTGGAAAGAAGTTTTTGAATGAACATTGAGTCCTCTGTTCATTCCTTTTTTCATTTTTCTTGCCATTTTATTATTTTTTTGTTCTTGGTATTGCATGTGTAATATAGAAATACCAATACACTATAAATTTAGTTTCTGTGATGAATTTCGTTTATAACCATTCTATTACTAAATGTCTTGTCATCAGTTGTTTCTTTAGTTTTGTTTATATTGAATCAAATCTATTAAATCTGTGAAAGAACATCTCCAGTCACGGATCAGGGGCCTCCCTTTTTACTTCTTCCTCTCTTTTTGTTGTTGCTGTTGTTGTCGTCATCGTGCATGTCTGTGTGTGTGTGTGTAAAGGGGGAGGGGGCAAACCGTGTTGCTTACCAGAATATTAGTTATGACTAATTCTTTTGTTTTTTTAAAAGAGATCCAATTTTTTCATTGAAGGTGTATGACCTAACAGGAGTAATTAGCCCTTCATTCTTCAAGGGCTATAACAAGCTCAACGACAAGGAGAAGCTGGAATGGAACAACAGGTGATGCTTCTTTTACGATGTTAATTTCTTCTAACCTAATCGTATAATTATTTATTTTGATCTGACCATTAATTGTATTGCCATCTAAGTTTTTGTTTATTTTGTTCTTGGCTTACTATTATTGTACAGGGCATTCTCCACTTTCCATGCCATTGTTGTCACCACTGGTTCTCTGTATCTCTTCCTCGTTTCAGACCTGTTTGTCGAGGATGCTGAAGATGGATTGATTATCAACAGATCGTCGACTTTATCAGACACCATAATGGGGGTATATATATATGCATATATATATATATATATGCTAACTCTATTTCGATGACTTTTATATGTCTCGATGATTGTAAAAATTGTTGAGCATTGTATGGTATACGTCTATAATTTTGATCAACTACGAAGGGGAACATCTTCATTCTGTCATCTTGCTTTAAGGATATCTAAATTGCATAGTTCAGACTTATACTTGTACAAATATCAACAGTCTTGATCAGAAAATTTGCACAAAGTATTTAGATAAATACTCAATTAGATTTCTTTTGGTATTCAATGATACAGGTTTCAATTGGGTACTTCCTATCTGACTTGTCAATGATTTTATACAATTTTCCGGCATTAGGCGGGATGGAGTATGTAAGTATAAGATATTAAGAACCCCGCCAAATATTCCCTATTGGTTTCCAAATTACACATGCCTCCTTCGCAACTTATTTTCGTCTTACAGCTACCCTCATCTTTTGATTATCATGCATAGTTAAATGATGTTATAACTCAAGTTCTTATCCAAGTTTACCATTAATCTGTTTCAATTTTGATTAAATTTCGACAATCAGAAGGGGGTATTTGTAATTTTGAGACTAACAGGGGAAGTGTGTGTAATTACACATAGTTACAGCGGAGTTTCGATAGCCTTATCAGTGTTGTCTTTCTTATTGTTTTTGGATAATGGTGATTATTTATCTCGTCTGTTTCGATAGGTTTTACATCATGGACTCTCTATGTACTCTATAGCTATGTCCCTCTTCAGTGGTCAAGCACAAATCTATATTTTCTTGGTTCTCTTTACTGAAAGCACAACTCCATTTGTTAATCTAAGATGGTAAGCTTTATTGTATTTTATTTTTATTTTTATTTTTATTTTTTCGCCATAAGTTCAATTTTGATTCAATTCTTTCTGAGACATATTTAGGTATCTTGATGTTGCTGGCCTGAAGAATTCGAAAATCTACATTTACAATGGCGTGGCACTGTTCTTCGGGTGGCTGGTATGGTTATATCAAATTTTATGCAATTTCATAAAATTATTTACTCGTTTGTCAATCTAAAAAGTTTGTAATATGTAAAATAATATTTTTCAGGTCGCAAGGATTGTTTTGTTTGTGTTCTATTTCTACCACATATTTATCCATTTTGATCAGGTGAGTGCACTTCAACTGGTTAATTTTAATTGTTTGTGACATAATCATTGCAATCGAAAAATTTACATTTCATAATCATCTGCAGTGGCGTGATTATATTTTTTGGATACGCTCTATCAAATACATTTCCTCACGTAAATGACCAAAAAGTCATTCATCCCGTGCGATTACACAATCGATTCTTTGCTGTATTCATTGCTGAAATTGTTGTCTACTTTATCCTCCGACACAATTCTTGTAAGGATTGGGCCATAGAGGGGTTGCACTAGAAAATAATAAGGGAACTAACTCAAAGTTGAAGACTCACACACGCACACACATTCACATTGTGTGTTTGTGTGTATCAATGTGTGTGTGTGTGTGTGTTCTTGCAAATATTGGGGCACAGGGTTCACTAGAAAACAATCTGGAAGTTAATGCTTTGCTCTCCCCTTATTCTGCATTGGACGGTCTGCATGGAATTGGCCGTTCTTTCCCAACTAAAGTAGAAAAGATAGGTTATAAACCTCAAGATGTCGATTCATTTTCCGCCCCCAGTGAGATGGTGAATTTCGAACCCCACTATTTAGACTTTCAGGCCCGTCATATTTTTGAATCAAGACCCAGCCCTACTTGCGTCATTCCAACAACCAGTGGGAAGCACCTCAGTATACGATCACACAGAGTAATTGGGATGCGTGCGCGCGCACACACACACACACACACACACATATATATATATATATATCTGATTTTGGTTTTTGCTAATCTTTCAGGTGAAGCAAGTGTTCCCCTTGGGCTTTTACGGCTTGATGTCAGTAGGTCCACTGTTATCGGTGTTGAATATATTTTGGTTCTGGAAAATTGCTAAAGGTATGGTGAAAACCTTGAGAAAGGCTAGACACAGCCAATAGTGTTCTTGAGGATGATATTGTTTGTTTACCAAATGTGTATCATATTCAAGTTGGCAATATTAAAAATCACAGCATAATTATAGAATTTACACAAAAGCAACTGTAAATCTTTGCATATACATAGATTTTGATTTGTAATGCAAAAGATATTAAACTTAAGTAATGTTTTTTCCAAATGTATTCTTGAAGTTAAAATTGAACATTGGTGTAGCTGTGTAGGGATGGCGATGGGGCGGGTTTGTCCAAACCCGGGACCCGCTTCGCACTTGGCGGGTTTGGGTTGAACTCGTTAGACCCGATTTATATTTTAAAAATAATTAAAGAATATTTTTTAAAGAATATTTATATTATAATAATTTTCTAAACTTAAAAAAAGTAATATATTGCTGAAGTACTAATTATCTATAAATTTTTGTGAACATATTTTAATTTTTAAAAAGTTAAATATCGTTATCTCTTATTTGTTTATACGTATTTTGAAATCATAACTTAATGACTAATGTTATATAATTATTTTTATACACAAAAATATCATATTTATAGTTCTTATATGACTATGTATATAATATATATTCTTGAATATGAAATATATATATCAATCATATAAATTTATGAGTTGAAAAACCCAAAATCTGTTCAGGATTTGGTTAGGAGTCTAAAAATCCAGCCTGTTAATAGGAGTCTAAAATCTCATTCTAACGAGCTGGTTCTAGGTATAACTCGACTCATTGCCATCCCTACATTGGTGGAAAATATGAGCCTTAAATGTTGCATTTTAGATATCCGGAAGTTCTAGCTCACACCACACTGGTCACATCAAAACTAATTACATTGTGAGTGCATTTTATTTATCATATGGTTATTGTATATTTAAGGAGAGTAACCAATTATATAGGAAACGAAATAAAACTTGCCATGTAATTGATTAGGAACAGTCAAATTGGGCTAAGAATCATATCTTCATCTATCACGATTATGTTATATCAATTTTGTCATTAATAATCCTTTGAGGCATAAAATACTTAAGGCTTCGTTTGGAATGAGAGACTTGGATTTGCAGGAAGGAGTTGAGAGAGAGGGTGTCAACTAACTTGAAATTTAATAGATTTCAAATCCATGACAATAATTTTCAAAGTAACTCAAATCGAGAATTGAAGAATTTGAAATTCGTTGCAATATAAATTTATTCAAACACATTCGATTATGAAGGATTTGAAATCTTTAACTTCAAATCCATCGAGTTAAATACAACCAAATAGATAAGCTTCCGAAATAAAATGTTGGCCAAGATATTATTAATATTTTATAAACTCTATGCAATATTATGCACAAGTACAACTTGCTACTTCATATATCAATATTATATTCTCCTTGTTAGGAGTGAAAAATTAAAGGTATAAAAATATGTGTGATGAATTTGTGAAGGAATTCTGTTAAAACACAACTAAAGTAACAATAAGTGACGATATTTATTAACTATTTGTAACGAGGAGAATTACATTTGTGTCAAAAATTTCATTAAGTTTTCGATAAATTATTCTATTAATAAGGAATGTACTTTTTTGTAATAAATTTATATTGACTGTCCTCGTGTGATCTTTCTTGAATTTGTTGTGACCACGAAATTTTTGGATAAAATTGAAATATATCTAAAATGTATATTAGTATTTAATAGAAATTGGTGTAACAAAAGATATTTCTAACCAGTCTCACGTCGGAAAAAACATAATAAAAATATTGGAACAATCTAGATTTCAATTTTCAAGTGTATCATATATGTAAAATTAAAGGTATTTTTAGCCTAGAATGCGTAATACGAAGAAAAAATAGGATGACAATATTTCAATTATTTGTGGTTTCGAATTTTTGGTAACTATGTTATTTATGGGTCTATCCATAGTTAATAATTAGTTGTGATAATTGGTGTTTCAATGTAATTCATTTAGACCTCTTTTAACACTTGGATAATTACAAAAACTACCTATACACGAGAAGTCTTGTCGGATTTTTACCGGAACTCCGATGGAAAATTTAACGGTACACTGTCGGACAAAGATCGATATAAGATTAATTCCGACAGAAATTTCACTGAAATGATTAAAGCGACAAGGGTGTTTTAGATGCTATATTGTTCATCAAAATTTTGTAAGTTATCAAAATTTTCACAGAATTTCGCCAAAAATCCCTTTATGTGTGTGTGTGTGTGTGTATATATATATAGTGTGTGTGTGTGTGTCAGCAACTTTTATTCTAATTAGACTTTTGATGAGGTTTACATAATTGCAAAAACCAACGCTACTGTTAATATACAATTAGACTTCTTAAAAATTGACTATAAAGGTAATTTATGTGATTATACAATCCTTTTAGGGATTGCAAGTGTGCTCGCATCAAACCTGGCACAAGTATAATTATCAATAATTATTTTGTTCTTCTTACTATTCATTTTATTTATTTATTTTTCCTTTGTTATTCATCACATTATGATATTCGTTGGCATCCCATTTATAAAATAAAATAGTTCCTCGTTGATTATATATAGGTGTGGTGTCCGCGTCGAGAGAGAGAACTAACGTCTAATTGTGTAGCTGGATTATTAATCAGAATAACCTACCCTACCAAATTGGTTCGTTGTATATTTTACTGAGTCCCAACGCGCATGCTTTCGTTTATCTTATCCAATAATTGATATAATGCCATGTTTCCAATCCTCAGCATTTGAAATTTGAATCGCAAATTTTAATTAATTATTTTTCAATTCCGTAACAAAAAAAAAAATAAAGAAAAAGAAAATTGTCTGCAAGTAGGGATATAAATGAATATTAAACAGAGCGTTTATGCAGTATTCGAATTCATATGCGATTAAATTTTTTGATATTTATATTCGTATCCAAATTCGATGGATATTTAAAGCCTCATATTTCGAATTTGAACTTGGCGAATATTTTGTGAATACGGATAAATCCATATCCGTTTAGTATTTCTAAAAATCCGATAAAATTATGAATATTCGAATATCCGAATATGTTTATATAAATAAAAATATCAAATAAAACATATATAACTTATCTCATTGAAATTTTTGTTTATATACATATATAAATATAGTATATGTTCATTAATATAAGCAGAGTTAATATGTTTATTTATAGTTTTATATCGTTGTAAATAATGGAGAGTCAATTAAATTTTTTCCTATCCATTTTACTTATAAGAACACACACACACACACACACACTATACTACTACTACCACTACTATTACCAATAATAATAATAATAATAATAATAATAATAACAATAATAATAATTTTAATTTTAATGATATTTATCGAATACGGATAACGGATATAATTAAATGAATATATCTAATTGATTGACGGGTTAATGCATCATTGAAATTTAGTGACGTACAAGAAAATAGCGATGGGTTTAGCGACAGGTTAATACATCACTAAAATTTTCCGTCGCTAAATCCATCGCCAACACATAAGTCGTTCATGGTGGTGGAAATATCTGTTGCTAAATCCATCGCCATGTCCTAAAATATACGGCGCCAATTTTGACACCACACTACGGATTTTTCCATTTAGCCACAAATTTTTAGTAAAGTTTTCTAATCCGTGGTTAATGGTGACGGATAAAATCCGTAGCTATTTTTGCTGTTTTCTAATGGTGTGATACACATTCAAAGCAGATATGTAATTACTATATCCGAATTTATTTATTATTTGGATACATATAATCGGATACGGATCATATTTGTTTTATACGAATACGAATAATATTCTCTACAAAAGCAGATATAGATGTGAATGGCAAATGAATTTTTGGTTACCCATTTATAGCCCTATATGCAAGTGTTCTCACCTTAAGAAGCACAAGAGTGGGGTGGAGTCAATTTTTCCTTGGGGGAGAAGGGTGAGATCAAATTTATATAAAATATTGAAGGTATTTTTCTTATTTTGGAAGGGCAAAATTTTTCAAAAAATTACATGTAAAATTAAGCTCAACATGAACTTGAGACAGAACGATAGCACCCTCCAAACCCGCTTGGCTCCGCCACTAGAAGCACCTCCTTCATTGATTCACACAGTTTATTCTTTCCTTCAAAAAAGAAAAAGAAAAAAAAGAACCACTCCATAGATCAAATAATTCATCATATATTTAATAAATACGTCATAATATATAATTTTATGACAAATTTTCTTAAAAATAATTTCATTAGTAAATGTCCTATTACACATTATTACTTTAAGTCTACCTTAATGGAATTTCATCACAATCATTTCTTTGGTTGGGTGAAAAATGAAAAGGATGAGAGCGGCAAAATCAGAGGAAATAAAATATTTTTCTTTGTTTAAATGTATATGAAAAAATATAAGGAAAGAAAAAATGAACATGCGGACCACCAATTTTTTATGAAAGGAAAAAAATGCAGTTATTTTTTTGCTTTCTTTTTGTTCATTTTCTATCATCTAAATTGAAAGTTAAAATTCACCGATTTTCTTTTTCTTTCCTTTTGTTTTCTTTCGTCTTCATTTTCTCCCTCTGCCAAACACGCTATACGTATGTCCTATATCTAGGATGAAATCTATCCATTATGAATTTTTCATTCATTGATAATGAGTTGTTTTATTGTAGTTATCATACATCATAGTAAGTATGATGAATACAATTATCAAACGTGGTATAATTATATCTGTTACAATTTTTTCATTAGTCTAAAGAGTAATTTAATGTCTTATACTATTATACAAAACACTAATATATGATAATACCCACCTTAATCTATTTGGTTTGCTGATTCATTTATTTTATTTTTATTGTAATTCTCTCGTCTCTTATTATTATTATTACTATTATTATTATTATTTTCTCTCATCTCTTCACGTTGCTTTTAAGTTTTGACTTATCTTCTCTTTCCTTATATATATCTATATATTCTCCCCTCTATTAATATCTTTTCTTAAAATTACTCTTCATTGTACTTTATCATTAATTTAATAAATACATGTAATAAAATACAATACGTGTAAGAAATACATGGAATAAAGTACAATAAATTTATTACATGGAATAAGTACAATAAATTACACGTAATAAATACACGTATTTATTATATTAATGATAAAGTACAATGAAGAGTAATTTTAAGAAAAAATATTCATAGAGGGGAGAATATATATATATATATATATAAATTTTGATAAATATTTATAATTTTAGAATTTAGATAATCAAAATTTAAATATATAATTATATTTATTAAATTTTTATTTTACAAAAATTAAGTGTGCCCATTTTACTTATAAAAATCTTTATATGTCCTTCATTATTACAAATGGAAAATAATAAATAATTTGGTAGCAAATTGGTCAGGACAAGTCAGAGGAAAATATGGAGAAATTTCCCTTGTCTTTTTCAATGTGGATAATATGACAATAAAACAACATAAAGAAAGATAAGTAATTATCAAAAAGAAAGAAAGAAAGAAAGATAAGTGGCATATATATGGGGAAGGATAAATATGTAATTACACATCAATTGTAAGTAGTTGAGCTCTATTTGGGGCCAACCATGAACCATCCTAACAAAAGGGGAAGTTTCCAATCCATTTGCCAAATAACTTTTTGTTGCCCCTTTTCATGTTTTATTTATTTTCAAAGTTTTAAATATTCTATTAAAAATCATTACATATGTCTTACGTTTGGGTTGAAATATATCCATTATAATTTTTTCGTTAGTACAAAGAATGATTTAATATATATATATATATATATATATATATATATATATATTATCTATACTATTATATGAAACATCGAGAAATGACACTATCCATCTTAAATCTGTTTGACTTGTTAATTAATTTCTTTTATTTTTGTTGCCATTCTCTGTTCTCTCTCCTTTATCATTATAATTTTTTTTCTCTCATATCTTCATGTTCCCTTTTTAGTTTTTACGTATCTTCTCTTCTGTTATATATATATATATATATATATATATTTCTCCTCTCTATTAATATTTTTTATAATTATTTTGTATTTTACTTATTATTAAGTTAATAAATATATTTAAAGTAAATAAAAAAACATGTATGTAATTTTACATGATCAAAATTTAAATAAATAATTATATTTTTCTCACTTTAATTTTATGCACATTAACACTGTGTTTGATATATGAAAGAAAATAGAGAGGAAAGAAATGAAAGTAAGGAAAATGGGTGGATTTTAATCTTTTACATGTATGTTGGTTGAAAGGAAAATAGATGGAAGGAAAATGAAAATCTACTTATTTTCTCTTGTTTGTTTGAATAGAAAAATGGAAGGAAAGAAAATAATTTCTGAACTAAATAAAAACTATACCCTTATATCATAATAAAATATAATTATGTCATGAATTCATGTATTAAAATAAATGAAATATATAAATCAATATAATGAAATATTTGTTTAAATTGTGTCAAATAACAACTAAATCTTATATAGTTATAAATATATATTTGTTGTAGATAATTTAACAAAAAATAAAATAAATAAATATGTTAAATATTTTTTAACATATTGATGTGGCCCAATATGCCCGGGGCCACGTCGGTGCCACCTCAGCCTAATCCGCCGATCGAAGGCTGCCACGTGTCAGATCGATCCGATCAGGATTGCATCATTGCCGTCTATGTCCGATCAGAATACGCCAAAACGCCATACCGCCCGGAGCCATGTTGCTCCTCGGACTATTGTCGCCCATCTTCGCAGTCCTCGGACCATCCTGTGGGGATCCGGTAACACCCCTCTATCCTCGGACGGTTCCACTCCCTCCTCGATGTGGTCCCAGTAATAACGACCTCTGACACCGGGTGTACTCCTCTGACACAATGTGTACCCGACGCATCCCCGGCACGAGCCGGGGAATATTCCCGTACGGATAATAAGGCTGGGCCGGTCTAACCCTAATCCGGCCCACTCGTCTCCGATCATTATAAATAGCACACCGTCACTGTTCATACGGTAAGTTTTCACAAAAATTACATACATTATTACCTTCCAATTACCTGCTCGAATACTGACTTGAGCGTCGGAGGGTCTTCGCCGGAGACGCATCCGGCTAGGCTCACGTGTGTTCCTTCCTTGCAGAATAGGACCCCGACCAGCAACTTGTACACCTTTGATTGGAATTTGAAAGGACTTTGAACACTCACCCTCGAATCATACCTTTGCTCGGAGTGACCTGTTCATCGGACCGAATCCGACTTCATCACATATTATACAAATGAATACGTCATATTTGCTATTTAAAAAATGCAAGAATTCATGCTAGGAGAAGATGCAATATTATTTAAAAACTTAGTTATGTATACGGACAATTTTGAAAATCTTATTTTATAGAGATTTTTGCATTGTTTGTCTCTTCTTTTCCATCCGATTTTGGATGGAAAAAAAATCAATGGACCCCGTACTTACTTTTCCATCCTTAATTTCTTTCATTCCCTTTTCCTTCCACAACCAAATAAGGAAAAATATACATTTTCCTTACAATTTCTTTCCTTCCCCTCTCCTTCCTCCCATTTTCCACTCTACCAAACAAAATCTAAGTGTGCCCATATTACGTATAGAAATATTTATATATCCTTCATTATTACAAATATAGAATCTATACTATTATATAAAGGGACAACATTATTTAGTAACTACCTTTGGCTAGTCAATATTTTTTGTCTATTATTTTTTTCATTTTCTCTCTCCTCTATCCTCTTCTACATTCTTTTTTATACTCTCTCTTTCCTCTCTCTCTCTCTCTTTTATTTTCTTTTATTTCCCACTACTCTTTAATATAATTTTCTTTATTTTTTTTATAATTATTTTCTTAATTTTTTTTTATTTTAAATTATTTTATTTTTATTTGACATTAATTTTATAAATTCATTAAAATAATTTAAAATTATTTTAATAGTATAGGTACTATCAAAATTTCAGTACGTTATTAATTATATTATTTTTTATTATATATGTATATCGAATGTGTTAATATTATTAATAATAAATAATTTGTTAAGAAAAGGGTCCACTCAAGTCAGAGGATAATATGGAGAAATTTCGTCGTTGTTTCCGATGTGGATAATACGATAAAATAACAGAGAGGGATAAGCGGCATATGCGAAAGGTTAAATAAGTAATTACACATCAATCGCAAGTGGTGCAGCTCCATTTGGAAAGAACCTTGAACCATCTTAAGGAAAGTGTAATAACTTTTTGCCCCATTTCATACTTTATTTATTTTCAAAGTTTTTCAGAATAGGAGTTGTAACGAGCTAAATTATGATTTTTTTAATTGTTTTGTGGAATTTGTGTAACAATTTCCCTAATAATGCTATACATTTAAATTTTAAATAAATGAATGAAACGTCTTACTGAAATAATCGAATTGATGTTGTAGCGCTCTGGCCCGAAATAACTCATCTCGAGTCGGTCGTTAAATGGGCAAACAAAGATCAATACGATCACGAGTAACAACTAACATACTCATTAAAATATGCATTTCTGTAAATATAATCTCAATTTATGAAATTATGAGATATTACAAATGTGTGAGAAGATACCGAATTGGATGAAAAAGAAAAAGATGTAAAAGAGATGTGTCTTTCAATTACATTGAAAACAATCATAAATTAAAAGAAATAATGGAATCTAATCAACAAAAGGAGAGCATACTAAAATTTGATATAATTTTTTAATTGTATATATAATTTATAGGACAATAATGAAATAGCATGCTTTAAACATTAAATTAAATTCAAATATAATTTTGGTAGAATTTTAATAAAACTAACACGCAATGTTAATTATTAAGACATGCCCTTGAATTTACGGGTAGAAAATCCTAACCGAATAGCACCCCCAAATCAAACCAGATATATATACACACATATATACATACATGTAATATATATAGGTTAATGATAAATCCCGAGCAAAATCGATATTGCCATATCAAATCTTGTTTAAATATCTTTTTTTACCTTCAATGGTCAATGAATTAAATCATAATAAAATTTACTTCCTAATATGGGCTCATCTATTCAATAAGGTCTTTTATTATTTGTGTTCTTTTATAAAATTAAAAGAAAATTAATAAAATAATTGGATGAGATATTTGATATCGAAAAAAAATTAGAAAAAAATTATATTATAATCTAATCACTCTTAACATAGTGAGATTAAATCGAAAAATTATTTTTTTCATTAAATAATAAAAATTTGATTTTTATATGATTATATAAATAATTTCATATAAAATCAAAATTTTAAAAATATCCAAAATATGTGGAAAAGAATAGTTAAGATTGAATTAGTAGTGCCACTGCAAAGTCCATTCAACTATAATATTATACCCAAAGAATGCTTTATTATTAATAGTAATGATTAGAAAATTTATAAATTTTGTAAATTATCTGAGCCATTGAAAGATCTATAAAAATATCCAAAATTTATAATCAAAATATTATATTATAAAAAAAAGAACAAAGAAATCTAATAAATACAGTCAATTATTGTAAGATGGAAATAACTAGAGAAGTTTCCATAATCAATAATCAAAGTGCTTATTGATAAAAATTAAAAAAAAATTAAAAATTTAATAGGATTAATATAAAAATAGATGAAACAAAATTTGAAAAAAGAAAAATATAGGATCCTTTTATTTTTGGAAGTTAGATGATATCAATACAGTAGAAATTAAAAAAGATATACAATATTGATAATTAAAACAAAATAATAATTAATTAAAATTTATTATGATATTATAAATTTTGTTCTGAATTTATCACTAGTTATATATATATATATAGTGTGTTTATATATATACACACACACACACACAATACATGTCTGATGCCGACTTGCAGACTGCAGAGAGTGTTTGGGCTCCCACCCCCCACCGCCCACGCCTACTCTCTTCTCTCCTCTCTTCTCTCTCTCCCTCTCTGTCTCTTTCTTCAGTTATTGCACTTCATTTCAGTGTACGAAATAGTCTCGACTCTTTGAACCAACCTACACACACATATAAAAATATATACATATATATATATATATCCCACTCTCCTTGTTTCTTGGTTTGTTGCTATCCCACCATCTTCTCTTCTTTCTCAAGGAGATTCACTCCCTCCATATCGTTTTTTCTTGTTATTCAACAATGGCGGACGATATAAGTCTTGCTGTTACCATGAATTAACCCCTCTTAAACTCAATCAATTATCAAATTGAATAACTGCAATTTCTTAAAACTGAGAAAAAAAAAAAGGGAAACAAGAACTTTTGAGAAATCTTGGTGGACATGTGGAGAAACACAGGTGCCCATATGTTGAAACAGGCGTTCAAATCGGCCGCCGGAACCACCAGGCCCGGGCCCGCGATCCGTTTAACGAACCATTGCGCCGGGTTTCTGGGCTCGTCGCCTTTTCAACGCCGCTGCAGCTCCGCCGTCGGCGGCGGAGGTGGTTGTGGGAGGAGCAGCGACGAGAATGATATGACGTATGCGGAGGCAAAGCGGTTGATGAGGCTGGTGAATGTGGACGCGCTGAAGGAGAAGCTTGGAATGGTGGGCAAGGAAGTGATCCCCTACGACGAGCTCTTGAGAGCCTGCGAGAGCATGGGCGTCGCTAAGTCGTCCGATGAGGCGGCGGCCTTCGCCAGAGTTCTTGATGAAGCCGGCGTCGTTTTGCTCTTCAGAGACAAAGTCTACCTGCATCCTGATAAGGTTTACATTTTTATGAAATTTTTTTAAGGCTTTCTGAATTGTTATAATTTTTTTGTGCTTGGTTTGTGAGACAATTATGGTAAATTTATAAGGGGTTTTTCTTGAATGTTGTGGGGGTAAGCATGATTTTGTGCACAAATCTTGATTTTTGTTTGTGGGTTGAAGAATAGGGGAAAGTTATTTGAGGGCACCCCATCTGACCCAAGAATTGCCCAGCAGAAAGGGGAAAGGGGGTTTCTCATATGAATACATAGTAAGATTAAGACAAGATATTGTCTTGATCTTGTTGGGACAAAGGGTAGTAGACCTTGACTACTTCGAGATTGATTGATGTAGGCTTTACGGTCAAAGAGTTGATAACATAGTCCAGAAAACTCCGGTGAGGGAAGGCGAGGGAGATGCCGGATTCCAGGGAGTGATTACAGGTGGTAGACAGACAATCGAAGAAATCATATTTCACTGAGAAAATTTGATAAGACTAATGTTTCACCTCTCTCATTATCTCTTGCCGGAACATACAGGTGATGTCCTTGTTCCTATCAGTTAAATGCATGGGTGGTCAGTCCATGCCTTCTATAAACCTGCTCCAAGAATAGGGATGAAGCCAAGAATTTGAATAGGGATGAAGCCAAGAATTTAAATAGGGGTTAAAATATTTAATTTCGATAAATGTGTATGTGTGTGTGTGTGTGTGTGAGAGAGAGAGAGAGAGAGAGAGAAATATTTGAGATGGGGCTCTGTCCCTGTCCACGAATCCCTGAGTTAGTGTGGAAGCAGAAAGCAGAGTGGAAGTTGATCTTCACTTTAGGTTCATTCTGGCCATTGAATCCACCGTGGTTGAGGTGTAGCAAGATTAGCATATTTTCATAACACCCCTCTTGGAAAGTGCATAGCCACTCATTTTCTGAATCCCACGTATACTCAATCCTATAGCTGTTGCTAACAGAAGAAAGATCTTCTGTTGTTGAAGTTACTTCGCTCTCTTTTGGCAAGTTTTTTCCCCTAATGTCCTACAAGTAAGATATGGTCTTCATGTTTTACATGGCTATGTAGATAGCCAGGGACTGCTTTTCGTAGAGTGAGAGAATAGGTCGATTGGTCAAGTATTGTACGAAATTGAGATGTCTTAGAGTGATATTTCATTGAAGAGTCTGATTAAATGCTATTTCAAATACACAAATATCCCTTCTTGGTTTCCAAATTACACATACCTCCCATGTTACTTATTTCCACATGACAATTACCCCTCTCTGTTGATTCCTGCACATAGTTACATGATGTTATAATGCAAATTTTAATGAACTGACTAAAAGTTGACATATATGGACAATTTTATCCAACTTTAGTGATAAGCTTTACTAGTTTTGACTAACTTTTGATAACAAAAAGGGGGCTATTGGAATTCTGAAACTACGAGGGGAAGCTTGTCTTAATTACACACATTGACATGACTTGGGTGGTCTGTGTAATTTCCCCTACAATTAAATGCAAAGAACAACATAGGAAAGCTTTTTCACTTCGACTTCGTAATTGAATATATGACCTCTAAACATCCCTTTTCATGACTCTTTTTCTTCAGGTGGTCGAGATGGTAAGGAAGGCGGTCCCACTCGCACTTTTACCCGAGGACGACCCAGCTAAGGATGAGCTCAAAAGGCTGCAAGAAACGAAGGATGAAATTGACATGCTGGCCCACAAGCAGGTCCGGCGCATACTCTGGACCGGGTTGGGCCTGGCTGTGGTACAGGTTGGCCTCTTCTTTCGCTTAACGTTTTGGGAATTCTCTTGGGACGTTATGGAACCAATTGCATTTTTCACAACCACGACCGGGATAGTCATAGGCTATGCTTACTTCTTGATCACTTCGAGAGACCCTTCTTATCAAGACGTGCTCAAGAGGCTCTTCCTCTCTAGGCAGAGGAAGCTCATCAAGAGGCACAATTTCGACATTCAGAGGCTTATGGAGTTGCAGAAAAAATGTAAGTCACCTTTGGATTCGTGCGCTTCGATCAAAAAGAGGATAGGGGTGGAATTGGAACCGGAGGATCTTCTACATGATCATTGATATCGTGTTTTCGGCCCGTTTCTTAAACTTTTATGTTTTAATTGAAAAGACGCTTATGTCCCCATCAACCGAAAGCTCCCGTTTTTCTTTGAGGGAGTTATGTCCTCTAGCACAGAAAAGAAAATAGTGCTGACAACTGATTTCATTTGCTTATAGCTTCTTCTAACCATTTGCTGTTTGATATACTTTTGTATCTGATATGGATTTGGCCTAAGTTATATACAAATACATTTTTGGCATAAATTTATTCTTTTAACTCTTGTTGTTATGTATTTGCTTTTGCTTTTGCGTCTACAGTTTCAATGTGTTTCTACATTGAGTGGTATCAGTATCAGAGTGGCAAATCATGGGTACTCTTTGCTTTTAATTTTATTTATTTATTTATTTCTGAAATACTCGATTTAAGAGGAAATCAGTTAGTATTGGATTTCAAGAGTGCTTGAAAATAAAAGCGTTTAAAAGCTTACAAGAAATCTAGAGGTTGCTAAAAGTTGGTGGGAAAAGTATTTAGGTTTATTGGGCTTAAAAACCGTAAAAGGCACTTGAAACGTTCTTTTAGGTTTTGTTCGGTTTGATGAATTGAAGTTAAGGATTTCATATCCATAACAATTAATCCAGGAGACCTTGTTTGGACAATGCATTATTATGTTCCAATGGATTTCAAATCCTTAAGCTCCCTTTTTTGAATCTTCCCCGAACCTTGCCCTCAAATCTAGATAACTCCATCCATGCACAAGTTTAAGATCAATTACACTTACACCCCCCCTTAAAATGGTGTAATTACCAATTTCTCCCCTGGAACTTACATAATTACCCATGCCTCCTCTTTAACTATGTGTTGTCTGACAAACTGCCCTTGTTGTGTGCTCGTGCGTGCACACAAGATCATATAAACATATTTGCCGGAGGATATTGCTGCATCATCGTATCATATGCATAAGAATTGCCATATTCACTCTGCTGCATTTGGTATTCATTGTTCTCAGGATTGCTCTTCTCCATAGCGTGAGTTGATGGAGGACTCTGAGCGGAGACTATTAGAGACAATGCACCGGAGAGTTGGGTTCTGAGCGTCACTGTTTCTGCAAGAACTTCATCCAGCTCCGATTGCAGTTGCAGAACACGCTTTTGGAGAGACGAGATAAGAGCGACACAGCCGTATACAGGCTCGTGGAGCCTTGCTGTGGCCTCGTAAACCAAGCTAGTTACGGCATCTCTTCGGTTGTTGACAGGAATATCCTGTTGAAAAAGAAGTAGATGCAAATTAGAATAGTGTTTGAGCTCGAGTTCGAAGAATTTGAGCTTGAGCTAGCTTGCAGGCCGGCTGGATGAGTGGGGTCGACTAGTGTTCAAACTCAAGCTCGAAGAACTCAAGCTCCAACCTAGCTTGTATAGATTTTGAGGCGAGTTCGAGTCAAATAAAGATTCTGTTTGCAAATACTAAAACGTATTTTTTCTACATTTGATGCAAAAAAGCAATTGGTAGTGTTTTGTTTTACCAACCTTTGCTAAATAAAAAAAAAGAAGTTAAAATAAGCTAAAAGTTAAAAGCACCTTTCATGATACATTATCAAATTTTTAGTTATTCTTTTAAAAATTCAATCGCTTCTTTTTCTTTTGAAACACTATCCACTTTTATTACTCAATTGGTTTTTAAACTCTTTCTAAAACTTCAGCTTTTCAATTTAATTTTTATATGTATTGATTTCAAGTTAAATTCAAGCCACACACAATATAGTAATCAAGAACTTCGAGCTCAATTTGGCCAAAAGCAATTCAAGCCAAACTAAGTTCCGAAGCATTTGTCTTGACTCATTGAGCTCGGGTTTTTGGATTAGGCTGAAACGAGGGCAAAGCTCGGCTCGACTCATTTACTTTCGCAACAAAATAAAGAGGTTAGATATATATTTCAAGTAAAGTAGTCATATATTACTTGCAGCATTTTACTGATGTTGCTGGCACCGAAGACCCGATGAACGGCTGCGAATTTCTGCGGTTCATTGGGCGGGAAGTAGGGAAGAAAGAGGCAATCTTTGGTGCACCTACGCCTCAGGAGCTTGCATGCTGCACAAGGCATCATGTAAGACTCCATTGCGGCTCTCTCTCTCTCTCTCTCTCTCTCTCTCTCTCTCTCTTGTTTCTCGGTGTGTGTGTGTGTGTGTTTTTGTGGACATTTGCACCTGACAGCTCTGCTATTTATCAGTTCATGCGGGGAACTAGCTGGAAAGATTATCTTTAGAGTCAAATCCAATTAATCATAAACACTTGCATTTGATTGGCTGATTTTTTTTTTTTTTTCCTTAGTAAAAGATTTTGATTGAGACAAGATATTGTGAAATGGAAAGAGCTAGAGTGGGAAGATCTTGTTGACAGCGTGTTGCAGCAAAAATAAAATAAATAAATAACAAAAAAAATAAAATAAAAAAATAATAATAAAAGAAGATAGGAGACTGGTTCTTAAATGGTATTGAAATTTATTACACATAAACAAATAAATTACGTGAATCGGGTCGTGTATCTGATATACAGTAGAATTGTCAATCCACGAATCCCGAATCTAACTCATCTACTAATTGTCCATTGACCGAATCATGAACATGTTTTGCTCGCCATTGGTGGATTACTACTAGAGCAATCTACCCATTTTACATACCTTATACCATTGAAGAACTAATGGTGATACTTCAAGAATGAACACAGAGAAATATTTTCTAGAGAAAAAGAGAAAACAGAGATGGTATATGGAGAATGATTTCTATTAAATTGTATTGAATTCGAATGAATAACTCTATGGGAGAAATTCCTATTTATAGGTATTCGGAGTGGTAAAGTCGTATTTTACTTATAAATTTTACTCCCACTTAAATTAATAATGTAGCAATCCACATTGATTTTTTGATCACATCAATATTGTTGATCCATATTGATAATTGGGACTCAAATAATTATTGATGCACCTAAATAATTGGGACTTATCTCAACTTGTTTGAAATGACAAGCATGTGAATTAATAGGGCATTTGATTATCAAAAAACTTGGATTTGGAGAGAGAGAGAGAGAGAGAGAGAGAGAAATAATGTGCATATATTGGAGGTTTGATTTGAGAGATGCTACCTTTTTGTACATATCCAAGACGAAAACTTTATACGCGAACTATGTGGTGAAAAATTGACTAAATACCTCAACTTTTTTCAAATGAAGCCAAATTTAGAATCGGTATGCGAAGCTCTAGAGGGTGTTTTGGCTTACATGGTTTTCGAGATTTTATGAGTTCTCAGAGGCTGTTTGGCTGAACTTATTTCAAATGAATTAATTGTCGTTTTATTTGAATTTCGTTGGTTTAATTGTCGAATTTTTGAGCTTAAATTTTAATTTGATTTTATTCTAGAATTAAAATTTTTAGTTTAATCCCTGATTTTTGACCCAATGAGGGTGTAGCCTATCAGCAACTTTTTCGAGTATGTACCTTGTTGCTAAAAGGCCACAAAAATTATTCAGGCAATGAATGCAGGGGAACATGCCACTCGCATTGAGTTTTCATTAATTGTGGTATTATTTGAATTTCGTTGATTTAACTAAAACTTTAATTCTTGGCTAGGCAACTTAATAGAGGATGTTCGAGACTTGTTCACTAATTTTAGTACAATTTCGATACTCCACATAAGCCAAGACGGCAATCGAGTGGCACACTTATTAGCAAGGAACGCGATGCCTCACTTTGAAAGCTTGACGAATATTCCTGCTTATGTTAGGTTCAACATTTATTAAATTTCACGCAATCAATAAGAAATATATTCTTTTTTATATTGAAAATAAATGACATATTCCTACAAAAGGGCATTTGTTAATAATATCACTGAGAAATGAAAAAAATTGTAGAGAAACAAAACCAAACAAAGACAATCTTCATTCTTTTTTTTTTATATATTTTTTTAAATTTGAATTTAATTAATTAAATAAAATCAGCTACATTTAGTGAATAATGATTCGAAGTTCCACTTTGCCCTTTTTAATTCTTTTTTCGACTCAAGAAACTCCAAAAGCCAACCTTCCTTTGTTTTTCAAATTTTTGTGACCGCTTTTCTTCTATCTCAAGTAAAATAATGTGATGTAAAAGAAGAAAAAAAGAAACAGAAAAAAAAAATGTCGAGTGATATATCATGCTTAGCCTTTTTTGCTAAGCCTTCTTCGTCTTCTTCTTTGAAGTTAAAGATGCAACAATCAACTAATGCTTGTTTTAGTCTTTGTCGCATCAAACTCAGCTCACATCGAGATGCATCTATAGTTAGTCTTTTTCAAGATGACATAGATGAATGAGTTTGTAGGATATAATTGTGCAAGATTTGGTTGTCTTCTTGTTGAATGCGTGAAATTTTCATGTTCTAAATGATTATTTTGCAAAAAAATTCTTGATAAAACAGAAAAATGTATTTAAGAGTTTGAGATGAAATTTTAAAACGTCCTAAAAATTTATTAGGATTTTTTTAATGTTTTTTTTTCCTCCTTTTATTTGCTTATTAACTAAAATCGTATTTACATGCAAAATTTCTAGAGATAAACATGAGTTCGTAGGGATAATTATTCCATTCATCAAAAGGGCAAATTTAGTATTTCAAAAAATAAATGTTGTGGCGATGGACGGCAATTGTATCCTTTGCAAGGTTTGACTATTAATTTGAGGGGCTGAATTGTTACTATACAAAGTTGAGGAGGGTAAACGTCACAATGAGTAAAGTTTAGGGGTGTAAATTGTAATTAAACCAATATTTATCATAGAACACTTTTATTCATTATTTCCCCTGCTTGTCCGTTTTATTTAAATTTCGTTGGTTTAATTGTCGAATTTCCGAGCAAAAAATTTAATTTGAATTTATGAGAACAAGCTAGAAAAGGGGAGTCGAAGGAGGACAACTTTACTTCTTCGAATACGCAAGTATACTTTTATAAAATTTTCCAACAAATTCTCGACAAAGTACCTGTTGGAAACTTTCTTATTAATATTCAATTTTTCAATGGACTTTTACAAAAAACATGGTTACAAGGTGTTTTTCAAAAATACTTTAAAAGAAATTTTTTTAAAAGTCCGTTGGAAAATTGTAAAGAATTTAAACGATTGTTGGAAAACCTTTGTTTTTCCTTGAAAAATTGTTATTGTAATTTTGTTGGAAAATTTTTATATAAGTCCACTGGATAATTTTAATTGTAATTTTGTTGGAATAAAAGTCCATTGGAAATTTGTAATTAAGACCGTTGAAAATTTGTAATTGTAATTTTGTTGGAAAGTCCTTTGGAACCCTTTATGTTTCAACTCCTCATCTCTGCTGAACAGTAGGACGACGGAACTCAGGTATAGAATGCCCCCTTGTGCTATAAATCTATAGGTTTCTCTAACTTCTACTATGTTGATTCTAGATTCAATTAGATGAAGTAATCAATCTAAAACAAAGTAATTATTCTAGAATTCTAATAATATATATATATATATATATATATACACACACACACACACTAAAAAAAACTAAAATTGAGCGGCGGCCGCCACACCCCCTCCCCCTCCCGGCTTCGACACTAGTGATGATTAGAGTACATATTGTATTTACACATTAGATAATAATATTAATTTATAATTCAAATACGACATAAATATATAAAGGACACTGTCATGTTAATATATTGACAAAATTGTTGAGGCTAGAAAAAGGAAAAAGATAAATATGCAAATAAGTCTAAAAGGATGTAGAATAGTTTACAATAGTTTAGAATGTTCTACATAAGTATAAAATATTATAAAAGTTCTTAGAGAATTAGAGATGAAATAGGAATATGTTGAAGAGTTCTAAAGAACATATTCTAACTACCCCCAGGGGGTTGGCCTAGCGGTGTTATGGGTCGAATGCCACGCCGAAGGCGTGGGTTCGAACCGTTGTAGCCCCTTGGGGGTGATAAACCTACGCTTGTGGGGTCCATTCGTCGGAGGCTGTGGAAGATTTCTGGTCCTGGGATTAATAGGGCACACAGTCCCTCACAAGTCGGGGGGTCCTCCCAGATGTGTGTGGTACCCCACAGCGCAATGCTCCTTGTCGGGGGGTTCTTGAGTAGCCTATCTCCCCCCCATTTTTTTTTTTTAACCAAAAAAAAAAAAAGAACATATTCTAACTATGTCGCTGGCCAGTGATGATCAAGATCAAGAATTTGCAGGGATTGTCTTAAATTTCAAATGTTCTGTTTTGTTTTCATTCTTGAAAGCTTGTTTCCTATAGAAGATGATAGAAAAATAATGCAGTGTTTGAGTTGAGACATACAATTATATATATATATATTTCAATTATATAAAAGAACTCAAATTTCTCAACTAAATTTTAAGCCTCGGAGCCAATCAATATGCCATGTTTCTACCATGGCCTTAATTTCTACTACATAATTTTGATATATATAGTTCCACAGTCACATGGATGTTTAGGGAAAAACAATATATGCCTGCTATGCCTAGAATACACGACAATTGTTTTAATTAGTAGTTGGGTAGCAAGCAGTGCATGGCGATACCACAAAGCCCTTCTTGAGCATCAATGTCCCTTTGCATTTTGATATATACCTTCTCTCCCCAGTCACTTCCCCATGAATTTTTAACCAGCCAATACTTGGTTCCATTCATCTCCCCATAGCCAACCACCCTCACACCATGGTTAAGGTTAGTTCCACACACCCAAGTAAAAATTCCAATCGAGTAGTACTGGAAGTCAAGTCCATCAGCATCAATGCCTACAAATGCAGGTTAATTAGCCGCATCACTCAGTAGGTTGGGCTCGCTGTTTTCTGGAACAAATAGGTATCCTGTAATGTTGCCAATGTGGCAAGATCCCTTCTGAGTATCGCACGTGCCATCAAATCCCTTGTACGGGTAATTTGACTCGATCATCAGGCCATCATTTATAGTGATGTACTCAAAGGCAGCATCCGGCAAACTATCGAAGTAGTTGTTGTTTGTACTTGTGTCACATTCCACAAGTTCTTGTTCAGACAATGAAACCAACGTTCCTGTGTTGATTTGGTTGATTCTCTCTGTGGCTGCAACAACTGAAAATGCCCAGCAAGATCCTGTATTTTTTTTGTAATCGAACAAGGTCAACCATCTCTCACTAATTTTATAGAAGATCACAGATGATAATCCAATACTGCTACTTTTAGGGAAGCATGTGATGTGATCTTATACAGGATTCAGAAATTTGTAATTAAGACCATTTAAAAATTGTAATTGTAATTTTGTTGGAAAGTTTCTATAAAATTCCATTGGAAAATTGTAATTTTCCAACAGACTTTTAATTTTCCAATGGATTTTTACAAAAAAAAAAAAAAATCTTTTAAATTATTTTTGTAAAAGTCCATAGGAAAATTCAACATTAATAAAAATTTTTCCAAGATGTATGACATGTGTTCAGGAGCATGCTCGAGGGCGTTCATTCTTCGAAAGGCATTTTTGGGTGCATCCCCATGTGTAACTATAAATGTTGCAATAACAAGGCAATCCTACTTAAAGCATAAGGATATAAAAGAAACTACTCAATAGCTATAAAACCTTTGCATTGGTCTACATCATGATCATATGAACAATCTCTTTTCCGTTTATGTTTCCTGGTACAACACCTTGATGGTTGCTTCGGACTTGGATTGTTTACCTAGATACGCCTAAAAGTTCTCATTAATTTTTCGCGACAAGAAACCGTCTCAAATTTCTTCGTGCTACCGACAATTTTGATCCCTTTATGTTTCAACTCCTCATCTCCACTGAGCAGTAGGACTGATGGAACTCAGGTAGAATGCCCCCTTGTGTCTTAAATCTATAGCTTTCTCTAACTTCTGGCATGTTGATTCGAGATTCAATTAGACGAATTAATCCATCTAAAACAAAGTAAATAGAAAGGAATTATATAAAAATAAAGTAATTATTCCAGAAGTGAATGCATAAAATCCTAAAACTCTGATCTGGATTGAAACTCCCAATCTGATATTTACTGTGATGAATGTGGAGTTTTGCTGCTTGTGCTCTCTGGATGAAGAAGAAAATGAAGTAGAAGTCCAGAAGTGTGTTTTTGGGTAGAATGTTTTTCTATTTATATGACCTCTTTTATTTGGTAGGTAGATTTCCTTATTTTTATATGCTCCACCAATAGGATGATTGCCATCAAATCAATTCAAATAGGATTTCGTCTTATGCTTGACCTAATTTTATTGGGCCATGAGCCTGCTGTGTGTTACAGGCTTTATCTTAGATATATATTTTATTTGGGCTTGCAAATATGAAGATATTTTGGGTCCTTGAATGAATATATTTATGGCCCATATTATTATATTTATTGCCCATATCATTAAACTCTTTTGCATATGTTAAAAATACTTCCCGCATCATCCCGAAACACCATTTCGAAATTTGAACATTGTCGATGTCTTTCCAATAAAGCTATCTGTTTTTGGCTCAAAGTATTTCAAGACACAATGGAACCTTGTCCATGGAGGCATGCTGATACACATAATCCTCCTCGGAAACCTCATATAATTGCCTGCAGTTGTTTTTTTTCCTCAATGTGAAATGAAAACGATACCTTGTACTTAATAAATGACTAATATTAATCAGAAGCATCTAATTGGATAATAGAAATAATGTGGTAAAAGGAAGAAAAAAACATTAAAGTTATTATTATTAAGAAGCAACACTAGAAAAAACAAAAGCTACGCACATATATATACACACACATATATATAGGTATCTATTGTGATGATCAAGGATGGAGCCAGGAATTTGATTGAGGAGGGGTGAAATTTTTTCGAAATTATTAGTTATTAAAATAAATAAATATTAGAGTTATATATAATATTAACATATAAAATAACAAAAATTATCATAATTATGCATATATGACCAATTAGAAGTGCTACAATAAAACAAAGTGCTAAA
The DNA here is from genome assembly GCA_026212405.1 of Petrea volubilis. NCBI lineage: Eukaryota > Viridiplantae > Streptophyta > Magnoliopsida > Lamiales > Verbenaceae > Petrea > Petrea volubilis. The sequence continues at coordinate 2,597,572 of CM047880.1, forward strand.
ATAGAAACAATATATAAAAAAATGATACTAAAAAAAACAACAAGATATTCTCTATTTCAAAAGAAGCAAATATAGTGGATAATGATATACTTTTAAAAAATATTTAAAAAATAATTTTTTAATAATAATAAATAAAATTGACATAAAGCCCCATAATAATATAAAATCAAAACTCAAAAGTATTAAAATACATTTTTTTTTCTCTCTCTTTGTTCTCACAATCAAAAAATATATTCAAAACTCAAAAAATATCTTTTCTTTTTTCTCCACCATCATATTTCACAAATCACCCCCAATTAAATATGAAGTGTCAAATTAGTAAGATTCATTCAAGTTTAATAACCCAACAAATAAACATCAAAACTCATTAAGTTTAATATTGAACAACTATCAAGATTCATATTAATCATAACCAACTAAAAATCAAGATTTATATTAACAATCCTAATATTCAAATCTCTAGATAAAAATTAATTAAAAAATAAATAAATAAATAAATGTATAAATTCCAACAAAATTAGTTTATAATACCTTCTTGTACGTTGCTTTCGAAGAAAAAGTTGAATATTGTAGGACTTGTGAAAGAAGAAAAATTACCATAGAATTTTTGATGTTTTAATTGGGATAAAAGAGACAAGTAAAATTTAATAGAATTTTTGCTATTTAAGTTGAAGAAAATAAGGAAAAAGAGAGGAAAGAGAAAGAGAGATAATTTAATTATTATGATAAATGAGATTAGGAAAAAATAAATCACCAAATATAAAATAGAGTAAAGAAAATTAAAATTTTTATTATATAACTTATATAAAAGTCAAATTTTAATTTTAATGGGGGTGGAGGTGGGGGTTGGGGGTGGGCGAAATTTTAAAATTATAATAAATAAATAAATAAATATATATATATATATATGTAAGGACCCGATCTTTCACTCATACGTTCTATTATATATGCTTAAATGTATGTGACTTACGTGACTTGCATGTTATATGCATCATTTACGAAACAATATTGTTTTGCAAAATGTGCTCGTTTTATTTACAACATGCATCGATATAGGATTATTTTCTCATCGATGGTTAACCATCCTTCCATGCATAAAAATTCAAGAAAAATATAGTATGTATATATATATACTTAAACACGTTTATATATATATATATATATAGATGTACACACATTAGATTAGGAATTTTCTCTATAATTCTTATAAATGTCATTTCACCAAAAATGTGTAACTTTCATAAAATAATCTTGAGAATAATTATTTAAATTTCTAAGACATAAAACAATATATATATGTATATATAGATATATATTTATTTTTCGTATTTATATTTTAGGAAAAGCCCTAAAGGATGCATAAATTGCATTTGTCTCCCCTAAAGACCATTTTCTTTCATACTTTCAATAAAATACCCAAAATATAGGAAATAACTCATAATTTCAGAAAATTAAAGGGGGGAGGACGTTTTTCAGCTTATATATGTGCCAAATTCAATACTTGGTGGATATTAATCCTTAGGTCTCCATCTTACACCAATCACCATCCATGTACACTTGTATAGCCACTTGTATATACTTCTCTAGAATTGTACATACATGTATGGTCAAGGATTACTTAGACTACCACTAAGCACTTATAGACCACCACTAAGCACCCTTAGACCTCTTAGTTGGGTATTGAGTTGGAAAGAAGGTATCATTAGATTAAGACTTAATCCTATTTTAATCCTATTTCGTCCATTTCTTCTAACATTAGTATAAGTAACTAAATGTGCAAGAAAATAAAACACCACACCCTCATTCACCTAAACAGCCGGCCAAACACACTCCCATATCTCCCTCTTTTTGGTTCATTTTACCCCACAAACTCACCTTTCTCCTTCTTGCACTACTTTATTTCAAAACCTAGAAAGAAAAGAAGAAACCCTTTAGAAGAAGGTAGTGATTTCTCTTGATACATGAGCTAGTTTTCTTATAGTGTTAGCATATTATTCTCCTATTAGGACATGGGATGTAACCACAAGTTGGTTACCATCTCAGTCCGAAAGGATTTCACGATAATTTAGCTAAACGCATGTTGTATGCTCATGAACAATTGCGCTGGAAAATTGAACGTTTCTGTTAGATTTCATGCTTGTTTAAGGTTTTTCTATGTGTTTAGGGCTTGATTTATGTGTTAAAAGTCGAAAATTCAGTGTTTAAAGCTGAAAATTATAGTTGTTTTCAAAATTAGAAATTCTGTTTTCAAAACTGGAATTACTGTTCAAAGCCGAAAAATCCGATTTTCAAGGCTGAAAATTCGAATTTTACAAAGTTGAAACCCTATTTTACAAAGCTGGAAATTACAGCATGTAATCTCAGTATATTACAAGCTGAAATTTCCGAATTTTGCAAGCCGGAAATCTGTTGTCGCAGTCTGCCGAGTTATGGTTTCTATACTGGAAATTTGGTGATTTATGCTGAAATTATGCAATAGTATGCTGAAAAACAGTTTATATTGTGTGAAAATTGTGTGATTAAGGGCCCAAAGTGTTAGGGGTGGATGGGGCTGAGTTCGGCCGGGCGGCAACGGGCTTGCCGGTCTTAAACATTCTCGCCATCCATCGTTGTCTAATCCCACCTTGCATGGACGGAGTGTTCCATGTACTGAAGTGGGTCGTAGGAAATTCGGTATATGCCCGGGATATGACCACTAGAGTGTTTGGTTGGGTGGGAGTAATGGTTGGAATTGAATTACGGCACGGCGAGATAAGGTAGCCGCCCGTCGAGGCGGAAAACGGTAGAAAAGTGTGCAATTTATGATTCTTATTATCTGAAATTTTGCATGTTTTATGTTGACACAAAAACGTGAAAATATGTATGTTCAAGTCACACACGCGCACCTTATGTGTTAAGTGAAATTACTACTCAACATGATTGTTGACGTTGTTAAATATCTAATGTTTTAGCCGGACATGAGCATGAGGTTGTCAACGAGGAGGATAGCGAAAGGCGATTTGGAGCTTTTGGCTAGAAGAAGTCTTAGACGAGTTTTTGTAGTCGTGTTATGTATTTAGGACTATTATCATGTAATTGGTGTTTTGCTATGTTTAATAAATGACTTCTACAAAAATTTTCAGCTTACTATATTACAAGTATTTGTAGCATTTCTCTATAACTAGCCAAGGGTTTCGGATCGTCATAATATATATATATATATACTAAAAAACACTAAAATTGGGGTGGGGGGGGAGGTGGGCGACCACCACCACCACCACCACCACCAGCCCCCCCGCCCCCCTCCCGGCTTCGACACTAATGATGGTTAGAGTATATATTGTTTTTACACGTTAGATAATAATATTAATTTATAATTCAAATATGACATAAATATATAAAGGACATCGTCATGTTAATATATTGACAAAATTGTTGAGACTAGAAAAAGGAAAAAGATAAATATGCAAATAAATCTAAAAGGAAGTAGAATAGTTTACAATAGTTTAAATTGTTGTACATAAGTATAAAATATTATAAAAGTTCCTAGAGAATTAGAGATGAAATAGGAATATGTTGAAGAGTTCTAAAGAACATATTCTAACTGTGAGATCAAATTAATGTCCATTGTCCATTAAGAAGGTGGAGACCTATAAATAAGGGGAGACACCTCGTGTTTTTTATGATTTACAAACAAGCTCAACTTAATGATAGTGTGTTTGTAAAATAAAATTGTTTTTCACCAAATTATGGAGCATCTAGTTTTAGGTGAAACACACGTGCTTTCTGTTAGTAGTATGAAAAACAAAAATGATACAAATAAAAAAAGTCTAAATTTCCCCATGATGTAATGACACTACTCTGACTAAATCTTGTAGGTTGGGCTAGAATAAACTAATGGAGGTTGGGATGCCATTTCTAGAAATGCATGTATTTTATATTAGATTTTTTTTATTTTTTATTTTTGTCAAATGTATCTACTGTTAGATTATTAGCAAGTAAATGGGACAAAAATAGAAATATCTAGTTTGGGGCCCAAATCAAATCACTTTCACCTTTAATTGGCTCAATTATGAAACAATTTTTTTCACATTTTATTGTCTCAATATTGATAACAACTTACTGCATGAATCAACATCAGCAACCACTCAACGGTGAATAAAAAATAAAAAAATAAATAGTAATTTAGCATTATTGTAAAAAAAATTAACTTAGAAAATCAGAATATACAGGAAGCCTTTTATATTTATCAATAGATAAATCGTTGAAAATTTCAACATTAGTTTGAGTATTGTACATGAATTTTGTCTGATTATTGCATGCACAAGGAAATGATGAATACAAAGATTATATACTGATAGGAATGCAAACAAATCAAGGTTTATAGGTTCGGTGCTCCAACCCAACCTGAAATAACTAGGGTTTATAGGTTTGCAAGCCCTTTCATTTTAATATTTATTCACACCCATATAATTATAGTTATATCAATTTATTTTTGACTATAAAAATTTCAATCAGAGCAAAGTCAATACACAATAAAATAATTGAGAATTTTAAGCTGAATTTCAGACTTGAGCTTATGGATTGAAGGCAAAGCCTGATATAAAATAGAATAGATAATATATAATTTATATTACTCAAGAGATAGAGAGAATGAATTGCTTTTTCGATGTATTAATTATGAAAACACTTGGCCTTCATATAGGCCTACAAATGAAGTAGTGGTCATAAAAAATAGGGAACATGATCTATACCACTAACTAGAGTCATGACTCCATGACTTATACTACTAACTAAACCATTCTCCTATGACACCCACTAACAATCTAAAATTAGGAGATGGATTTCCACTAACCACATGCATTTATCCATGACTCCACTAACTTTCTAAAGATAGAAAATAAATTAAGTTTTATTAAATATCTAACAATCCCTCCCTTAAACTAAAAGCTCTCAAGCTTCAGTTTAAAGTCGGTTGCTTGAACTCTTATAAGGTTCCAATGCCCATCAACCTCCTCAGATTTTGGAAGGAAGAAAATATGAGAGGTTTAGTAAAGATGTCCGCTAGCTGATCTTCACTTCTGCAATATTCTAGCGCAATTGTTCCTTCATTGCTTAGGTCTCTCAGAAAATACTATTTCACATCAATATGCTTACTTCTTCCATTTAGCACCAGATTTTTTGACAGCTTGATGGCAGAATTGTTGTCACAAAATATTGTAGAAGCTCTTCCTTGCTTCAATTGTAACTCTTCAAGGATTCGCCTAAGCCAAATAGCTTGACAAGCACAAGCTGTAGCAGTAACGAATTCAGCTTCAGTGCTTGACAATGTGACAATGGACTGCTTCTTGGAAGATCATGAAATAGCTCATGTCCCAAGCATGAAGACATAACCCGAAGTGCTCCTTCTATCATCTTGGTCTCCTGCATAATCACTATCAATAAAGCCAATTAAATCTGACTTTTCTCCCATCTTGTAAAAGATTCCAAAATTCTTGGTTCCTTGCAAGTAATGAAGGATTCTCTTTGCAGCTAGCATGTGCATCTCAGTTGGGTTCTCCATATACCTGCTAATAAGACTCACAGAATACATAATGTATGGTCTTGTAGCAGTTAAATACATCAAACTGCCTACAATTTGCTTGTAAAATGTGTTGTCCACCTTATTTCCTCCTCCTTCTTTGTTTAGTTTCAAGCCAAACTCAGTTGGAGTGTTGGAAGGATTACAATTCTTCATCTTGAACCTATCCAAAATTTCTCGAACATACTTCTTTTGGGAAACAAAAATCCCATCATCAGATTGCATCACCTCTAAGCCAAGAAAATAGTGCATTTTTCCAAGATCAGACATCTCAAATTCATCCATCATAGACTTTTTAAAGTCATCAAACATGGCACAATCATTCCCAGTAAAAATAAGATCATCCACATATAAGCACACAATAAGCATTCTTTCAGCAGCTCCAATTTTAATAAAAAGTGTGTGCTCATATGGACACTTCTGAAAGCCTACTTTCAAAAAATAAGCCTCAATGCGACTATACCAAGCTCTCGGAGCTTGTTTTAGTCCATAAAGAGCCTTTTTCAATTTATAGACTTTATGCTCATGTCCAGCCTTAATATAACCAGGGGGTTGCTCGATAAATACCTCTTCCTACAAGTAGCCATGCAAGAATGCTGATTTGACATCTAACTGAAAAATGGGCCAAGACTTCTGTGCCGCCAATGCAATCACCAATCTGATGGTGTCATGTCTTGCAACTGGAGCAAAAACTTCAGTGTAGTCCACACCATACTCTTGCTTGTACCCTTTAGCTACCAAACGTGCCTTATACTTGTCAATTTCACCATTTTCCTTCAGCTTTGTCTTGTAGACCCACTTGACCCCAATAGTTTTGTGCCCCTCAGGAAGATTGATCAGTTCCCAAGTATCATTCCTTTCAATTGCTTCAATTTCAGTGTCCATGGCCTTTTTCCACTTTGTTTCTTTGATGACACTTTCAAAACTTGTTGGGTCACAATCTGCAAACAATGCAAAATGAGAAATTGCATCGTTATTTTCACTAATTCCAGTTACCTCATAATCTTGCATCCATGCAGGCCTCCGTCGAACACGGCGAAATGCTTCAACAGTTGTAGTAGCATCCTCTCCTTATGTTGGTAAAATTTCAGCGGCTGGTGGAGTAGCATTTTCGGGCACTTGAGCTCCAGCTTCAATTTCATTATCACACAACACTTGAGAAGGCAATTGTTCATTCCAATCCCAAGTGCTCTCTTCATCAAAGACAACGTCTCTGCTGGTCACAATCTTCTTTGTCAGTGGATTAAATAACTTGTATGCCTTAGATGTCTCACTAATACCAAAAAAGACACATTTTTCGCCTTTGTCATCAAGCTTCTTTCTTTTTGCATCTGGGACTTGTGCATAAGCAATGCACCAAAAAATTCTGAAGTAGTCTATAGCTGGTCTCCTTCCGCTCCAGGCTTCTTCAGATGTCACATCTCGAAGAGAAAAAGTGGGACTTCTATTCAAGATGTGGATGCTCCAATTCATTGCTTCTGGCCAAAATGCCTTTGGAATTTTTCCTCGAGCCAATAAACTACGAACCATGTTGAGAATGGTTCTGTTCTTTCTTTCCGATACACCATTTTGCTGAGGTGTATATGCTGTTGTGAGCTCTTTCCGAATGCCATGAGTCTCACAAAATTCTTCAAATGACTTAGAGCAATATTCGCCTCCACGATCAGTTCGGAGACTCTTAATAGTCATTCCTGTCTCATTCTCCACACGAACCTTAAAGCTTTTAAATACATTAAAAGCCTCTGATTTTTCCATGCAAAAAATAAACCCAAGTCTTCTGGGAATAATCGTCGATAAATGTAATAAAATATCTCTTGCCTCCATTAGAAATTGGATTTATCGGCCCACAAATGTCAGAATGGACCAACTCCAAGACCTCTTTTGCTCGCCATGACTTGCCTTTTGGGAACTGAGAACGGTGTTGTTTGCCAACAACACATTCTTCACAAACTTTGGAGGGAACAACGATTTCAGGAAAACCCGTCACCATATTCTTCTTTTGAAGGATCTTCAAACCGCCAAAGTTCAAGTGGCCATAACGAAAATGCCATAACCATGAGAGATCTTTTACCTCCGCCATCAAGCAAGAATGAACATTTTCAATCTTCAAAGGAAACAACCTGTTTCGAGTCATTTTCACAGCAGCAACAACTCCTCTTGAAGGGTCAGAAATTTCACAAATATCAGTTTTAAGAGTGATGATATAACCTTTTTCTAATAATTGACCAGCACTCAACAAATTACTCTTCAAAGCGGGAACATAGAACACATTAGATATGGTTTCCACAAAACCATTCTTCCCTCTAATACTAATGTTTCCTTTTCCCATCACATCTACAGTAGACAAATCACCAAAACTAACAGTAGAACGAAAGCCTTCATTTACTTGAGAGAAAGAAGACTTACTTCCACTCATGTGATTACTGCAGCCTGTATCCACATACCAAACATCTTGGTCATGCTTCGTTTCAGCGTGAACCGCCATCAACAAGGTTTCTCCTTCCTTGTTCTCGACAAAGTTTGACTTTTCTTCCTTCTCATTAGGCAGTCTGGTATAACATTCATAACGATAATGACCAAATTTATGACAACGATGGCATTCTACCTTGGACTTGTCAAAGTTTTTTGCTCTGCTTTTGCCTTGGTCATCATTTATTCTAAAATTTTTGTTGCCATCTCGGTTGCCTCCATCTCTATTTCCACGATCTCCTCTTCCTCTTCCTCTACCTCTATCTCTACCCTTTCTTCTAAAATTTGAGAAATAAGTATTAGTAGAGGCCTTCAAAGCTTGCTCCTCTGAAGCTGAACTACGGTTCATCTTCTGCTCATGCACTAACAGGAAGCTTCGCAATTCATCAAGAGAGAGTGTATCTATGTCTTTTGACTCCTCAATGGAGCAAACAACATAATCAAACTTTATCGTCAAGGAGCGTAAAATCTTCTCTACAATGGTGACGTCCTCCATCTTCTCGCCTTGGAAACGCATCTTGTTGCTGATTTCCATGGTTCTAGCACAATAGCTAGTGACAGATTCTCCTTTCCTTCATTTGCAAAGTTTCGAAGTCTCTTCTCAAGGCTTGAAGCTGTGCTTGCTTCACTCTAGCAGAACCTTGATACTTCTTCTTTATAGAATCCCATATGGCTTTGGAAGTATCTTTGCAAAGAATAGTTTCCAAAATAGGACGCTCAATAGCCTGAAAGAGATAATTCTTTGCTTTCATATCTTTCAGCTTTCTAGCTTCGAACTCTACTTTCTGAGTATCTGTCAAAGTTTCGCCTTCCGTCGGTGCCCCGATGCCGTCTTCAACAATTGGCCAATACTCTTTTGACCGTAGAAAATTCTCCATTAGCATGCTCCAATGGTCATAGTGACCATCAAAGCGAGGAATCGCAGCTTGCACAAAGTTGCTTTCTGAAGACATGGCTTTTTTTTTTTTTTTGTGGTACGCTCCCTCACACTATTTCTCTCAAGGTAATCTCTCTCACACTATTTTTCTCTTTATGATCTAACTTGGCTCTGATACCATTGATATAAAATAGAATAGATAATATATAATTTATATTACTCAAGAGATAGAGAGAATGAATTATTTTTTCGATGCATTAATTGTAAAAACACTTGGCCTTTATATAGGCCTACAAATGAAGTAGTGGTCATCAAAAATAGGGAACATGATCTATACCACTAACTAGAGTCATGACTCCATGACTTTTACCACTAACTAAACCATTCTCCATGACACCCACTAACAATCTAAAATTAGGAGATGGATTTCCACTAACCACATGCATTTATCCATGACTCCACTAGCTTTCTAAAGATAGAAAATAAATTAAGTTTTATTAAATATCTAACAAAGCCGAGAACCCGATCCGACCCAAGTTTGAACAAGGGCTTGAGCCCTCCGTTGTTGTGGGTTTGTTAAGCCCAAAGCTTGCATTAAGAAAACTAGGTTTGACTCAACTCGTTTGCATCCATAACCAAAAATAAAAAACTATGTTTAGCAACGTACAAACATATTCAATGGAGAACAAAAATGAAGAACTGTTTCACAATGTTCATCTAGGATCCGAACAGAATAAGAAGGGTACCTATCATCATTTTCTCATCTAAAAATATCAAAGGTAGGTCTTCCACAAAAAATATATGAAGGATAGTGATGGAGCCAGAGGAGGTGGTTGCCCCTACTCAAGTTCATATTGCACTATAATTTTTATGCATTTTTTTGAAAATTTTAAATTCCACCCGCCCCCCAACCCCCTACACCAACCCAAATCATAGAAATACCTTTAATAATTTATGAAAATTCAATCTCGCCCCCTAAACGAAAAAATCCAACTCCATCCCTGATCAAGGGCTATAATCCTCAGCCCCAGATACACGAACCGGATAATTGTAACCGTTGATTCATACAAAAGGGCTCTTCTTGCTGACAAAGAATCCCACTCCATTATTAGTTTTCTACAAAAAGAGCTTTTGGTATTGATCTGCTTCTTCAGCCATCTCTTCCATGCTTCGATCCTTCCTCTCTTTGTCAAGATCAAATTTCTGCTTCAATTCCTTCTCCTTCAAATCAATCTGTGTGATGATTTAACAAAAGCTAGGCAAGAAAATTCTAAATTTGGAAAATCTTTTTAAGAAGCTACGATTTTCTTACAGCATCATAAATCTCGTCATTCTTCTCAAAATCGCCACTTTTGCGTGGGATTATGTGAATGTGTACGTGAGGAACTGTCTGCCCAGCCTCCAGTCCATCCTAGCGTGCCAACAGATATCCAAAAGTTAACAAAAGAGTAGCTTTGATCAACAGTGTCAAACTACTAAGAGCAAGAAATGTTTATTGTCACTAAATGCTAAATCCCAGTGGTTAAGACAAGAGTTAGATTATAATGCCAATTTCTGAAGATTAAGAAACATAATGTAAATCATCAAATCCAAAGATGCATATTTCGAGTTCTTCCCTTGTTTCTTGTTGAGGGATTATAATTACCAAACATCCCTTTGATATTTGCCCAATTTACAAAAGACCCCCTAATTTCAATAGTTAGGAGGTTTATTCATGGACGGGGCCAAACATCAGGCATTTTTTTGTAATTATAACCTGATTTTCAACAAGATTAGGGCTGAAGGTTATCCCAGGTCAAATACCATAGAGCTAAAAGGAAGACTAAGGAAGAGAAACCAAAACTACAACAAGCTGAATAGCTCTACAAGAAAAGTCATCTATCAGAAGAATCAATCATATTATTACTTAATTATATCACCGCATAATCACGATGAATGTAACAGATATGACAAGTACACAGTAATAGTTCAAAGCGAGCAAGATTAGTCAGAAGACCAAATTCTCATGGGTGCTGCATGTGCTAAAAAATGTTCTCGTCTTCAAAAATAGAATATATATATATATATATCTTCGCTAAAAGCAGTCATCTCTGTATTTATTTGTTACATACTTTTATCTTACTTCATGTTTGTTAGATCTTCCCAAAATTCTACAATATCGGTTTCTTTTTTCTGTGTTTGCCTTTATTAGGTACCACAGGACTAGATACAACGAATGACAATATGTTCAAATATGATTGCCTTCACACGACATTGTTCATCTTACTTGGATTGCAAATGTGAGTGAAGATGCCTTATGATAAGACTCAAGCTGGCGACCAATCTTCTGAGCCATGAGCCAAAGATCACTAGTTTCATCAGCAGTAAGATCAACGAACCTCTTCACATCACGTCTTGGGCACACAAGCACATGTTTATATATTGTGTCAAGTCAACCATATAAGAAATGTGAAAAAAGTGGAAGCCTATTGTTGTTAAAAATCTTTCTTTGTACTTTTTTTCATTGGCAAGCTAAATTGGATATAAATGGTGCAGGAATTCAAGCACATCAAATGGCATATATATATATATATATAATGTCAATCAAATTCATTGCAAATAGCTTACTTTTTTGAGAAAAGCTTGGAAAATGAAACCCAAACTTGCACAGTTTCACAAGTGACTTCTTGAACTGGACAAGTTGAAGGATGTATTTGTATCTATTCCAAAGGGCTAATTACAAAAAAACCCCTTGAGGTTAGGCCTGTTCCACAAGCCCCCCCTATAATATGAAAAGATACAATATCCCTCCAATGTTTGGTTTCGTGTTAGAGATACCCCTTAACTGCGGGTGGGATTTGTAATGAAAAACCAACCATTAGAGGGGTATTTGTAACTTGACATGGCATAAGGGATTTGATGAAAACGGGTATAACCTTAGAGTTTTTTGTAAGTAAATCTTTATTCTAAATGACAACAAAAAAACTAGGGTTAACATGCAAATCATGTTAGTGAAAAATTGGTTGGTAAAGCCTGATAAACCAAATTTCAACTTAGTCTCCATCATCACAAGAGTTCTCTCTATCAATTCCTGTAATGTGCACACACTATACTCGATCACTAACTGCTGCGCAAATATGGACAGAGGAAAGGATATTACCTGTAATAAAAGAAAGAAAACACAAAATACAATCAGTACAACAGCATTAGAGAAGATGGAAGCCATGATAAATGCGAATGAGCAGCATTTACAACATATATTGCTATCGCCATTCGTAAAATATATTTCAAACAAGAATTGAGATCAAGAGCAACAAATTTCACCACTAAGCTACTAATGTTCATAAACAAATAATTAACTGAAAATTCTCATCAAAACCACAAATTTAGGCTTCCACAATGATCAAGCAACTCAAAATTATCAACTTGACCATCAATAAATTTGGGATTCCACATTAATTGAAAATGTACCATTCATCAAACACAAGCATACCATTCACAGGATTTTAACCAAGCTATAACCTACAAACAATTTCTCTTTTTTCCCCTTTTTTTCTGCAAATCTCACATTTTCTTGATCATGAAGAACAACAGGCGATGGGAATTGAAAATTGCATACCAGGAACAAGTGGCCGTAGATTAACCAAAGCATACGAAAGCTGAGTAGAGTAAAACACTTCCTTAGGGTTGATTTTGTAAGGGCCAAACGTATAACTATCAGAGTCCATCTGGGCCTTCAGTTTTTCCAAGAAAACATCAACAAAAATCAATATTTACTGCATAATCAACTCAGTCATAACCTCAATCACCACAGACAGTTGAACAGAGAGAAAGAGAGAGACTATCTCACCTGCGGAGACTTGTGAGTGAAGGAAGAGAAGGCACTGAGCAAAATGGCACCTGATGAGAGCGACGGCGGGGAATGGCGGCGCGTGGAGGAGTGAGAGTTGAGAAATGGAGTGAGAAAATAACGGGGAGAGAGAAAACGCTCCGGCTTTAACATCTATGGGTGCTGTGCTGGTGTTTTTCAAGAGAATATGAACTAAACTAAAGTCGCTTGTGTTGCATATGTGTATGAGCAAAAGTCGCGTGATGAAACTAGAAGTTCTAAATGATCAATTTAACTTTTTTTTCTTTTTCTTTTTTCCCTTAATCCTTCTATTTTATTGTGAGGTTTATGTGTGTGTGATTGTCAGTCATCAAAATAAGAATTCTCGAAATTAAAAGAAGGGCTAATTAAACTTTCCCATATCCCAGTTATGCTCGCATTACTAATCTGTATATTATCCGATTGCATATCGTTGAGCTGATTTTCTTATCGTAATTTTGAAAAAAAAAAATATTTATAATATATATAAATACATATTAAATGTTGAATATTGCCTATCCTGTATTTAATTAACTAGTGGTATGATTGGTATATAAGAATAAAATGGAAATGGATTAGACATTCCATTCCTAATAACATGCCTAATCCACACCAAAAAATAAATAAATAAATAACATGCATAATATAGTGCAAAGTTGGAAATACCTATTCCCGTAATAATTGCTATGCCCATATATATGGTGTAACACCAGGTTCGGAGCAGAAGACCCTGGACGGATCATTAAACGATAGCTCACCTGATGCAACAAGTAAGCGTTAATAAGCAAGAATTATGTTATCAGGGCAGGTTTTATGGTGAAGTAGCCCTAGCCATTGCTTTAGGTCCCAAGTTTTGGGGGCCCCATATATATATGTATGTATCTAGTGAAAATTCATAAATCCACTTGAAAAAAAATAAATGTCAGTCCAAATAGCTCAATTTATGTTAGAAACAATGCAATTGAAAAAGAATTTTGGTGACCTAGACCGGAAGTTTGTCTTTAAGAGTCAACTACAGTCCGTCTAGATATTTGGCGATATATTGACTCTCAGTCTCCCTTAAGTTGCTCCTATCCGCCAATCTCACAAATTCAGTAACGTAGTCATGAATAGACTTTGTTCCTTGGTAACACCATTTGTATTGTTAAAACAAAATTTGGTCATACTCCGATGGTAGAAAGTGTCTCCTTAAAAGTCGTTGCATCTTCTCCCAAGATCATACATGTTGTTTCCCTTCTTCCACTCAAAGGAATTGAATTTTATCCCACCATACCAAAGCACACCCCTTTTAATCTGCATGCTACAAATTGTACTTTCTTATCTTTAGGTATATCCAAATAATTGAAGAATCTTTTAACTTCCATAATCAAATCTAGGAATTCTCTGATATTTAGTTTAGTGTTAAACCTATGGATATCTAACTTTAAACAAACAGCTTATAAGTTGTCTAATGCTAAAAGATAAAATAATAAAAATATATTTATTTTTTTCAATATTATATTTCTACTATCTTAAAATATATTTATTTACATAAAATTAATTTTACTTTATTTTTTTCGAGTATCATTACACTTAAAAAAAACATAGAAGCTCTAATTTTTACAAAAATAAATTACAACTTACAAGCTTCAAAAATATCTTATAAGATACATGGTCTTATTTTATCGAAATACTTTAGGAACTTATTTTTAAAATAAGATATAGGAGCTTATAAGCTTTAAAAACATTTTATAAGCTCTATGAGCTTATAACTTTTTTTCAAACAAGTTTAGGCAAACACTCTCTTAATGAATCTTGATTTTTATTTGTTGGGCTATTAAACTTGAATGAATCTTACTAATTCTAGACTTGATATTTAATTGGTAGTGATTTGGGAAATGTGATGGCGGCAAACACTAGAAAATATATTTTTTAAGTTTTTAATATATTTTTTGATTGTGAAAACACACACACGGGGGGGGGGGGGGGGGGGGGGGGGGGAAGAGAATATATATTTTAATACTTTTGAGTTTTAATTATATATGTCATTATGTGAGTTTATATTAATTTTGTTGAGTATTTTTAAAAATAATTCATTATCCACTATATTTATTTCTTTTGAAACAAAGAATAATTGTTTTTTCAGTATTATTTTTATATATTATTTTGATTGTAACTACTTTTAAATGTATTGTAACATTTTTGATTGGTTGTATCACATCAATACTATCAATTGGTTTAGTTAGGATGAGTCATTAGATTTATTAAACAACGTACAAAGTTTAAATCCTAGTGTTATGAATATAGCAATTGGATTGGGAGGGTTGCCCCATAATAGGCCTCTACAGTACCTGATCCAAATTAGTCAGCCAATCAATCAAAATCGGATGGCTAAGATAAAAAAAAAATCAATGAAAATTATTTGCTAAAATAAATTATTAATAATTTTTTCTTTAAACATTTAACTTAAATATTTATTATCTAATCACTCATAAATTCAAGTATATAAATAAACCACTCAAGAGTGTATATTGGAGGATATTGTTTTATGGACCTGATTTGAGCTTCACACATATATCAAATAGCTCAAAATATACACATGACTAATTCATTCAATATATATATATATATATATATTGTTCACACAAAATTTGAGTCTGTAAATCACAAATTATAATTCAAGAAAAATATATGATAAATATTTGAAAAGAATATGATTTAGTAGAAAATAATCCATAAAAGATTAATCTCTTGATTCTTTTATTCGAATTTGACTTGGTCCTTCAATAACGCGATTCATAGGCTTCATAGCTTGATTACGAATTAAACGCTGAAAATTTCGATGAACACCGTGTAAAACGCCGTGGATTTGACTTGGAGAAAAACACCGATTTACTGATTTAATACATTGATTGCAGATCGAACGCTTTATTTTGATGATTTCTGCAAAAAATGTCTTGGATATCGCTTTAATCACCGTGGATTTGATTTGGGAGAAATGCCAAAATACGGGGCTAACACCTTGATCTCGGAATGAATGCCTTGATTTGATGACTTTCACGAAAAACGCCGTGAATTTTGTCTTTGATCTTCACGAATCTTCTTGAACTTGCCTTGAGAGAACTTCGATATCTGCTTGGCTTCTCTTCCTCTTGGAAACTCCTTGACGTCCTTCTTTGAGGCCTGAATGACCCTTATTTATAGATGTTTATGCAGGGTCTTCAGATTGTTAACGACTTATTCAGTATTTATCTTTTTAATATAAACTATTTTTTAAAGAAAAAAAATATTATTTGCATGTCGTGATTTGATTGATCTACGTGATCAAATGCATCACTTGTCATCATTTGATTGGTTTTAGACTTTCGAATTGCAAGACTTAATTTGATTGGTCAGGACACTTCATATTGACACTTAGTAATGCATTATTTGTCGGTGAAATAAATATAAAAATATTAATTAAAATTAATTATTTAATATTAAAATTAAATTTAAAAAATTTCAAAATATTAATAAAAAATTTAATTAATATTTAATATTATAATTTATACTTAGCAATTTTTAAGTGAACGAAATTTAATAGCTAACATATATTATTTGATCTAAACATCGAATCCATTCAAGAATTTTCGAGGTGTTGACAGGGCCAGGACCAGGAACACAAATTTACCCAAGTAGGAGGGGTTTATTTGGGAAAACAACTAAACAAAGTGCATAGATAAGAGGGGATACCGGGATAGCAAAAGAAGGCAGATAAGGTTGTGTAAGTGTTCATTTGTCTCCTATATTCTTCTCCCCCTTGGGCCTTGGCTCTCTATCATCTTCTTTCACCAATTCTGCTCAAGAGCTGATTCAAGAAAATTAAACAAACTGCATTTTTTTTTCCTTCAGACAAAAGCAAGTGATTCTTGGCAACCATGTTAGCTTCTACTACCTTAAATCTTGGCTCTTTGGGCAGCCAGATGACGAATGCCCCCACCCACAATCCGCTCAAACCTTTCGTACTTCCACCAACTAAATCTTTCTTAAAATCTTCGAACCCCATCAGCAGAAGCTGTTGGAAACAGACAACCTCTGTGAAAACATTAGTTGCAGCGGTTAATTCCTCTGATCCCACCGAAAAGGTCCGATTTTGGTACCGTTTTTGCCTGCCTCATTTGAAGTTTTTATCAAGATTATTACTCTGAATGTTGTTATGTTTGATATTTTTTGAGTGTGGTAATCCTTACCATTTTCCCATCGCCCATTTGATTGTTTTTGTCAAGACTAGTTCTTTGAATGTTGTTGTGCTTGCTTGTAATTAGATTTTTATTTTTATTTTTTTAAATGTGGTGATGCTTACCATTTTCCATGTCCAATTGCATTAAGTCTTTATCAAGATTATCGCTTTGAATGTTGTTGTGTTTGATGGTAAGTTTGTGACCATTTTCTTTTTTCTTTTTTCTGTTTTTCCGGTTGTGGTTATTCGTACCATTTTCCCATGTCCCATTTCATTATCTTTATCAAGATTATTGCTTTGAATGTTATGGTGTTTTCTTTTGTTTTCTTTTATTTTAACTGATTTTGGTGATTCTTGATTTTATATTTGGGAAAACTAGGAGGAAGAGGGTGGCGGGAGGAAGAAGTATCATTTTGTTGTGGCGAATGCTAAGTTCATGTTGGATGAGGAGGAGCATTTCAAGGAGCTCTTGTCGGAGCGGCTTAGGAATTATGGGGAACGAAACAAAGAGCAGGATTTCTGGCTTGTGATTGAGCCCAAGTTCTTGGACAAGTTCCCCAGCATTACCAAAAGACTCAAGAGGCCTGCTGTTGCTCTTATTTCCACTAATGGCACTTGGATGACGTAAGATAATCGCACCTTGAATTAAAACGAACGATGCATGGTTTGCTGAAGTGTTCTTTTCACCTAAAAAAACTACGGGGGTGTCTGCCAGAACTTTTGCTTTTTTGGACTGCATAATTTTTGAGATTTTGGAAATTAGCAGTAAAAGTTGGGAGTATTTGAAAGTAGAAGTGCTTAAGTGTAATAAAAGAAAAAAAAGGTTTTAGAATTTGTGTATGATGGGTTATTAGGGGTGGGGGGGGGGGGGGGGTTGCTGAAAAGCATTTCTTTTAAGCAGAACCCTCCTTATGACTACAAGAAATGCAGCTAAGTGCACCATGAGTTTGTGCTTATTTCTCATATACAGTTCTTTTCACAGCCCCTTTCTTTTTCTGCCCACATTTTCCTAATTGTGTATTGCTTTCTTAGACCCATAGTTGTCTCTACAAATGATCACCTTTGCTCTCGTATTATAATGGTCATAATTCTGCAAAACCTTGGAGTTATTCTACGAATTTCAGTCTTTGAGAATATGGAGAATGGACTTGTTCAAATTCTTTCAATTGTTTTGCAAATGTGTGTAGGTTTATGAAGTTAAGACTAGACCGAGTTCTTCAAGAGAGTTTTGAAGCTGATAGTGTTGAAGAAGCTTTAGCTTCTAACCCCATTGATCTCAAGTTTGAAAAGCCAGAAAAGTGGACGGCTCCTTATCCCAAGTATGAATTCGGGTGGTGGGAGCCCTTCCTTCCTCCCAAGACGTTGAAGGTATGAAAACTGATGCCCTTTTTTCTTTTTTCATTTTTTTTTTCAAAGTGAGTTTATGCTGAAGTAGTTAATGTTGCTTAGTTGTAAGAGGGGGTATGTAGATTTGTTTATAGGGAGATGCAGAGGGAAACACATGTCTTGAAGGCAATTGAGGATTTCTTTTAAGAGTATATTGTTTGTATGAATTTATTTTTATGAGTTATTGGCGATGTTGCCTATGCTATCAACAATTTCGCTTTGTTTTCTTACTCATAATCCTCCAACTAAGGATGTAAATGCGTAGGGTCGAGCTTAGCCAAGTCTTGGCTCTTCTTTAGGCTTGAGCTCGATGAGCCTAGGGAAATGGGGTTCAAGCTAAGTCTGCTCGTTTTCGCCTGAGCTTGCCTTTGAACCGCAGGTTTAGGTTTGAGTTTGAGTCTGAGCTTGACGAGCTATGGAAAATGATGGCCGACTCAACTTGTTGAGCTTGAATTTGCCCTTGAACCGTGGACTTGTGGTCATGCTTGAGCTTGATGAGCTGAGGAAAATGTGGCTCGAGCCTGAGCTCGTTTGGCTTGACTTTGCCTTTGAACCACAGGCAAGTTCAAGCTTGACTACTTATCTTGACAATAGTCACCATTCACCAATCATCAATCAAGAATGTAACAGGGAGTTGAAGTGACTTTTCTAAACAAATTAAGTTGTTGACCATTGTTCAATATGATTGGGGATCTGGGCATATAGTCGAAAATCCTGAGTTCGGGTAAATTAAAGAAAATCCCTTGAGGTTACGCTCATTTTCACATACCCCCTTATGTTTGGTTCTGTGTTATAGATACCTAACTGAATGTGGGATTTATAATATAAAACCAAATATTAGGGTGGTATTTGTAATTTTTCATACCACATTGAATTTTGTGAAAATAGGCCAAACTTCAGATTGATCCAAAATATTCCATACGTATAATACGTGCCAGTGTGTGTGTTTGGAAGAAGGCATGTGAGCCAACTTACGAACCTACATAAAACTACATAAAAATCTAGTAGTGTTTTTAACTCGAACTAATAGAATGAAAACTAACTACTCACTGACTTGAGCATAATTATGAAACGAGATTGTTAATCAATCATCTGCAACCCAAATCGAAAACCCAAAAAAAAAAGCATCTAAAAAAGAGACTAAAATATAGTGCTGATAAGCGTAACACAGCCAAGAACCTAAAACTTTCTGGATGATATTGATTGATCACTGCTCCTTTTTCTCTGCAATGAAGGGGACTTTAGGTAATTTCTGAAGAACCTTTTCATCCAATGTGCTGTATTGTCTCTTGAGCTTAGATTTTGCTTGCATAGCATAAGCATCCACTTTCTCTTCGTGCTTCTCGTACAGTGGAGGCATCGTCAGGATCATCACGAAAACTGCGTATAGACAGTGGAAAAAACGAGCTATCGTTTTAAGTCTTGATTTTCTTTAGAACTCATGAACTTGACATGTTATGTGTGAAATTTTCTTGTAATGTTTTGCTTTCTATTAGATTTCTCTGTTCACTCTGAGCAGCCTGCTAGATGATCAAGTCACGAGAAGTGAAAAATTCATGGAGTAAATTTGTTTTGTGTGTGTAAATTGTGTGTTTCATGCTTGATTCTGATGAAAATGCTAGGGATACATGGTACACAAGAACACTCACTGATGTATACAATGGTCAAGAAGTCAAACCAGCTCCCGACGACGGAGACAAGCCACAGGATCAAAATTGCCTGCAATTTTACACATAGAGTTACTTACACCTCCCCTGCAACTATGCCGAATTAAATAACCTGCCCTTTTGGTACGTCTTAGAACAGCAAACAAGGACGGAGCTAGAAATTCTTTGGGAGGGCGAGTTTGAAATTTTTATGAAACATAAAAGATCATTTATTATTATTATTATTATTAGTATTATTATTATTTCTTTTTTCTTTGGGTTTGGGTGGGGGGGATAATGCTTCTATACTCTCAGTGCCAAACACCCAACGGTGTAGATTAAAACATGTCAGTAGTTGATTCCGCATTATGCTGACATGTTTTCAGTCACACCTGTTGGTGTATGATGCATCGGGTGTATTTAAGCATTCTCAAACGTATAGTCTTTGACCTGAGAAGTTTATGATCATAAGTTTAAATTATATGTAATGTTCGACAAAAAGGGCCGGTAGGTAACTGTAAGATGGAGATAAACTACGAGGGATGTATATGTAATTCTAAAACTAAGAAATACCAAGTTTAAAAAGGAAAAAGAGAGGGAATGAGAGAGAGTGTTACTTTGAAAAGCTTTTTGACATCCTTTCCATAAGCGATTTCACGGACCATAGCTGCAGACTCGTTGATTCTGTCCCTTAGCAAGAGTGCAACAGAGTTGCAAACATTCTCTTTTAGTGAAATCTTTGGTAAATGAAGGGGTGATCTGTACAATAAAATCAACGACAAAATAATTAACTAAATAAGCAACAATAGAGTTTCAGACTTTAGGTCCCGATTGCCTATGGTATGAAAAATTACGAATGTCCTATTACTATATGGTTATGTGGAATTTTTAATGCTACTTGGTTGAATATTGTCCAATTGGTGTTTTTAGTTTTCGGATTTGAATATGATGATATTAAAAAGCGTTAAAAAAAATAAAATTATTACATCACATATGCAGTCCTACAATTGAAAGCACCAGTTGGGCAATACCCAATTGGTAGCATCTAATTAGTCGGTTCCGTGTTATTGATAAGTACCAATTGGTATTTGTAATAAGCTACTAAACATTGTGAGGGTATTTGTAATTTTTCATACCGCATAGGGTTTTGCGAAGTTAGGCTTAAGGGGGTTTTCGTAACTAACCCTTTCTGTCTTTTTACTAAAATTTATGTTTTTTTTTAAATCTCATTTCTAATAAAATTGTAACCTTTCATTTTCATAATGAAACTCATAATAAATTAAATAATAACAAAAAACCAATAGCAAAAAAACCAGAAACTCCCAAGTTTTAGAAATGTTGTATGTCGAAAATTAGAGGGTGTCTGGCTGAGCTTATAATCTCTTAAAATATTTTATAGATGTAAGAGTATAAAATATCTTAGATAAATTTAACTGAACACCTTGTTAAAGTAATAAAACCTTAATATAATAAGAAAGATCTAGGGCCCGTTGCGATAGGTTTAGAAAAAAAATGCTTGTCGAGCTCTACTTTTTATAGTATTTTTTTTTAAAACCGAGCAGTTTTCCAATGAGTATATTAATTTAAAAATGCTTTAAAAGGTACTTCATTTTGAAAGTTCCTTCCAATAACTTCCAAAAAAAAAAAAAAAACCGCTTTCTAACTATTTTTTAACTTTTGCATTTTCTTAAAATGCCCAATCAACCTTTTTTTTTAACTGAAATGCTTGTCTCCAAAAAAAAAAAGTGGTTTTCTTTAAAAAAAAAAGCCCATTCCAATGTGCTCATACGAAAAGTGTGGGAAGTAAAGGTGAGATTTGCTTACTTGTTAACAAAGAAGGAGAGATTGGACCACAAGAACAAGGATGCCAAAGAGAGAATGAGAAAATGGCAAATGAAAGGGATGAGATGATAGCCTATCCACTCGAAGAGGAGCCAGATCACACTTGAACCAGCAAGCAATGCTGCAGATATCTGCTTGTTCCTCCACAGTATCACATCCGCAGCTGTAAAAATAATCAAATAAAAATTTCACAAAAAAAAATCCCATTTTTCAGGGTTTAGATCAGTTCGAATCTTCTATATCAATCGATATTATATATATACACACATTGTGCGTATAAATAATATTTTGTGTTTGTCCGAGTAACACATATGAAATATAAAATGAAATAGATGATTCAAAATGGTTTCAGAAGAGGTCCGTTATTATTATAAAAAAAAAAAAAAGGGGAGCTAGTGACAATATATCAAGTAAAAGGGTCAAAATTGTCACCTAGGTATATTGCAAGTAACATAATATTATTTTGTCACAAATACTTTTACATAGTCAATAGTGGCAAACTTTGTGTTAGGTAAATAATGACACATAGGCCTGTCAATGTGTAGGGTTTTATTTTATCTAAACTCATTCAATCTCTACTCATACTTTGATATTTTAAAATCTACTCACACCCTATCGAAACCCATACTACTAATAATGTATGGATTAGAGTAGAGTCATATTCGTTCATTCCTGTAGGGTAATGATACCTAACATGCATTCTCACTACCAATTTCATATGTTAGCTTCAATTTGTAAATTTTTTGGTCCCAACTCCTAATCCCCAAATTTCTAGATTTTGTGTGTTGTGTGTTGTGTGTATGTGTGTGTGTGTGTTATGTGTATGTGTGTGAACCATGTGCGCGTGTATGTATATGTGTTGCGTGTGCTTGTAATAGATTATTTATATATATATATATATATATATATATTTAATTTATAATTTTTATTTAAATATTATATTTTTATAATGATGGATCAATTTGGACTGTCCATTTTTTTAAGTTAAGACCCATAAATTCCTTTTATAAATATGAACATTTATTATGAATTTATAATGAAATTCTATGAAGATTAAATGAAATAATAATTGGTAATAAGACATTTATTAATTAATTTGTTGATGAATAAAATTTGTTACAAATTTAAACTTGCGAGAATTATTTTGTCAGTGGATAAGGTGTTATTTGATAACGTGATTTGTAATGTAATATAAATGCTAAATTATTACTAGATAATGGACGTATATTGAATAAAGAGTCTATGTTTAAATAGAGTAGGATAGAATACATGATCTTCAATCTTAGATATTTTTTGAGTGAGGATCTGGATAGGGTAAATCACGTTCTTGTCACAAATTTGAGTAAGGATTTTTTTTTCTTTTATCTTTTTTGGTGATCAAGTTGCTAATATTTGATTGTCACTAGTTGCTAATAGTGAAAATTAAAATGCTATTTTTTTTTACCATTATTTAACCATATTTACAAACAACACAAGTTGTTGTCATTTTATAATTGATAACATCAGTAACGAAACAAATAACATTCTTACTGAACACATATTGTTAATTATAATTTTTACACTATCACTTAATTCGTTGTCGCTAGTATATTATATATATATTTTTCGTGCTAGTCCTACACTTGCATATCGAATCTACGTGTCTATATTTGTATATATATATATATATATATATATATATATATGTGCAAACATATATTCACCCATTGGGTTGTATACATGTATATGTACATATATACGTGCATACGAGTATAAGTTGAATTTATCAAAAAATTTTAAAAAAAGTTGAACTAAAAAAAAATGGAAAAATGAAAAAGGATAATAGAAACATACGTTTGCCACCACCAAGGGCAGAGTGCACTGGTTTCTTGCGGCCAAAGAGATGAACTTTTTCCTTACTTTCACCTTCCTGAGGTGCAACATTTCCTTCCTTGGGTGCAACATTTTCTTCCTTGGGTGCAACATTTTCTTCCTTCGGTAGAACATGTTCCTCCTTAGGAGGAGGAACCTTTATTTCTTCCTTAGGAGGAACATTTTCCTCCTTAGGAGGAGCCATTGTCTCTGTTGATTGAGGAGTACTTTGATCCATCTTAAAAAGAAATTAATTCCTCCTACATACATAGGGACAAAAAATAAAAATAAAATTACTACACACGAATGAAATTACACAATTGCTATTGATTTATTTCATTGAGGTGATGCGTACAAATATGCAAATTTATCGAACACAATCAATATGCGTGCAAATTTAAAATAAATGGAGTTATAGCAAACCCATTAAATAAATTTAATGTAGTACCGAAACAAAGACAATTTCAAGAAATCATGCATAGGGGGGCACAGAGACGCTGAAAGTAAATCGAACATACACTTGATGCAAGCGAAATAAATTTTCTTTGATTACGTAAAACAAAAAAAAAGAAAAAGAAAAAAAAAAGGGATATAAACAATAGAAACCAAATGAATTACTCACTAAGACTCGAGTAATTGATCATACATAAATAGGCAAGAAACTTTTTAAAACAAAACCATTTTCTTTTCTCTTTTCATTCTCTTTGAAGAGAAAGCACATTACACAAAACGAGTCATAATTAGAATGAATTAATATTTTTCACAAATATTGGGAGTAATCAAGCACATATACGATCGATCTAAGAATTAAATATATATATATATATATATACACACACACATATACATACATATATAATGTTGGAACATTGAAGAATAAATGGATGTTACTCACAAATGCCTAGAGTAACCAAGCATTTATACAACACAATCGAGATGTGTGCAAAAGTATATTTCTATAACAAGCAACTTTTGAAAAAAACAAGATTACTATGAAGAATATAGTGAGAATCAAGAATGAAAGAGTATTACTTGTGATTTTTTTTGTGATGTGATAGAGATCTGGGTAGCTTCTTTAATTTTTTTTCGTTTTTGGTTTGTGTTGCAAGTAGGTATTGTGTATTTTGGGTAACTGAAATGTTCAAACACCCCAACGCACAATGAGCAAATTATGTTCATCCAACTCAAAACTTAAACCATATGTTGCCCTTAATTCTCGGCCATTCCCTTTTTTGGGAAAAAAGATAATAATAATTAAGTTTTTATTTAGAAAGTAAAAAAGAAAAAAAAAGAAAAAAATAAGTTATTGAATTAGTAGTTTGGAAAAGTATGAATTATGTAAGGATATTTTGGTAATCACGCCAAAATTAGCGAACAACGGCCACGAATGGATATTGTTGTCATTTGATATATTCCGTTTTATAAAGAAATCTATTATTTCATTATTATTGTTAGGGTAAACTACGTCTACCATTCTTGAGGTATAATGTAATTATAAATAAGTCTCTTTTTACTTTTAAAAAATACAAATACCTCATCGATGTTTAGGATCTTTTTCTAACCATCAATAGAAATGTTCAAAAGACAATTTTCCTTCAACCATAATTGTCAACCCACATCAAACCTGACAATATCCCCCAATCAAATTTGTTATTTCATCAATTTTTACAGAATAATTTCATTTTATACCACAATAACCTCCATTGGGTATCACAATCTATAATTCGATACTACCACTACTTGTTTTTCGAAATTGACTTCCTTTATAGGTTCTATATCTTGAACTTATTAAAATCATGCAAATTCATCTCAAATCCATGTGAAAAGCACCAAATATATAATTCGCAATTACGTCCCACTTTAATGAGGGGTGATTTTTGTGAACCTGATGCATACCTCAAAGGGTATTTGTAAATTTTAAAACAAAAAGAATTAATTTATATTTATACTTCAAGGAGTGTAAACGTAATTTGCCCTTATTACAATGTCTTACGTTAGTAATAAGTTTAAAAATGAAACACTTCATAAGCTTTGCTCAAATAATTTATGTGTAATCATTGAATACCTTTTTTTAGAATTAATTGTTCATAATTTAATTTTAAGTGCAATTGATGAGTTTAGAGGCGATACTTGTATTTAAGGGTCTCTTGAATGCTTAGTGCCTAACAATTATTACGAGAGGCAACTTCCCTTTTTTTTTCCCCTTTTTGATTTTTTTTTTTGAAAACACCAAAAAGAACTTAATTGCTCAAAGAGTCCGAGTGAACAATACATGAAATGAAATCAGGGATATCAATGTCCCCTTCATCGAAAGTAGACGAGTGCCTAGCTAAACAGTGAGCAGCCTTATTTCCCGAACGTCGAACTTTTGATATGGACCAACTAGGGATAAGTGATAAAATCTCCCTAATATCTTGCAAAATATTCCCAATGCTAGAAGTATCCTCATATGGAATAAGCAATTTATCGAGCATTTGTGCGCAGTCGCCTTCAATCACTACATCATCCCATCCCCTACTCCGAGCCAATGATACGGCCTCATAAGCCGCACAGGCTTCCACAAATTCTGGGTCATACACGCCACACTCCCGTTTACAACGCCACCCAATACAATTCCCATTCGTATCTCGAGCAATTACGCCCATTCCGAACTCCCGTTTATCTCGAAACACCGCTCCATCAAAATTAATTTTAATGTACCCGTCCGGCGGCCGTTGCCACATCTCCGCGCTCCCTGAGGAACTGAGACGAGGGGGAGGGGGGTCGACAGAGAATCAGAGAAAACATGTAAATAAGAGAGGGCGAAACTGGATACCTCAGCCGGAGTAGTGGATATCCCTTCCATAAGTTTTCTATTTCTGCACTCCCATACTGCCCATGCCACCGTTAGTGCCTTGCAGAATTCAGTGCATTCCACCAGTCTATGTAATCCTCGCAACCAACTCTCTGCCGAGTCTTGCCAGTTTGAGATGCATCTCCATGGCAAGTGGCTAATGGCCCAAACTTGCCTCGCAAAATGACATTCCAGCATGACGTGCTTATCATCTTCAACCCCATATTCACACTGCGGGCAGCACCCGCTGGTGTCACATTGTCTCGCTTGCGGACGCCGTGTTGTCGGAATCGCCCCATGGCACAAACGCCATGCAAAGATCTTCACTTTGGGAGGAACGCGTGCTGACCATAGAAATTTCCAGCTAGGAGGCGTTGAAACACTAGCCTGTATCTCATCTTGGACAAGAGAGTGATAAGCACTTCGAACGGAATAGCGGCCGCTCTTAGTAGCATGCCAAATAAGCACATCATGTCGTGGTGTTCGGACAACAGGAATAGAGCATATTAGGTCTACGTCAATAGCGAGGAAAATATCCTTGAGTTTGTTGAGATCCCATTCCATACGGCCTGCAATAAGAAGGTCGCTTACCCGAAGATGGTCCAAGAGAGGGTTACACGGCGTGATAGGGCGATAGGTGAGTGGTCGCGGCAACTAAGGATCATGCCAAACACGCACACGCCTCCCGTCCCCCACACGCCATCGTGTACCTCGCCGTAGCACCTCTTGGGTTGCCCAAATACTCCGCCAAGTAAACGACGGTCGATTCCCAATCCTGGCGTCAAAAAAATTCGTATCAGGGTAGTACCGGGCTTTGAGAACCCTACTCAGCAAAGTATTCGGCATCGTGATAAGGCGCCATGCTTGTTTCCCTAACATTGCAAGATTAAAGGCCTTGAGCTAACGAAAACCCAGGCCCCCATCTAACTTTCGTTCGCATAAGGTCTTCCAACTCAGCCAATGAATTTTTCGAGTACCTCGATTATTCCACAAAAAACTAGCCATAAGCGACTCAATGTCCCTTAGCAAGCTATCCGGCAATTTAAAACAGCCCATTGCATAAGTTGGGATAGCTTGCAGAACTGTCTTGATAAGTATCTCTTTGCCCGCTTGTGAGAGTAATTTTTCGGACCAACCCTGAATGCGCTCCCATACCTTAGAGCGGATCCCTACAAACACTTCTCTCTTCGAACGACCCACAATCCCCGGGAGCCCAAGATGCTTGGCATGATTCATCTCTAACTTCACACCCAATCTGTCCGCCAAAAGTCGCCTAGTCTCCCCCTCCATGTTCCGGCTAAATACCACAGTTGATTTGTGGAGATTGATTTCCCCTTTTTGATTAGAAACATGAAAATTGCATTAAAAGGTGGGCTCAGTTAAAATAAGGTCAGGTACACATTAGGTACATCCACAGGAAGATAACCATTAGAAACGTTACTATATAAAGCAAGACGAGTAAGAGTGTGAGCCATTACATTGCCTGATCTGTGAACATGCTACAAAATTAGGGAAAGAAACATCATCTCAAACATTCTAAATCAGTTCGGATCTTCTGTTACATAATTGTGTTACATCTTCCGTTATACTCATCAATACATGCCACGTGTATTGGTGTGCGGTCGAGATAAGGAAAGAGAATCTTTATATTTTTTTTCATATCATCAGTTTTTCTCTTTCCTTATCTCGACCGCACACCAATACACGTGGCGTGTATTGATGAGTATAACAAAAGATGTAACCCGATTATGTAACAGAAGTTCTGAACTAATCCTAAATAATATTATTATTACCAACGTGAGATAACTCGTTCTCCCTAGATCGAATTGCCCGAATAATTAGTAACGAGTCTCCTTCAAGTATGATCGACGATCGCCCAGACTCATTGGCCAACCGCATTACCTCCCTCTCTTGCCATGACCTTCGTGATACACACCTCCCTCGTCATTCCAACCTTGACAGAACGCCACACAATCTAGTCTCCATTATGGTCCCTATTTACTACCCCAACTCCAACAACAACAATGCTCCTAAACACTGCTCATCAATGTTGATTTTGAAAACCCTAACAAGGGGGTGGGTTAGGGGTGCCCAGGTTTCTACTTCGTTATCATGCCCCCCCCCCCCAACCTCCACATACTCAGCACATTCGCTTCCCGAAATTGGAGGATCAAATAGCGTACCCCCTCGCTACTTCTTTTGTCGACACCAACCTACCCTCTATCAAACACCCATTACGAGCTTGCCAAATCATCCAAGTCAAGACAAGGACAACCTCGAACTCTGGTCGGGTCAACTACAAAAAAAATTAGATACTCAGTTGAAAGCCCTACCATTCCATGCTGATACAACATTCCAAGGAATCCTTTGCAGCGCCCAACATTGGCTTGCAAACAGACATGACAAGAACACGTCCAGCTTATCTTTCCACTATTCACACACAATGAGCACACTTCAGATACACGACAGCCCTGGCAATCCATAACATTCCACAGGACCTTCTAAATCTTACCATGAATGCTTGCCAAAGAACCTTCTTTTGCGTTATGTAGACTCAAAGAGATGTGGTAGGCCTCTCTTACTGTGAAAATCCCGTTCTTACTATAGTGCCAAATCACGTTATTAATTAGGCTGGCCCATAGAGCTAAGAGGGATAGCAAGGATATGCTCCACATTATAAAGCAATAATATTTCCTCCATCAAAGATCTATCCCACAGACCATAACTGAATCCTGGAATTCATCAACTATAGCATCTACAAAACCTAGTCTCGCTAGAGTTTGGGCACAAAATGTCCTAGGTTCAAGGATCCACCGATTGTTCCAAGTCTGAACTCTCTCTCTAGACCCACTTCTCCATCTGCAGATACCCTAGAACAATGATAATGTGTTAAAAATCCCCGTCCACGTAAACAAAGGATTAACTCCCAACTTAAGCTTAAACCAGCTCCTGGCACAAGAGTATTTTGCCCTAATAATCTGATTAGGCAGTGACAAAGAGCACGTCAATATACGCCAAAGCTATTTCGCCAATAGAGCATCTTTAAAATCCCAGATGCACCTAAAACTATGACCCCCCAACACTTTTCAAACCCACATTTTATCCTACCCAACCCAATGAATCTTTCTAGCTCCTTTGATGTTCCACCAAAAACCCAAAATAATGGAATCAATCTCATTCAGAAAACTACTTGGCTAGCAAATATAACTCATAGCATAAGATGGAATGGTTTGTAGTATAGATTTAATCAGCAATTCATTCCTACTTGTGAAAGATTCTTGTCTTACCACCCTTTAATGTGCTTCCAGATCTAGTCCCTAATTGAGCTAAACACACCTTTCTCATTCTTGTCCACCACAGTCAAAGGGCCCAAATATTTTGGATGATAATTCTTAACTAGAATCCCATTAGTGCCTGCGATAGTTAAACTCATGTGCGCCCCCATATTCTTATTGAATACCGCTGTAAACTTACCTTTGTTGATCTCTTGCCTTGAAGTAAGGCCACACACTCGAAGCACCTAAAGCACCTAACTCATGGCCTCGACCAACACCTAGCAAAATATGAAAGTATAATCTGCTAAAAATAAGTGTGAGACCCTCCGGGCCGCCTTGCAAATTGCCACACCTCGAACGATCCCCTATCTTTTCTCCACCTGCAAAAGACAACTATAAACCTCTACAGAAATAAGAAACAAGTAAGAGATAGGGGATCTCCTTGACGAAGCCCCCACTTGGGCTGCAGACCTCCAAATTGACAACCACTCAAAACAAAAGAATAAGAAACAGAAGAAACACAACACATAATAATATCAACAAAAGGCTTATGAAACCTTAACCTAACTAAGACCTTTTCCTGGAAACACCGCTTAGTTCGATCATAGACCTTGCTTGTATCAAGCTTCAGAGTCATAGAGTCGTCCCTATCATTGGTCTTAGTAGTAAGATGATGGTTAAGCTCATAGGCTACATGGATATTGTTAGTGATGAGGCAACCAGGGATGAAGGCTGACTAAAAAGGGAAGATAATATAATTAAGAACCGTTTTTTAGGCGATTGGCTAAAGCTTTGGCTGCAATCTTATAAAAAACATTACACATGCTTAAGGGACGAAAGTGGGTAAGGGTTTTAGGGTTAGCACATTCAAGAATAAGAACTATGGTCATAGCATTGATAACAAGATTACATTGAAAATCGTTAAGAAATTTTAGAACACATACAATAATGCTCCAATAAGATTGAAAAAGGATAGGAGGCATACCATTCGGATAGGGTGATTTCAAAGGATACATTTGAAAGAGTGCTGTAATTACCTCTGGAACAGTAAAGAGCGCGATCAAAGCGTCATTCATCTAATGGTCCAACCTAGGACTCACCGACGAGACAACATCCTCCCACTCACTCTCCGACTGGCTGCTGTGAAGTAAAGACTCCCTTAAAATAGCTTAATGTAGTGGCCAAAATCTCTCTCCCCTCTTCTATCCACACCCTCTTCTCATTCTTAATCCTCTCAATCCTGTTAATCTTGAACCGGTTTGTGGCCTTAGAGTGAAAGTACAATGTGTTCTATCACCCTCTTTTAACCCTTGGATTTTAGTTCTCTTCCATGCATAAAATCTCGTTAAGGTCCCCCAGAAAAAGCCACGAGCAGCTGAACCTAGATGCTAGTGTCTCCAAAAGACTCCACGATTGCCTCTTATGGCTCACTTCTAGATGGCCACAGGTCAAATTTCCCTTCAAGGGACACCTTTTCTCTATATTATGCAAGGTGCATAATATTTTTGTGTATCATTTAAAAGAAAATTTCATAATTGAAATTGGTGTAATGTGCACATACCTACAATTCATTGCATAATATTAAGATCAATTCCAATGGATGAAGGAATGGAACAAATAGCAAATAATTATTTTGAATAGTTTTTAATAAAAACAATTAAATTTATCTCGTTGAACTTTGAAACATAATCAATCACAAACTGAATTTGCAACAACTTACTGTACAGTATATAATTTTATATTAACAATTATTAGTCAATTTGATAAACAATCGAAATTCAATGCCTGAATTATCTAGCAACAACAATTGTTGGCGTTGTTCAATATGTTATATATTTCATCAAACTCTGAAAATATTTTCAAGCGAACTGACTATTCTTTTTTTCTCAAGTGAATAATTATTTATTTATTCCATGTAGTTAGCAACTTAGCATTTACATCCTATTTCAAATATTCTTAATACAAATAAAAAGTCAGAAAGTTCAGCAGTTATTCTTATAAACTTATATATGTGCATCTATAGGAATTATTTAAGAAAATACAAAATTTTATCAATAACATATATTTTCGAACTTACATTTTCATTTTCTCTATTTATGAAAAGTATTATTATGCGTTGTTGAATTATTTCATCATCCTTTTTTTTTATTTTATTATTGTTACATGTAGGGGTGTATGCGGTTGGGTTCAGACGGCTTCAATTAAAAAATTTAGCCCGTCCTAATATATGTGGGTTACAAAAACATAAATCGTAACCATACAATTATTTATTTAAATCGATCAGTTCGGGCTGTGCGGGTATAGTTTATATAACGGTTGGGAGGGCGAATTGGCGGATTTATATGCATTTATCATATTTCAATTTATTTCTACTTACAAATACAATATAAATGGCAACGGAAAAAAAAATTAAAACTTATTTGAGGTTGTTAACTTCAAATAAATAATAAAAATAAAATTTAAATAGATGGAAAAGTATAATACACATTGATGCCACTCAATAAACTAAATTTATATGATTATTGTATTGACAATTTGTTACGTAATTATAAAAAGATAGCTTGATAAAAGAAATTCAATACGATATACATCATTGATACATACATAGTTTGTTTATACACAAAATATTTATATACTCTACATAAATATATTACAGATATGTACATCTAATATATTTATATATATATATGTATATATACATGTTCTATATAAATAAATACAGGGTGAGTTATAAATGTTGAACCCGTCACCTGACCTAGGGATGTCAATTCGGGTGGGTCGGGTGGGTTTGGGTCGGGTTGAGGTATAGGTATAACAGAAAAAATATCAACCCGACCCAATGCTCAACCCAAAAGGTCCAACCCGAACCTGACTTGATCAGGTTTGGGTTGACCTGATTCACTTTCAGGTCACCCATGAACCTGACCCATTTCCTTCTTTTAAATTTTTTTTTTGATTATGACAAAGAAAAAATTATAAAAAACAACAAAAAGAGATCAATTTAATACTTTAAAATAAAGACCACATTAGCATAAATGTCATCATTACATTCTAAATCATTTATATAACTATGAAATTAATTAAAAATTTGTGATTGATGGTGTAGAAATTTCTCAAATAAGTCACAATAAAACTTAAGTAACTAATGAGAAGGAAATACTATAGTTTATATACCATTAAAATATTGATCTTAATGTGAACTATATTTATATCTATGTTATTTTTTAAAATTTTTTATACTTTTTCAATAATTAAAAATTCTTCTTGCCTTATATAATATGTTTTAACTAATTAATATTAAAAAATTATTAATCTCTATAAATTGAAATATCAATCTAAATTTTAAAGGATATAGTTGTTTATGACATTCTTTGCAAAACAATCATATAATCTTTTATACCAATCATTCTTCCTAACAATATCGAGTTTTTTTTTTCCTTCTTAACAAAATGGTTCATGAATACTACAAATTGTCTTTAATTGTGTGCTAAATTTCAAATTGTGAGACCAAATATTAAACTAGTGGGTATGAAAATGTAAAGAAAATAAAAACAATGATATATGATAAATCAAATACATTTCAATCTCTTATATCTTTTCTAAGTATAGCAAGATTATAACCATATTGTTAAGTTGTTCTTGATAAAGAGAATATTTGAACTATTTCTTAACTATATTTTTTTTCCAAGTTTAATCTCATTATTTAATTTAGTAAAAAATAAATTATATTATATTTATTTTTAAATGCAATAATAAATATTTTTAAAAAATAGATAGTACTAAAGGGAAAAACAAAATAAGTGAATGAAAAAAAAATAATATCAAGGTTAAAGTCTTACAAGATGAAAAATAAAAAATTAATTGAAGAATATATATATATATATAATAAAAAAAACTAGGGTTGGGTTTGGGTTAAATCGAGTTTTGGCTGACCTAAGATTCAATTTCGGATTACTTGGGTTGACCTGAACCCAACCCAACTCAACCCAATTTTATTTTTCAAGTTTGACCTGTTTTGACCTGAACCAGAAAACCCAAATCCAAACCTGATTTTTTTTGGGTGGGTCGTGTTGGGTCATCGGGTCGGATTGGTTTTTGACACCCCTAACCCAATCGATAAATAGTAGATTTCAATATTATTCAATCTCGGTTAGAATTTAAAATTTTTCAATCGACAATTTACGGGTGCGTTGATTCGATTTGAGTGGGTTGGGAAGGTGAAACGGGTTTATGTGCACCTCTATTTACATGTTTGGTTTAAATTTATTTTTAAATTTGGTTAAATTTGAGAATTTTCATATTTGAGGGGTAATTTTGCTAACGGCATTTTGGTCAAATAACATATAATTGCTGAACATTAGGGGTTTATTTGAAGGTTTTGAAAGTTTAGGGGTATTTAATGTAAGGCCGATACTTTAAGGGTTCAAAGTGTATTTAATCTTTTTCTTTTTAAAAGTATGCAAAATAGAAGAAAACGCCATATCTCTTCTAGTCGCTTAGGACTCCTCCGGTGTGGGCTGAGAGAGTATGGTGAAAATTAGCAAGCAGTGAAAAAGAACTCCGGCGATGGAAGCGGTGGCGGAAGGGCTGTGGGCGCTGGCGGAGCACCACGAGCAGCGGAGGGAGATAGGTAAGGCGGTGAAATGCCTGGAGGCCATTTGCCAGAGCCCAGTCTCGTTTCTCCCAATTGTCGAAATCAAAACCCGCCTCCGGGTCGCCGCTCTTCTCCTCAAGCATTCGCACAATGTCAACCACGCCAAATCCCACCTCGAACGCTCCGTAAGTATTGCTTCATCTACCTATTTGAAATTTGCTGATTTTTTTTTTTTGTGTGGAAAATAATTGGTTATTCTCTGTTTTTGTGTGGGTGTTGATAAGATTCTATATGGTTTGGGGGCAAGGCAGAGGTTCGTTTGCTCAGTGTTTACCTCTGAGTTGTTTTTGTTTGTGAATTTTGCTTTTAGTCGTTCATAGACGACAATTGTAGCATGATTTGGTGAAATTTAACAGTGTAATATAAAAACATGATTCCTCTGTAGTTTTTATTTGAGCACGGAAATGTTTCAACGTAAATCTTTTCATTGGGTCTGTGTGTGCGCGTGTGGTGGTTGGCGGCGGCATACAAGACTATCAATCTTATAAATTTTCACATGATATTAAGTTGAGAATCTACATTTGTTATATTTTACTTCATTGCTAGAGCATTTAGTTGATCACCCTAAATACCATCATTTTAGCTTTGCTGGAGAAATTTTACTTGATTTTCTAATGGATCTCCATGTTGTGCAGCAACTTCTCTTGAAGTCTATTCCTTCTTTTTTTGAGCTGAAGTGCAGAGCTTATAGCCTTTTGAGTCAATGCTACCATCTTGTGGGAGCAATTCCTTCACAGAAACAGATACTAAACAAGGGTTTAGAACTTTCTGCAATTTCTGGAGATGGGTACGCCTATTTAGTGTAC
This sequence comes from Petrea volubilis, assembly GCA_026212405.1. NCBI lineage: Eukaryota > Viridiplantae > Streptophyta > Magnoliopsida > Lamiales > Verbenaceae > Petrea > Petrea volubilis. Next base: position 2,632,816 of record CM047880.1, read on the forward strand.
ATGACACTTTAGTTTTCTGCTTTGAATCGCTGCATTGAGTTGGCGAATGAATTCATTGTATTTCCTTATAATAGAATGAAAATGTTGCATATAGAGCAGTTATAGGTCCTTGGAGTCCTGTTAACGCCATAAACTAACTGGTTTGATACGGGCCTACCTCCACTTCTCTAAGGTCTTATTTTTAGGATGCCTATAGAAAAGCACTCATAAAAAATGTTATAAACAAACATATCATTACTTGGTCAGATTAGTTAACAGCAAATCCGACTTAGTAGTATTGTTTTTGTATTTTTATTGTTTTAGCATTTGCTTCTTTGGAAGCCCCAAGATCAGATCTTAATTAGCTTTGCAAAGCAGTAGGATAAACCCTCTTCTCATAGTAAATTAGCAATCTACATGTCAAAGTCATCTTGATTATCTGAAAATGACTGAAGAGGTAGCACTGGTGCAAAGAGTAATATTGTTTAATAGGATTCTTAAGTCTTTTTTCATATTGTTTTCTCAGCTCCTAGATGTAATGAAGTTATTTAAGATACAGGATTAGAAAATTTTCCTTTCTTATATGTCTTTAAGTTTTGAATTTATTTGCTTTGCAGTATTCCTGTGCATTATCTACTTTGATTGAGATTGAATTTCTGATTTGGAACTTCATATTACGACTATTTGTTTTGAGTTATCGTCTCTGCTGAAGGGGCGAAGAATAAATAACTTTTTCAATATATGGAAAGTTCCCTATGAATTTCTTGTTAGCCAATGAGGTATTAAGTAGAAGGAATGCATATTAAAAACTATTTGTGCTTTGTTAAGTTTGCATTCATAACTGTAAGATTGTGTCCTTGAAGGTTTGCTGGGAGATTATGGTCTTGCAACTTCAATTCTCAGCTTGCAAATGCCCTAATAATTGAAGGAGACTACAACGGGTCAATTTTGGCTTTGCAACAAGGACTTTCCTGTGCAGTGGAGATGTGTTATCCGGAATTGCAGGTCTGTCATAATTGTTATGAAGATTTTAGCTGTCAAATCTTATGTGGGCCCAAGGGATGGCATTTTGACTGAGCTAGGGAAAAGTATTGTCTGGAAGTATATGGTGCTTGTGATGTACACTTTTTGGATTTTTTATGATACATCCTCTATTCTTAGTGCAATGTCCTTTATATAACATGTCCGGAGTTCCATAGTTCTCCTTGTATTAAGTTAATTCCAAGAAACTGTAGTGGCATTATTTTACTTGTTTGTGCCATGGCTCTTATATTTAGAAATGTTAATGTGCCTTCTTTCCTTTCTCTTCTGATTTTGTACTTGTCAAGTTCATTGGGTTGCCTTAAAGAGACTCCCTACATCCATTTAGATACCTAATTTTGTTTTTTTTGTTGTGGATCAGATGTTTTTTGCTACTTCGATATTGCATGTGCGAGTCATGCAGTGGGACAGCACTAGCCTGGTAGAAGAATCTGTCAGCAGATGCAATATGATTTGGGAATCTGTCGAGCGTGATAAAGTAAGTTACCCTTTTTGCATTGGTATTTCTTTTCCATTTTGCCTTCCTTCAGTTGTTACTATTTGTTTCATGTATTTATTGTAATTATGTGCGTATATATGCCCTCTTCGTTCTTTGAATCTCGCTGTTATGCCAGCTGAAATTGAGTTTTCTTCCTCCTTTTGTTTCCTCTCCTTGTACTCAAAAGAGACAACAGTGCGTTGGTTTACTGTTTTACCATGAGCTGCTGCAATTGTTCTATCTACTCCGGGTATGTGATTACAAGACTGCTGCTCAACGTATTGATAAGTTGGATGCTGCAATGAAGTCTGACTTGCAGAGGATGTTACACATCCAAGACCTCACCAATGAACTGGATGCCTTAAATCAAAGTCTCTCACGTTCTGACTTGAACTACAAAGATAGAGCTGCTCTTGCTGAAAAACAAAGTAAGCTTGAGGAAATACTTAGTAATTACATGGGGATGAGTTCAACAGGAAAAACAACCTTGGAACCTGCATATTTTGGAAATGTGAAGCGAGCATGGGCCGAGAAGCTTGAGTTGGCTCCACCTCCTATTGATGGGGAATGGCTGCCAAAAAGTGCGGTCTATGCTTTGGTGGATCTTATGGTGGTTGTATTTGGCAGGCCAAAAGGACTTTTTAAGGAGTGTCAAAAGAGGATTCAATCTGGTGTACAAATCATCCAAGGTTGGTTTTGGAAAGTGATATTGTATTTTATTAGATTCCTTTTTCCTTGCATTTTCACATTACATATGGAATCTTTATTTTGCCCTATATGTTTCTCGTTGTCTCTTGAAAATTTAATTTCAATCCACACTCGTGACTACTGTCTTCTTGATAAATTATATGTCATTCATGGTGAAGTTCAAGGACTTATATCTATTAGGTACTGACTACTGAACAGTAAAATGAAAATTTTAGCAACTCTCAGATGCAAATGAAGATTGGACATGCTGACGTGGTTATATATGCAAGTTTCAGTTATTGCTTCTTTACTAGTCAAGGCTAGAATACATGATAACCCAATGCATGTCATGTGGAAAACTGCAATTTGTTCACATGTAGGGTTGAGGTATGTTTATTTGTCCAGTTGTTACCTGTAGGATTCTATGGATCTGGAGTTATGTTCCTTCATATGTGTTTCCAAGACATCAGGATAGACCTGAAAGAGGAACTAAATTTTGGTAATATCCTAAATTATTACTGTGAGAAAGCATGTCATAATTCTAAAAAGCGTATCATCTGTGTCCGAGGGTATTTCTCTGAACTTGTTATGTTTTTAAGGTTATGCTATAGGGATTAATATGCTGAAGAAACATATATGGCAGCTTTGCTGAAAGTTTTTCCTGTTGCTGGATCTCTAAAAGAATCTGTAGGTAATATAGATAATAAACTAATTGATTGATTGTGCAGTTCATGAGAGGAGACGGTCTTTACCTAAAAAAATTGGTGCATATGAAATGAGCTTTTGATACTTATTAAATCTGATTTGTTGTTTCACATGCAGAGGAGCTGGTGCAGTTGGGGATTACTGAGGGGGTCAAAGGTGAGATTTCTGTTTATGTTATATGTTGAAAACGTATGTGTAAACCATGAAAGTTCCCAAAGTAAAAGATCCCTATGAAGCATGATGTTTTTGTCAGTGGGCAGATTTCTCTGTTCTGTTATATAATAATAAATCAGTACCTGAAGGGTTTTTAACGTATGTTTCCTGCAATATCTGAATCCAGAAGTGGAATTGCAGCACTCTGCAATTTGGATGGCTGGTGTCTATTTAATGCTTCTAATGCAGTTCCTTGAAAACAAAGTAGCAATTGATCTTACACGAGCTGAATTTCTAGAAGCTCAAGAGGTTGGTCATTACCATAATCAGTCTTGATGACCCTTGGCATGTTCTCTTTATCTTGAATACACTTCAAATTGAGGAGTTCCTATTGATTGAGACATTTGTGCAGTTTAGGATGCCAATGGATATCACTCCTAGAGTGGTTTAAAGTGATATGTTGCTGAATTTTCATTTTTAGAAATTTGATTTATCTCTTTCTTCTTTCGGTTCACTTACTGTTGATAGAAAAATGCTAAACATGTGCTCCTATACGTGGGGCTGTTAATTGAGTTGGGCTTACTAGAAGTTGGTATTTCTGGCCTGCTTGAGCTGAGCCTGATTAAATATCAGCACGGCTGAGTTTGAACATTCAAATTGTGGTCAATGGATTGTGAGCTGAGTTCGAGCCTTATTTGTTCAGCCCAAGTTAGCTTGAATAGTTGTCCTTTAGCAGCAATTTAAATCTGTAATGCAATCATCTAATGTCAGATAACTAAATTGTTTTGCAAATAACTGAGGTAAGATATGTAATGGGCATGTTGCTAACTTGGGACGGTGGAGTGCATATACTAATACAAATTCTATCCAGAAAAGAGTTTGGTAATAACACTCCACTTTTTTATGTTATTTTACTAGTATCTAAAAAGATTTTGAATTTCGAGGCTTTGTTTTAACTTTTGAAGTAAAAACTTTCTTAATGTTTTATCTTATGGGTTACAACTTCCGAATATATCTATTTTTGGTAGCTTAGAATTTCTCTGTAGTATGCAAGATTAGCCTCTTCAAGCAAACTGTAGTTATCTTTTGTGAAAAGAAAAGTTGATAGCATAAGCTACCTCAAATTAGGCCCGAAGCCAATCCCGAAGCTAATGAGTAAATGTGTGCAAAGTTTGAGCAGTACTATCAAAAAATTTATGAGCCAAGTTGAAGTCTATGGGCATCAAGCCCAATTGTATCTGAGTCTGAGTGAGTGTGATCTTGGCTCATAAGGCCTGATTGACAACCCTACCCATGTGATTGACACTTATGAATGGAGGACAAGACTGAAATCCAATTTTAGCTGGGATCTTTGCTCCATGGAGACCTCGAACAACAGCCCCCAAGTTCCAACCATGCATTACAAGTTTGTCATAGGGTAGTTGTTACTATGATAGGCGCATCTTAAATAGAATAGTCATCTTCACAATAGATTTGAAATGAAGCTAAATTTTATGCTAAATGCCTGAGATCAATCGTTTAATTTGCATAAGCTTATGTTCTTTTACAAAAGACCACATCTGCTATTGTGATTGTTGGAAGCAAGATTCTGCAAAGTGCTTCACTTTGTGACTGCAGTATCTCACTTGAATCTTCTATCATTTTCTCTACATTTGAAGATGTTTTTAAGAGATAAATATAATCGATGTGTCTCCAGGCTTTGGTGCAGATGAGAAATTGGTTTGTTCGCTTTCCAACTATCCTACAGGCTTGTGAGAGTATAATTGAGATGTTAAGGGGTCAGTATGCTCATTCTGTTGCCTGCTATGATGAAGCTGCTTTTCATTTTATTGAAGCATCAAAGGTAATATTGGGATTATGTTTATCTCTTGGCTTACACCTGGCACTTTATTTTAACGGTTCACATTTTTAAGTATTCTTGTTTGCATTTTTTCAGTGTTCTTTTTTGTATTGTCTGTTATCAAATACTTATCAATCTTTACGCTGAGACCTCATTTGCGAAACCAAATAGATCTCTTTTTGCTTTTGATCCAGAAATTCATCACTTGTGCTATGTTATGGATTTTGACTTTGTTAACCTCTGTTTCATATGTAGTTGACTCAGAGCAAATCGATGCAAGCCATGAGCCACATTTATGCAGCAGTCTCTTATATCTGCATTGGTGATGCTGAATCTTCAGCAAAGGTATTTTCCTCTTCCTTGAAGTTTTAATATGTCAGTTTTTGTGACATTGTTAAAATCTACTTACAAGGCCTTGCCATTGAACAGGCTGTTGATTTGATTGGACCTGTCTTGGGAGTTATAGATTCTTTTGTTGGGGTGCGAGAAAAGACCTGTGCCCTGTATACTTATGGATTTCTACTCATGAGGCAACAGAATCTACAAGAAGCTAGGTAAAGATCAGATGAAGTAGCTCTTGTCTCATTTTGTCAGATTCTTCCTCCATCAGCCTAAACGTTTCTAGTGCATTGCTATGGCATCTATTTTACGGTCAAAGATATAACTCTTGTCCATCTGGCATGGGTGGAAGGTGTGAGTGGTTATAGAGTGTTGATTAGTTCTTACTTGTCAATATGGACTTAAGAAATTTCGGCCAGTTAGCTTGTAGCAAACGATTTTCACAAGGTCTGGAGGTTGACCTGGCTCATTAAAAGATGTTGAATTACTTTGCTTAGTTCATTAAGTTTGTGTTTCTTGTTAAAACATTCTCTTATTCCACACTTCTTACACGTGAATTTTGATGCAGAGTCCGACTAGCCTCTGGCTTGCAGACTACGCATACTTACTTGGGGAATCTTCAACTCGTTTCGCAGTATTTGACTGTGCTAGGAAATTTGGCACTTGCTCTACATGACACTGGACAAGCTAGAGAGATCTTAAGATCTGCCCTAACATTAGCTAAGAAGCTTTACGATATTCCGACACAGAACTGGGTTCTGTCAAATCTGACTGGTATGTATACATATCAGGGCTTTATGTTGTGTGTAATGAATGACTTCCAGCTTTGCAAAAGGTATCTCTGTGTTGTGTCAATCTTTCTTAAAATGTAATAGCGTTCATGCCCTGTGTGATGCCTTAACAGATATTGTTAATTGGTATGGCTTTCGATGCCAAAAAGATAATAACTACTAGTAAAATTATTTACAACTGACATGCTCCTGATTTTGAATAAGTGCGAACTGCGTTGTAGTCTTGTATGCTAATCATGACAATTGGCTTACAAAGGGAGGAAATAGGCATGATCATGCTAAGGTACCAAATGTAAAATAGTGGTTTTTCTCTCATTGGTGAAGAGCCATGTTAAAAGCATTTGGTTCAGAGCATGAAAAAAAATTCAGGATTAGAGTTGCAAGGCACACAACAAATGGTTTTATTTGCTGTATCTTTCTTGGCAATTTGTAAAGCATGGGGTTGTTTCATTTTTTTCTTAAAGCTTTTTATGCATTTATAGTTGTCAGGTAACATATCTTTTGCTGCCTGCAGCTTTGTACCAGCAATCAGCTGAGAAAGGGAGTGAAATGGAGAATATAGAGTATCAAAGGAGAAAAGTAGAGGAATTGCAGCAAAGACTTACCGGTGCACGTTCATCCAGTCATCATAATGAACTAGTAAGGACGCCTATCCCATTCTTGTGACTAGCTAAGAGTATGGCATTGAGTTCACAATATCTGCCAGCGATAGTTATGGCATTGGTTACTGAAGTGCTTATCTTTCCACACATAAAATGAGCAGATTGACAAGGTAAAACTCCAAGTTCATCAATTGAATGAGTATGATATGAAGCGAGCTATTGCGGGCCCTTCAAAGACTGTCGATCTTGACATCCCTGAATCAGTTGGTTTGTCGACTCCACAACCCAAGCGTTCATCATCGAGGCTTATGGATATGGACATTGGGAGGCTTGGGAAGAGAAGATTTTAGCATCCAACCTGTAAGTTAAACTTTCTTGACTTATCAAAGCTTGGAAGGGTGAAGGTCTACTTTGTTGAATAAGTATTGCACATCCCATCAAATGCTTAATGCCTCATTTTGGTGTAATAGTAGCATGCTCATGTTTGTAGGATGTATGTATATTTCTACATTTATATCTAAGCCATCTTAGTATTCTTGTAGGCAGTAGAAATGCTCTTGTAAAGCTTCTCGTTTTGCTTCCCCCCTTCTCTCTCTTTGTGGATAGGTGATTCTCTGAGTTGTATTGCAACTTTGAGCTGTTCGTTGACTATTATAGTAAGTCTGTTAGTTGGTTCATATTGTAATTTGTATTGTGGGAACCTACATTAGTAATATTGTTGTTGAACTTGTACATACAACTCTATGGTGTTTTATACATCAACAGGTTTCTTCTGTAGCGAACCAGGACAATGAATTATAGGATATAAAGAAAAGGAAGATAATGAGCTACCTTCTCCGCAGAGTAACATAAAAGAAATCCTTACCAAAGTATTATGCTTTGCCTGTATTTGGTCGTTTTTGGTTTTTCATTTTATATTTTCTGGCATATTTAGTAGCCTATGCCTTAGCCCGGCAAAGTACTCCAGAAATCTAATAAAAAATTGCACTGATATTCCATTTTCTTATACACGTATGAATAAAGGAATAATGTTGAGACATATGTTGGTTTTACTGCTGCATTTGTTCCATTTTCCCCTCTGCTTTGCATGACTTCATTGTCCTCCTGCTGCTGGTAATCCCGCTATTTCTTTTAGCGGTTTCCACACGAACTTTCGCCTGCATGAAAAAGTGATGCTCAAATGGTCGCTTCAAGAATAATATGATTACAAAGTCTGATTTGTTTGTGTGTGTGAAAAGGGGGATGTGGTGGTGATGGTGTGTACCAGTTACCACATTCTGCAATGACTCTGACCCTTGGCCTTAGTGAGGGCAGTATGGCAAGAAACTGCAGTTCGGCCTTGGACAAAACCTTGACAATGTAAAATAGCCAGTAGTTGAGGCTATTGTTATTCTTATGTTCCCCAGAAACTTGACAGGACAATAAGGTGCATGAAGTGAATAATTACCTTAGCTTCAATGATCCAAACCACTAGACCTTTGGCATTTGGAGGAAGCAAAGAGAGCCTGTAATCAACTTCTGGAGGGAAATACCACCTGGCTATCGGTTGCTTCCCCACATGAGCCTGAAAAAGGTTTGTATCTATACTTGAGATTTTCACACCTTAGGCACACAATGAAAATTTGCACACATTTGTATGGGATTTAGCAGATATCTTGGTACGCCTATTTAATTTCAATTGCTTAATAATATGTGAATCGTGCAACATGTACATACACATAAAGCCCGATGTATGCATATATAGCTATATGCACACAGACATACACAAATGCATATGTATCACACAATTCAGATATTGTCATGTTTGAGATAGAGTCCATGTTACATAGTGTCCCTAGAGTGAGTGTGTGCGCGCGCGCGTGTAGGATTGTGGGTGCTCCTTAGAGCAAATGATCACTTGATATACTTACCGGGCAAACAGGGTGAAACTTGGTGAGGGTGGTCCCAGGGTCACCTAGACCGCGTGCTGAGAGGTCCAAGAAATGATACCCTTGGTACCGGAGCCGGTTAAGGTATCTCCCCTCATAGCCACCCTCGTGTGGGGAATAGATGGCCAAGGCCTTGTGCTCCTCCACGTCCGCCAACCACTGACCTAAATCGAACTTGATGAGGTCTCCACCAATGAAATCTTCTAAACTTACATTGCATTTTGTTAATTCCCTTTTATGTGTTCTTCCTCTTAACACATTCATCCCGAATGTCGTCGTGTTGCTAATACCATGGAGTGGGAGCTTGTTTTTGCCATTGGTTGTTGATGAGAGTAGTGTTCCTTGGAATGAGCATGCAACAGCTGCCATTTGTGATGAAAAGTTAGAGAAAGTATGCCATAGAACAAACAAGATGAAAATGAAAGAAAGGGAAAAAAGAAAAGAAAAATGAAAGAGAGAACCATATTGTAAAATCTTATAATATATGGTTGAGAAAGAAGATAAGAAAAATGTCTTGTTGGTATAGGCATCAATTTTGGACTATTATCTGATGTGCGAATGTGTATATTTTGTGTTTGTGCAAATCGGCTTCATCTTTTAACAGTTGCAAATCTGTGGGTTGTCTTGGATTTAAATTTGGACCCGAGAAGGTTGGGCTTAGGATAGGTTTTGATAATTGGATCGCCCATAGGTAGAGTTTAAATTGGGTTGGGCGAGAGAGAGAGAGAGAGAGCCACATTCCAATTGATTCATTCTTATTTCCGGCCAGACATAATTAAGTGAAATGAATATCATGACATATGATCCAAAATTGTATGATGTATATATTTTACGTTGTGGGCATCCGGATCGGGTAAATTAGATCCCGATTCGATTCGATCGATATTTTGGAACGGGTGTTTCGGTTAAAATTTGGGTTCGGATTATTTTGAACTTGATTAGTTTTAAAGTGGGTTGGGCTTTCCTTTTTATTTTTCTACCTGACAAACTCGATTAGGTACCCGATAAAAAATTTCCAAAGAAAAAGAAAAAGAAAATAAAAATATATAAAGTTTACATTTGAATAGAATCCAATTCCTAATTTTCAAAAGATGAGGTTTTACTTTTTATATCAAGAGATGAGTTTTACCTTTTAAAATTAAAGACTTGTACGTATCATTAGAGATTTCAAATCTTCAGTAGTCACATAAGTAAAGTCTTTGATAAATACCAACAAATTAGGTTTTTTATAAGTCACGACAAGAAATAAGAAAAGAAGTGTGTAAAAAATCTAAAGCATAAATATATTTTTTTTGTAAAAATAATAAGAAATTATTTTGGTATTATGGTTTTTGGTTTTTCTTTTTCTTTTTTTTTTTTATCAAAATATTATAGTATTCAGTTCGATTATGTAAATTGGCATAAAAGAACGGATATCAAACCTAATATCCTCCGTTTTCTTATTTTTCTTCTTCATTTTAATGTTTCTTTCTTATGTGAGGAAGGGAATTGATACTGGCATTCCAAAAATTGTAGTTAGAACTTCATTTTTAGAAATTAATCATAGTGTTTATTTATTTTTAAAACATTCACCTACCCTTAATATTCATTTCCAAATTTATTTTACTCATATTTTATAGTTATCTATCCGATCCAAATTCGAAAAAAAAATCATTAATATTTATATTGGTGAATTGCGATATTGCAACAGGATCACATACATACATATATATATATATATATATATATATATAATCTAAGACTCTAATATCGATAAAATTGTAGTTTTTTTTTCATTCAAATCAACCAAAGGTCTAACTTGTTTTTAAATAAATAAAGTCAAATTTAATTAATTAATTAATATTATTTTTTAATAAGCAACATCGAAAAGAAGTTAACTAAATGGTGAATAGTGATTTTGGCACATTTGTTCAATTAAGCAAATTAAATGATGTTCAATAAATAAGATTGCCATTTTGATAAAATATTGAAATTTAAAATACAGTTGGAGCTCCTATATCGATTTTAGGAGTGTCAATAATATTACCTCCTGATAAATCAATGTTGAATTTCCAATATCAATTCGATTTGGCTTGATAATGCTGAAACAAATTTGCTATTGCCACAGCAAAATTTAATTTAATCTCTATTTTACTCTTTTCTTAACAAATCCACAAAAATTGAGACTTTTCATTAATTATTCCTCCTCTCAAATTGAGACTTTTCGTCTTTTGAAGAATAAATTTTAATTTTACTTATAGTTTAAATATTTTTTTTTCGAATTTTTGTGTTTTTCCATTTTATATATTTTCAATCATTACTATTCGTGATAAGATTAATTTTATTGTTTAAATGAGAATGAGTTAACTTTGTAATGAGTTGCGACTAATTGTTTTATTAATTTGAACTCACTTTTTTTATTTTTCATATTATTTTGTTATTATTATTTTTTTTAGCATATAGATCTTATAAGAGATTATTTTTACCATCTCACCATCTTTTTATTTGGTTTCATGTCAACCATATTTCAGTGAAAAGCTTTTATTTCCCATCAAACAAGGAAAAAAAAATAGAAAAGAATGAAAAGAGTAAAAAATTGCTTTGTAATAGGAAATTTGTTTTGACATTATCACCAGCCCTTGACTTATTCTATCAATTTATGAACACCCTTATCATGGGTTTTTCTTTTATGGATCGAATGTTTACACTAGCTCTGCAGTTCAGATTCAGCCACGTATTATGTATTAAATTTTTTATAAAATATATGTAAAACCTTACTAAATCTGGACAGTACACCCGATCCATATAAAACTTTTCTCCCTTAATAACATGCGTATCTATTGATCCAATTAAATAAAATTTCTGACTGCACAACTCATCCCCACTAAGAATCTTCAAGATTACGAAACTAATTAATTTGTCCAACCACATAAGAAAAGTTGAAATATTGAGTAATTATTTCACAAATCTTGACTTTTATTTTTCTTATATTGTCACGAGGGGTTGAAGAAACAAGTAATAAATGGTTTTTGAGTGCACAACCAAGACATAATTTGCACGTTTGATTTTCTTTCGCTATCTTAAAGATTACAAAGTTGACTTTTTTCATCACGAAAAGAAAAAAAGGTGGAAACATGGGATCATTTATCAATCTTTGAATTTTTTGTGTTAGTATCACATTGGTAGCAAGGGGTAAAGAATGTCGATATTTTGTCGCCAACAAGTAACACACACACACACGCGCATATGGCTAACTAAGGTATGAAATATGCTACTGGAACCGTAATCTAATAGTGAGGATTCAAATCGACATGATTAATGTTCTAAGTTCAAACTTTCTTGTCCCTTAACCTTTTCTTTTGGATGAGTGTGTGTGTGTGTATGTATTTGACGTTCCGATTAATATTTATAGAGTATTTTGAGTTGATTGTATAAAAAAAAAATTAAGATATGAAATATAGACACATTTGGTGTTCTAATTTCACCTTCTTGAATATTCTGAAAAACGACTTTGTCGACAAAATAAGAAAATTTTGAATTTTGTGATTAATTGCACTTTATCCCTTCAACCGTATGATATATCTTGCTCGTCTGTTAATTAAATATTTGGACAAAATTGCCCTTGTGCTATACGTATATTCTAATTTTTTGTGGATTCCACAACCTAAATTCAACTCGAGAATTATTTTTAACCAACTAATATCATCCAACTAAAAAGTATCAACTAAATGTCTTGTCTGTGGATGGTAAGTGGAGGTCGTTGTTGCAATAAATAGTAAATTAAAGCAAACCATTTTCTTCTGTTAATTTAAACTTTTTTGTAGCAAAATTTTTGAAGTAATCATTCAAATGGTAAGAAACTATTGTGCTCATATTGAATATCAAGCTAGTTTACGAAAATACAAAACCAATATTTATTTTGTTCGTATACTCCCTCAATTTCAAAATATTAGTCTTTTAAGATTTTTTTTTACACACATCACTTAATTAAGTTAATTAATACCTTTCTTCTTAATTAAATTTGTAATAACTCGACAGAGATACCCTTCTTTTTAGAAAATTATAATATGATATTTAATGAGTTTTATTTAAAAAGAACGAGGGTAAGTTTGGAAAAAACAAAAGAAGGTATAAATGTTCTCTTGAACTCCTCAAAATGACAATTATTATACGACAAAAAAAGGCACCCTAAAAACACTAATAATACGTGATAGAGGGAGTGTTAAATTTCATTGAATTACTACCTCCATTTTGCAATATTTGTTGTTTTAGCATTCAAATTTTGTTTCAAAATATTTATCATTTTACAAAAATAATGCAATATTTAGTGCAAATTTTTCCAAATTTACCCTCACATACATAACACTCATACAACCCATTTAATTCCATATTTAATGCTTTTGTTGTGGATTGTTAAATTTTCAATAAGTTATTAATAGGGGCAAAATTGTCAACTATAGTATACTCTTGAATTCTTCTTAATTCGTGTGAAAAAATCTTAAATACCAAATATTGCGGAACAAATGTAGTAATTAGTAAACCTAGTAATCACCATCCTTGAGAATTTTGAAAATAATTAAGACCTACACTTTTTTCGTTTTGATAATTAATTAACACCTCCACTAGGACTAAAGTTGACAATCAACTTGATAAGTTGGCATAAATAATTACATCATTGAATGCCTAGGTTTATTACTTTAGTGCAATAATTATTGTAATAAATTTCTTCACAAATAGAGGGCATTTGTCAATGGAATTCTGTTGTAGAATTAAAGTAACAATTAAAGATCAAACATTTACGCTCTAGAGTTGTAGCATAGTGATAAAAATTTGAATTAGTACCATTGAGTTTCTCGATTAGAATCCTTTTATCCTCTTTATTTTTTTCTTTGGGTGAGTGTATATGTACATGTATGGCGTTTCGATTAATATTTATATCTATAAAATATCCAGAGTTAATTGTATAAAAAAAAATCAAACATTTGCTGATATAATTGTGACAAACAAAATCCATTACAAAATATATGCTATGCGATAATTTTATCTGTAATGAGTTGATCCTTAGCGAACGAGGTAATTTTTTTTTTATAGTGAGAGAATGTGTCCAAAATCAGATTGTATACGGATAATATATTTTTATATTTTTATATCTATAAATATATATTATACATGCAGACACACATAAACCCTGATTTGCCATTGGGATTCATAAGCAAAATAATTAGGAGCGACATGAAAACACCCTTTCCCATCAACAGTGACCCAAAATTTGGCTGATTCTTCTCTCTCTCTCTCTCTCTCTCTCTCTCTCTCTCTCTCTCTCTCCTCTTTTCTGGTTTTCTTTTTGGAAATTTTCGTCATAATAGCTCCAGAGTCGAGTAAGGATAAAACAATCTCAGTCTGATCTTATGTCCAATTTTTTTTTCCTATAAAATAATTATTGATTGAGTTGGGTGTATCAGTCTCGATAATAAATTATTAATTAATACTCACCGACTTAGGAATCCATTGGTTAGAAATCTAATTTATTGCGATTACATGTACACTTTTTGTTGTAATTTAACTAAATTATAGAGTAATTTCATTGGATGGTCGGAGTGATGATTAGGGTTTGGCCGGGCGACTCTCCTTAATTTAAGGATTAATTTATTGAATTACTTGTTATGCCACAATTCGTCTAGTTATTTGATTTGTACATTGCACAGCATAAGATAATGATTATTATTTGGGAGGTGATTGTTTCTTAATTTTAGAGGATTGCTTACGTCAAACCAATGAAAAATTTAATTGATTAGTGGCCATGAAGGTCTTTTTGTCCCATAAGGTTTGACAACAAATCAAGAAATTAGGGAAAATGACAATATATTATATTTGATCCGATGATAAATGGATTTTCTTCCACGATAGTGACGGCGCCAAGGGGGTTGGTGGTGGCTGCCGCCCTGCTCAATTTTTTAAAAATTTATTTTTTAGTATATATATATATATATATATATATATTGGAATTTCAAATCCCCTCTCCACCTCCAAAATAAAATTTTGACTTTTATATAAGTTATATAATAAAATTTTTAATTTTCTGCACTCTATTTTTTTTTTGATGATTTATTTTTACCTAATTTCATTTACCATAATAATTAACCTCTCTCTCTCTCTCTCTCTCTCTCTCTCTCCTTCTTCTTCTCTTCAAATTAAAATATTAAAAAGTTTATTAGATTTTATTTCTCTCTTCTATTCCAATCAAAACACCAAAAATTCTATTAAAATTTTTCTTCTCTCACAAACCCTTCAGTATTCAACTTTTTCTTCTAAAGAAACGTACAACAAGGTGTTGTGTACTAATTTTGAAATTTATACATTTTTTATTTCTTTTTTTTTTTGTAATTCATTTTTGTGTAGAAATTTGAATCTTATGATTGTTAATATAAATCGTAATAGTTGTTCAATATTAAACTAAATGAATCTTGATGTTTATTTGTTGGGCTATTAAACTTGAATGAATCTTACTAATTTAAGACTTCATATTTAATTGAGACTGATTCGGAAAATTTGATGGCGGTGAAAAAAGAAAAGATATTTTTTGAACTTTTAATATACTTTTTAATTGTGAGAACAAAGAGAGGTGGGGCGGGGGGGGGGGGGGGGAGAGAGAGAGAGAGAGAGAGAGAGAGAGAGAGAGAGAGAGAGAGAGAGAGAGAGAGAGAAATATATATTTTAATAATTTTTGAGTTTTGATTATATATTATTATGTGGTTTATGTCAATTTTTTTTAGTATTGTTAAAAAATTATTTGTTAAGTATTTTTTAAAAGCAATTCATTATAACTATATTTGCTTTTTTTTTAAATAGAAAATAACTTGTTATTTTTTATATATTATTTTGATTGTAGCACTTCTAATTGATCGTACAAGCATAAATATAATAACTTTTGTTATTTTATATGTTAATATTATATATAATCCTTATATTTATACATTTTAATAACTAATAATAATCTCGAAAAAATTTCGCCTCCTTCAATCAAATTCCTGATTCCTCCCCTATTCCACGACATAATAGTTTGTTTCTTTGTAAAATATTTCTGAAGCTTGTGAGCTTCTATATCTTATTTTAAAAATAAGTTGTTAAACTGTTTGGAAAAAATAAGATCATTTAGTTTATAAGATGTCTTTGGAGCTTATAAGTTGTAAATGTGATAAAAATGAAAGCTTATAAGAATTTTTAAGTGCAATGATGACGAAAAAAATAAAGTAAATTTTAATTTCATGTCAAAAAATATTTTTTCAGATAGTCGAAATGTAATATTGGAAAAAAATAAAGATATTTATATCATTTTATTTTAGTATTAAGCAGCTTATAAGCTATCTCAAAAATAAGTTGGAGAAAGCTTGCTTTTTTTTTTCTTTGAGCTTAAAAGTTCCTAACAACTTATTTTTAGAATTTATAAGTTTCTTTACTTAAAACTTTACCAAACACTTTTGATAAGTTTATAAGCTCTCAAACAACTTATAAGATATTTTAAGGAGCTTATAAGTTTAGCCAAACACCCTCTTAGTAGGTCTTTGAAATATTCAAATCCAAAATTGATCGTGAGATATAACAATTGTATTTGATTTGAATTATTAAATGAATTGTTTGAAATGTAATATATTGTCTCTATCGACAATATTAATTATTTTTGATATAATAATCGCTTTTGAAAAAATTTGATGTTGACAATTTATTGTATTCGAGTGTTATTAATTGATAATTTATTAAACATGTAGTGATAATTTATTAAAACCACAATTATCACCTATCAATATGCTAATTTGTCTTGTCAAATATATGCCATGTAGCCACTAGTAGTTCATGGTGATTAAGTTGATTAAGTACAAAATTATTTTATTAATATTGGAATTCAATAGTGAGAACACATATTTATCAAAGAATAATAAAAAATCCCTCAGAATAAATTTTTGTATCCCAAAGATATATGAAATAAACCTTCAATGCTCAAAGTCGATTTTTATCAATTTTTCATTGCAAAAATTAGCTAATCAACTAATTTTTCGATTAAAGTACCTCATAACCTTGAAGAATAAAAAAATAACCATGAATTTTGTGATATAAACATTTGTTTAAATTATTCAGGTTGACCTGTATCAACCACGATTTTAATCAATTATTTTTTTGAATGTTTTTAAATTTTTAGATATTGGATTATTAGAAATATTTTCCTTGATTTTAAGATTTATGTATGATAATTGTCGTAATTTTTAAGTTAAATAAAATTTTAAAAAAACTATTAAAGTCTTAATATATCATCTTAATGAAAATATTTTTGTACATGTAAATTTCGATTTCACAATTGCCGCGTAAAGTTTGCGTCATTTTACAGTTTGCAACATAATTGAATTTTTTGATTAGAAATGTCAACTTGAGCAGCCACACATGAACTGCACATGTTATCATTGAAGGTAATTTTGTCGTTTCAAGTGGAAAAATTATGTATTGCCATCCAAATTATGTAAACTTTCGCACTTTGCAACCTTGACTTTTTTTCTCACACACAATACATAGACAAGAGTGAGAGACAGACAATGATGTAGTGCATCATCAAAATAAATTTTGTATGATTTAAAATCGAGTACAAACACAATATATACAAAAATTATGTAATGACAAGTCATATTTTTTTCTCTCCTTATATAGATTGACGTTCATGATTTACTTGCAAGTTTGAATTCATATGTTATAATTGTCTTTTCAATTTTGTCATAATTTTAATGATAAAATTTTAAGTATTTGGTCGTATACCTTTTTCCAATAAAAATTTCTTAACTGCATCAAAACAAGGAATGAGGTTATTTTTCTTTTAATTTTGATTTTTCATCAAATTGAAAAACATTTATTAGTTAATAGAATTTGAGCTAAATAAAACTGTAAATTATGAGAAAAAAAGTCAAGGTTGCAAGGTGTAAAAATATACACATTGTTTGGGTAGTAAAGTGCAATTTTCCACTTGAAAAGATGGAATTACCCTCAATAATAATGTGTGCAAGCCACGTGTTGTCATTTCAGCTAACATTTCTGATCGAAAAATCCAATCAGGTAGCAAGTTGTAAAGTTAAGGACGCAAACTTTAAGTGACAATCACTACAAAAATACGTACATATCCTTTAGTGACAAATCGATATATTATAAATTTAATCTCCATGACAGATTTAACTTATAACAATTTCATTACTAAATATCTTGTCACTGATTTTTTTTTTTTAATTTTAGTTACATTGAATTATGTCACTAATTCATTACAGATACCTTAAATCTGTGATAAAATCTATCAGTCACAAAATTTTCGTTGGTGGAGGGGGTGCATTCTTGTAGTGAATTGATAAAACCAAAAAAATTGAGATTGCAAACTCTGAAAACACATATGCTTCGAATGATAAAATGTATTTCTCTCTTGTTATTTTAATAAAGTAAAATTCTTAATAATAAACAATAGGTACATATAATCATAAATAACCTTAATACTTATAATAATTTGATAATAATACTTATAATTTCTCAATCACAAATTTTTTATTAGTAAAAATGCTTTCTTGTAGTGAGACGTGCTGCCAACCCTATTGTTTTCTTGGGTCAAAAATGAGTACACCCCCTCACCCAAAATTTTCAAATCAGTGGAATGACAATAGGAAAAGTAATTTTGTCACGCATATCAAATTGGACTACTGGAAAATTTGTCCATTCTCTTTTTCATTTTCACAACTGAGGTTCCAACATTAATGGGACAAGGGTGGTGTGAAAAATAATTACTTATAAATACATATACATGTATATATGTAGACAATAAAACATAGTGCTTTGATCCTTTGGTTGTATGTATGTTTGTGGATATTAAGAATGAATATTATTTTGCGTTTGTTAGGAAAATTGGCCTATACTTTACCAGACAACTAACATGGGGTACTCTTTGCCTTGCAATTATACATGAAATTGTGTAATTAATTAGTTGATTTCAAATATTAATAAAGGTTTGGTTTTATGATTCTGGCAACGTGAACACATGCATAGTCCGGTTTGTGTTAGGACATTTTTTTTTTGTAAGTTTAAAATTTAAATATGGATTTTCTAATTAATTAATATTCTATATTCTTATTCTATATATTTTGTGTTTCATCCAATAATTTCCAACATGTTTTCTATAATTATCTTTATTCTCCATTTATCAAATAAGCACATTTATGTGTCACGAATTTGAAAAGTCAAATATAAGGTAGAATAAGAAAATGAAAGAAGCAATCACTACCAAAAAAAGGTATCCCATTCACCAATGGAAAGTTTGTGACGGGTAGGGTTTTGCCACAAATAATGAAATTTGTAATGAAATTTTAGAAAATTAAAACTAAGAGTTTGATAACTCTATTTTATGGAGTTATTTTAGAGTCTAAATTAATAATATCGATCCAATTAAGTTAAAGTGCTAGTTCTTGGGTTAAGAAACTTTAATTTAGTTTAATTATTTTTGTCCCGTTTTGTAGAGACGATTTTGGAGAAAAGAAAGCAAAAAAATAGTGAAAAAATACATTGTGGAAGACCCCTCCTAGGCAGGCGGTACTGAAGGAAGCTAGAACCAATTCCAGGGGTGTTACCGCCTAGGCGGCAACCAGCACCCTTAGGCGGCACTGAGGAACTCTAGTTAGACATTTTCCCGAAAGCTCGCCGCCTAGGCGGTATTCTCTGACTGCCTAGGAGGGGCGTTAATTGGAAGTTCACAGAATTTCTGCATCTCACGTTTTTATCTTAAAAAAAAGGCGATTTTGGGAAAAGAAAAAGGGAGTACTGGACAGAGAGAGAAATAGAGGGCAGAAGAGAAGATCTGAATCACGGAAGGAGTTTTAGAGAAGGAGATTTATGCCACAATCGAGTTTTCTGCTTTCAATCTCTTCTTGTTATTCATATCTACTTTCTATATAGTTTTTGCCATGAATTCTATTTGTATGGTGAACTAAACTCGTTTTTAGGTTTTGGATGAAACCTTGTATGGATTGTGATTGAACTCTATGAATCTCTATTACATACTCTACATCTCAATTGTTTTATTTGGTCTTAATGCATTCTAGTGATTGACCACCATTAGAAGTGATTTGTCAACCGTGATTGAGCTGGAGAGAGGATTTCATGGTTTAGAACTGAACAAAGCAAGCCTAAGTTTATATTCTTTAGGAATATGATTCGTAGGAAGGACGAGAGTACCAACTTACCTTAGGTGGTCACTCAAAATTAGGTTTTAATGCTATTATCTAGGTTCAATTCTCATAGAGATATAGAGAATTAATCTAGTTAATAAGGTTTATGCTATATCGAGAGAGTAGTGTAGATAAAATACAATTTCGGATTATTGAGCATGCTTTGTTACTCGATAGAGAGAATTAGGAGAATCGATTAATAGACATACAAGGGGAAGTTAAGGACCTAGATTATGTTCTCTTGGTGTTTTTCCTAGTTTAATATTTTGGATCTTATTTACTTAATCTCAGATTCACAACTCGTTCATATTTTTACTTTTGAATGTTCTAATTAAGAAGTAACAAGTGTATAAAGAAGATTAGGAAATTGCTTAGGAATTAGTCTCTCTAGGATCGATATTTTTTACTACTTGTGTGATAAGTATACTTGCGTGTGCTCGTTACAAAAACGCAACAGAGTTAAAACATAAAGAATCAGTTACAAATAAAACATATACTAACAAATTTGTGACTTTTAGCATTCATCATAAAATTGTATTTTTCGATAAATTTTTCCATTAGTAAAGGGGTGGTCTTCTGCAATGAATTTAGCAATGCCCTCAGTTCCATGTATTCTCTGAAATTTCTACGCTTTTCTTTGACAACTCAATTACAATAAATAAAAGGGATAATTACATCTACTACCTTGTTGAAGTTTCAAAACTACAATTGGTCCTCTAAAATTTTTCAATATTACCAGCACTTACCTTAACGAATTTAAAAATTACTTATAACCCCCTGATCAGTCGTTTCTCGATAAATTTTTCTTGAACTTTGGGTTCTACCCCTGCATTTTATAATTTAAAAAAAATCATAAAATAACCCAAAAAATTTGAGGTTATAATGACAAGGGATAATTATATCAACTACCCCTCTAAAGTTTCGAAACTACAAGTAATCCCCCAAAAATTTTTAATATTACCAACACTTACCTTAACGAATTCGAAAATTACATATACCCCACTCGTATATTTGAGTATGCTACAAAGCCATAAATTAATTTTCATGAACTAGCATTAAATTAAAGTTCATAAAATAATATAATGAAATATAGATACATATATTAGTATCTTACTTTCAAAAAATAGATACAATTTGTACTATCAAATATATGGTACGCAAAACAAAGTTCAAAGCTATATACTTATGAACAATGCTTCCATCTCCAAGTTAAGTAGGTGCAAAGTTTGTGGTCATTGAGTTTGTTACTTCTTTTTCATTAGGGTTGTCTCTTCCTTTTATGAATCTTATATCTTTATTTCCTTCTTTCACCACAAACAGATAACACTAATGCGAGAAACCATGTATTGGGCACCAATAAACAATTTTTTGCAGTTTGTTGGTGTCTCTGCAACCTTGATGGTGGTTTTCTTATTACAATACAACTTTTGGCAATTTTCTTTTCTATATCTCAATCCAAAAATGTAAGAAGAAGAACTGGAAGAGGCCATTTGTGAAAAAAGTGTAGTAAAAAAAAATGCAACTAAGCAACACAAATATATAGCCTTTTTGCGAGCAGCAACTTTTTTTTTTTTAACTACAATGGCTATATTTTGGCACATAAACTTGCCCAAAAAATTATATTTGCCACCTCTGAAAGATACAAATATTACAACCACCTCCTTCTAAGATTTAAAATATTATGAAGGGCACACAATAGAATAAAAAATGTACGGAATGTAGGGAAAGAGTAATTTTGGATTTTTATAAAAAAATTTGTTGGTGTCAGTAGATTTTGACCGTGAACCGGCCGACTAAGGGGTATATGTACTTTTCAAATTTGTAAAGGTAAGTGTTGGTAATAGTAAAAATTTTTGGAGGATCAATTATAATTTCAATACTTTAGAAAGATAATAAATGTAATTATCCCTAAATAGAATTAAAATACATTCACACATCTTTTAAAACTAGTGTTACAGTTTTGGGAGTGCAAAGATATCAAATCTACTTATGAATGTATATCAAAATTCATTTAGTCAAAATTTGCTTTAATCAACCTACAGTTGCCACAACAGATAATTTCGAAAGTGATTTTGGCGAAATAAATTGTGGCAGATCTTGTTTTTGACTTTTGCCCAATCTTATAACTATTCTCCGTTTCAAAATTTATCTTTATAATTTTTACTTAAAATTGATCTAAATAAGAGATTATCAAAAATGGGATGCTTAAGTTTTCATCCCTTAGATATTACTTTTTGTAAGGAAAAAAAAGGATTAAATTATTCCAAGAAAATAATATTTTGTTACTTGTTACAAAATATTTGGATTTAAGAGAAAAAGATCACTACAA
Source organism: Petrea volubilis (assembly GCA_026212405.1). Taxonomy (NCBI): domain Eukaryota; kingdom Viridiplantae; phylum Streptophyta; class Magnoliopsida; order Lamiales; family Verbenaceae; genus Petrea; species Petrea volubilis. Next base: position 2,654,904 of record CM047880.1, read on the forward strand.
GAAAGTACATGTTTACTAATTTTTTTTTCATGAAATTACTAATGAAAAATTTATGTGGAGAGATTTGGTCGCAAATATGAGATATTTGTGATAGATTTATAACGGAACTTAATGTAAACAAAATTAAATCAACAATCAATGATAAATGATTTACTAGCGGATTTGTAATTGACAAAATTCATAAAAATATCATTTATTTTTGTGATTGATTAATTAGTTAGTGAATGGTGTGACTAATTGAGAGGGTGTTTGAGATTGCTTTTACTTTTGAAGAAGTTGAAGTTGTTAAAAAAATTGAAAAAAAGTTGAGTAGTAATAGTTGGTATTGTTTGAAAATAAAAACTAAAAATTGATAATAAAAGTGTGAAGTGTTTGGAACTAAAATTGAAAAACCGTCAAAAGTTGGTAGAAAATAATTAAAAAAGTTTAATTTATTTACAAAAATACCAAGAAACACTTTTAAACTGCTAGAGCAACTTCCTCTCAGTTTCTATTTTTTTTCCAACTTAATTTAAGTAGAAGTTACAAAATCAAACACTTAAAATAGCTTTTTTGAAACTAAAAATAACAAAGTGTTTTTTTAAAATTTTTCAAAATACCACCTGAGTACAATACATACCTAGCTCTATTATAGACAACGATATCGCCATTAGAGTTATTGGGATTGTAATCTAGTAGTGGGGTTTGAACTTGTCATTATTAAGTTTTGGGTTCGAACTCTTTATTTCTCTCCCATTTCCTCTTAAATAAGTGTGTATGTATGACGTTTTAATTGATATTTATATAGTGTCTCAAACGAATTGTATATATATATATATATAAGTTACATCAACACATGATTATGCCAATAAATTTAACTTTATTATATCGATATACATTCCAATTGAATATAGTTTACAATTTGTGGAAAATTTGTATTGATATACATTCAAATTACCGTCTTTATTAATGGAAAATTAATTTGTGACTGAGAAACTTAATGATATACTTAATATATTTATAATGAATTAGTAAAAAAATTTAATATAAATATAATTAAAAAAAATCAATGACAATTAAAATATTTACTAAAAAAATTTAATATAAATATAATTAAAAAAATCAACGACAATTAAAATATTTACTAAAGAATTCATTATAAAAGAAATCTATTTTGTAAATTAAATTCATAATGTTTCATAGTGCCTGAAAGAGTGTTTTTTTTTTTGGCAGTGAGTTCTTACTTATCGGCTAGAAAATTTTGCACAAGCAATGACAGGGCGACAGCTATATGAGTACGTGCATTCGTGTTAGGGGCAATTTTGTCATTTCCGTACTGTCCCATCACCAGACTTTCAGCATTCTTGAACCCTACAAATACAGTGCTCCTCCTCCACAAATGGTTCAAACAATGGTACAAAAAGCACACACTCAATTGCCCACAGGCTCTCGCCATAGGGAGGGAGGGAGGGAGGGAGGGAGAGAGAGAGAGACTGGTATATACATACATAAATATACATATATATATGTATATATAGAGAGAGAGAGAGATAAAGAGAGAAAGAGCACGAGAACTACAAGCTGAAGTAATGGTCAAAGAAAACCCCACCCCATATCCTTTTCCCTGATACAGTCATATATATATATACACACACACAGACTGATATAGGCCCTCCTTTTCTTTCTAAACACTGCCCCTCCGGGCCCCGGGGTAGGGGGTGCTCTTTATACATACATATATATATACATATATGTATGTATGCATTCCCTGTGTTGTTGCAACTACATCACCACTTTTTATGTGGGAAAATCTGGTGATGAAATTAGAAAAGTGAAAGAAAAGGCCTTTAATTATATCTTAATTTTTTTGCAAGATTTTGTATAGATCTTGGCATCGCTTTCTCCATTGATAGCCTCTGACTCTCCTGAAGACAGTGACCCTTAGTTAATATACTGTCTCTCTTTTTCTCTTCCGTGATTTCTGCTTCACCTCTTTGTCTCAAATATAACTACTCTCTCTCTCTCTCTCTCAATTGCCCCATTTAGCTTTTCTTCTTCTTCTTCTTCTATGCTTTATATAAACCTTAGCAAACAGTACAACAAGATGAAACAAATAATGGCCGGGCTGTGTTTCATTTCAAGAAAATCAGTAAGTTGGGTAGTAAAGGTTGTTCTTTTAATATTTTGATCATATAATCTGTCTCTCTGTACTAGTGTGTGTGTGTGTGTGCGCGTGTTTTGAAGTGGCTTAGTGGAATCTATGACACATTCCAGCAAGTTACATTGGCTATTCCATATCAATCTATCTATATATATATATATGTGTTGTGTGTGTGTGTGTGTGTATTAGCCTTGTGATTTGGTCATTTAGGATCCAATTACCCCTATCATTGGGTTCTGTTTCAAGTACTAGGGTTAGGGTTCATGCATAGCATTTTATGTACCTTGGGAAACACAATTCTTTACTGCTTTTGCTATAAAGATTAAACAGTTAAAAACATTTACTTCGGATTTAAACAATGTTTTAGACTTCAGATTCACTTCTTGAGGTTTCAATCGCTTGATCTGAAGTTGGGAGATATTTTTTGAAGGGGTTAAGGTCTAAATTAGTTTCTCTTTCCCCTCATTGCAATTGCTATTTCCCTTACACATTATAATGCCTAATAGGAAGAGCTATATAGCCAATGTATACATACATATGTATGTATATATGGGGATGAGACTAAATTTTTGTAAAATATAAAGACATTTTTATTATTTTGAAAGTAAGGGCAAATTGTAAATTTGAAGAAAAATACATACAAAATATAGCTCCATATAAACATATAACTCCGTATAAAATTGAGGGGGCTATTGTCCTTTTCAGCCCCAGCCCAGGGAGAAAAAGGGGCTATCCCTACTATATTTCTAGTCACATATTGAGGACAAAATCTGCGACAGGTTCTTTTAGTGTATGCCATAAATGTTATTTTCACAGTATGAGAAGCAATGTTACATGATATACATATTCCAAATATACATGCATATTGCAGTAATTGAAGCATTTGTTATACTTGGACTGGATGATATTTTTTTTTTATTTCTTTTGTAGTATGTATTTACAGAGTTTTTTTTTTCATATATTAGTATTTGGCTGACAAAGATATGGGCCTCTTGTTGTGTTACTTTCACATGAAGTTCTATAATTTATTGATTTGTTTCTGTATTTTGAAGCTTAATTACTCTGTGATATTCTCGGTTCGAATTGGTATGTGCTATATTGTGGATAATGGTTTGAGAGAGCTTCCTTCAGTCCACTCATGGATAGGTGAAGGGTTCGGATTTGCTGCCGACTCATTCACTCAAACGCAGTAGAAAGATTCTACTGCGAATGCGTGAATGATGCGGGAGTCAAATTTCATCCTATTCTTCTCTGTGCTTGGACTGAAGGGAGCTCCCTTTTGCCATTTTTCTTTGTTTTTATTTTTCGAAAAAAGAATCTTTGTTGGTTCTTCAATTGGCTCTTTGGGATTCGAATCTACTTCCGATTTGTTCGCAGGTGCTTAATTAACCTCACCAAGCTATTTATTTGTCCCTCATTTTTCTTCACTAATTATGTTGGATTTAATTAATTAAACCTACGGGTTTAGCATTCTATTTCTCTCGGTTATACATATGAGTTTATGATTAAGACGGTATTGAAATACAATTAGGGAATGTATATTGAATTTTGAGTTGGGGCTTCTCTGAATCTAGATATTTCATGGAAGAGGATGATTTTTGAGGCACTTGGTTCAATTTCCCTTTTAGATCATTTTAGATTAGGGTTCAAGAATTTCTTTTGATTTCCTCCCATTTTTCTTCCCACTTCAAATGGGATTCATTCTAACTAGTAATCCCCCTATTCTAGGCTTAATTCTTTTTGCCTATTTTGTTAATATTGCCAAGTTCTTTTCATTCTTGTGTGTGCATATATACACCTTTTTAATTAGCATTTCAAATCATTATTATTGTTAATTGATATCTATTTTCAGGTGAAATTTTTCCTGTTTTATAATTTGCCGAAAAAAATTAAAAAAAGAAAAACAAGAAATGAAAGGTTTCAAGAATTCACAGCTATCCTCTTGTTTTAATTTGCCTAAGAAATTCAAAGAACAAGAAGATATGATATTTCAAGAACTCAAAAAACTTTGCAATGGTAAAGTAAATCTTCCTAGTTAGAGATAAGTTGGAGGTATGAAACTTACCTTGAAAATTGATGGATTCCTTTGCTTTGTTCCCCACTGCCATTCCACTTCCCTCTTTTTTTGTAGTGCTTTTGCTTCCTTTTGTTTGGCTGCAAATTAACCCTTTTTCTCTCCATTGCTCAAAGTCCATGGTATATGCTTCGTGTTGGTAAATTATCACATGTCCATCTATGCGTGTGTGTGTGCGTGTGTGTATATATATATATATATATATATATATCTAGTGTGTGTGCGCGCGCTGTTGGTTTTGGTGTATGAATGTTTTGTGAGATATATCAATGACCTTGGATGTAAAAATGCATAAACAATGATGTTATATTTGATGTTTTGGACCACATCGAGCTAGGAAATTTTTGCATGCATTCAGTTTGGGGCTCCAGATGATAAGTGTTTTGTAATAGGTATATTTTTTGTATAAATTCAATCTCGGGCTCTATACATGCACTAAATGATCAGGATTGTATCAATTTAATACATGTACTTCTTGTTTTATTATTATTATTAAGGAAAAAAATGTGGCAAAATATTGGTTACCTAGTGTATGAATGTAACTTAAAATTGAGTGTATATATGCGCAAGAATTTTCTATTGAAATGGTGGTAAATTTTTCTGAACACCCGTAGGAATAACCCTATTTATGTATCCTATTTATGTATAAATCAATTATTAATTGGTCTAATAGAATGAGACGTTAGATGTTTTAAGCAATGTCTAGAGTTTAAATTTTAAAATTGTGAATTGAATAATTAAATTAGAAGAATTGTATTTATAATGGGCCTTTACTGGATGGTCAAGGCTAAAAAAAAAAAAATCCCTATTTACATGTAAAATACGGCATAGTTTGAATTGTTTGTTTCATATATACGTGGGGCCAAACAGCACTCCGCACTCGTATAAGAGCTATTCTTGAACTGTGACATGCTTTCATCAATCAGCCCCTAGACTTATGCCTATAGGCTATAGCATAAATATATACTGCCTAATTACGCCTAATGCTTGTTTTTTGACAGCCTATACAGTGTTGGAACTTGAAGCTTAATAAATGAGTTACCTATGGCAGTTTGTTGACATTCGTGACCTTTTTGAACAATTAAATACAACATATGGCTCAAAGTGGGGACTACCCTTTTTAAAGAAATAATTTACACACGTTCCATGTTAATATGTCGGGTGATTTTACATTGAATCAGGCACACCACACTCCACCTTCCGATCCTCTGCTACAAAAATAAGAAATTATATTTTTTTTCACTATTTATTAATATCCCTTACATAGTTAAAATAAAGAAAGAGAAATCTACGTGTGTAATATAAATTGATAAGTGAAAAAATATATATAATACCGTTTTATAACAGAAGATTCGAAATGAACATGCTCAATCGATTGCTAGCCCTTGGATCATTGGACGCGGTATCTTGTATCATCTATCTTTTGTTTTTCTTTTTCTTTTTCTTTTTTTATTAATCTAACGCCGTTAAATGAATCGAGTGTGTGGCACCGTTTGTCAGTTCTGATGTTATAGGTTAGAGCGGTCGCATATTCGGCTAATCGGAGATTAAGGTTAAACTCGCCTCGTTTAGTGTTTTCCAAGGCTTGCTTTGTGGTGGCAGAGCTATATATGCTTATTAATTAACTCCTTAAACATGGGGTGATTAGTGTGTGCTTGTGTGGAGAGTAGTGGATTCTCCTAGTTTTTGAAGTAATAAAAAAAAAGTGGAGTTCAATGTGTGGATCGAGAATCAAAGTACAATTGGGGGTTCTTGGTTTTCTTGTAGTATTGTCATTCTTCGATGTAACGGGCAAGTGTGTGTTGTTTATGCAGTTTCTTGTCTGCAAAAGATCTCATGTGAGTGTATATATATATATATATATATATATAGAGAGAGAGAGAGAGAGAGAGAGAGAGAGAAGTATGCCAGTTTAATGTAAATGAGTTAATCAAGTTGCCTGTGTTTGGCTTAAATATTTATGATAAAGTGCTTATGAATTGTCGAGCTAGGTTATTAAGTACTTTTGAAACTTACGAAAAATTTAAAATTATCAAAGCATTATATAAAATAAATGTCAATAACTTAGTAAAATGTTTTAGGGTTTCATGCTGTAGTTCTATTTGACCAAAAAAAAATGGAAGAAAAATTGATGGTTTTGTTTTAATGGGCGTTCTATTTAGCTAAAAATTAAAGCTATTATATTAATGGTAATAATTATATGGTACTATTAACCTTAAGTGTTATGTAATATTCTTCGAGATATATGATAAAAGTTGAAATATGCTAACTAATTAAAAATATTTATGGATTTTTATACACTGCAATAATGCATCTTCTTCGTAACAAATTATTCAATTACAAATTTAATTTTTGTAATGAATTTTGTTTGTAATGAATTTATTAGAAAATATCTTGTCATTTGACGCAGGTATATTTCGACCTCCCCACCCCTGTCGGTGCCTGGTCAACTGCGTGACCCAAAACCCTACCTCTAGTGCAAGCGGGTGGGGGGTTGTCCAATGGAATCCCCTCGGGGTGGTCGATCAAGCAAAGAAGTCAACTCAACGGTTCTCCCCTATCATTGGAATGAGATTGAAGAATCTAGGAGTCGATTAGGCATCCCCAGTCAAGCTTCACCTCATCCCATCTCCTTTCCGAGTAGGTAGATTCACTAATAAGATTTTGGACCTATTACATTTAATACAGACTACATCAGTCTATACTTGCATTTAATGTTGTGTTAGGTTGCTTGTAATAACGCCACCTAAGCACTATATATGCCTTCATTTAGTATAATTAAGTTAAAGTGTCATGTCAAATCTCTAAACTTATGTGATAAGTCATATCATACCATTATTGCCTACTAGGGCTTAAGGATGAACTAGATGAATTACTAATCTTACCAATGACCTCTAAGTTAGTATCCAAATACTATAAATATTTTCTCATTTATTGGAGTAGATAAGCATACATTTAATATCCAAACCTCTACATTTATTATATTTGATCGATACTCACTTTCTTCGCATTTGACTAAGACATTATAGGGCCTTAGTCAAGGCCCTCTTGACTTGCTCATGTTTGCTCGCCCCTTTTCATTGTAGGAATTTCCCAAAGTTATCCATCCATACCATTTCAAATTCGGATCAATCCTAAAACTATTGACTAGATCTGATCAATTCGATCACTCCTTAAATTCGACCCACATTTTTTATTATTCTTTTTTTTCTATTTATATTAAGTATTGTCACTAATAGATCCCAAATACCTTATATCTATAACAAACTTTCTCCAATACAATTTTTCATTACTGAAGGGATGCTTTCTTATACTGACAGTTCAAATTTAATGAACTTATACATTGTTTCAAGATGAGTTTGGCATTATATTTTCTTCAAAGATGGTATAAGGTATTCTACAAATAAAGATTGCACATGTTTTTGAAGGAAGTTGATAAGCTTTCAAATTCTTTTAAGTTGTTTTAATGAGCTTATAAGCTCAATTAGATACTATCCGCGTTTAATATAACTGTACTTGATGAGCGTCAGTTTAGTTTAAATATTTATAGACTTTCTTGGTTACAACTCGAAAATTATATATTTGTTTTTATGAATATTCAGACGACTAATATTTATATATTTTGGACAAAGGCACTTCTTTTTAATAATAACGAGAATCTTGGAAGTTTAAAATGTGGTCAGGCTCTGACTACAACGAGAGGGAAAAGGGAAATATTACGACGCATATTAATTAAATATAATGTAAATATTGTTATCAACTATACATATTCAATGATAATAAATTTTGTTTTATCGCATAACAATTTTAACGGTGCAAAATAGTTACGAAAGTAATGTCAATGCTACAAGAAAAATTACTGATGTTGACAAAATATAACTTGGCAAGTGAGAGTTGATTGTTGATATGCATTACATATATAACAATATGTTTTATTTGTTATAATTATATCTATCACGTGACAATAATCTTTATTTTGTCACTAAATGATTGTAGGTTACAAGATTTGATGTTGCAAGGCTTCCAAAAAAATAAAAGAAAAAGAAAGAAAAATATTTGTAATTGTATATTGTTACTCCATCCATCCCATATTATTTGTCGTTTTGGAATTATGCACAAGAATTAAGGAAATGGATTAAGAACATTAATTATAAATTATCTTGACCAAAATACCCTTTTAGTAAACTACGCTAATAATCTCTCTTTCATCAATCATTTATCTCTTTCCAAGATATTCTCTCTTTTACATGCAATGTCCTTTCAATTTTCACTGTTATTGTTCAATTTCAAGTTTGCATATTTTTGCGTATCACAAAAAAAAAAAAAGAAAAGAAATGCACATTTTACAGATAGAATAATTTCAAATTTTGTTGAAAATTTTAAACAAAGCGAAAAACACTCCCTCTAAGAATTCCCTGTAAGAAATCCGAAAAATTTTCACTACAAAAAATAGTGAAACTTGAAAATTGATAAAGGTCTCAAATTTTTAAGAAGATTGAAAGACAATTAGTATTGTTGGAAGATTGAAGATGCATATTATTGAAAGACCATTAGTGTTGTTGGGAGATTGAAAGTCTCAAATTTTTAGGAAGATTGACATTATTATGGAAGATTGAAAGACCATTAGTGTTGTTGGGAGATTGAAAGTCTCAAATTTTTAGGAAGATTTTTTTAGGAATTGAGTCACCCATAATTAATAAATTGCTGAATTTTTTTTAGAAATTTGCATAAGATATTAATTAAAGTCTAAGGGTATATTAGAAAAATTACTAAATTTCTTCTTGATATGTGAGAACGACATATGTTGTGGGACAAAAAAAAATTCCTAAAACAACAAGTAATATGGGACGGAGGGAGTAATATTTATAATTAATGACACCTTTATAGTGACAATTTAATGATAATTGACAACAAAATTACCACTACAAATTTTGGTTTAGTTGATGCTAGGTTCTACCCTAATAGGGAAACGTCCCTGTTTTATTTTATATGTGCCTCTTTATATATCTTATTTTTTTTGTTGTTTTCTTTTAAATAATATTAATTACTAAAATTTCAATATACATATTGTATTAGTACATATATGACTTATATCTATCTATATATATATATATATATATATATATGAATACATGCAAGTCTATTACAAAATAACTAATTTGCATATATTAGTGACGGAGCTAGAACTTTTAGATAGTGGGGTCAACGTTAGTTGGTTAACCAATTGTCGGTGACCGTTTCTTTTCGATATATTCAATTATCGAAAGCTTTCGACGAACAATCCTTTGGAAAAATGTCGAAAGTATTCTCAATATTCTTGTTAGGTATGTTGGTGTTGTTAACAATTTAGTAAACCGACAAAACATAACTAAGAATGGAAGATTATGCATATTATTTTTTCTTGTTAATTGTGAAGGGCTTAACAAATTTTATCGGCCTCTTAATTGAAACAAAAAAATTGAATAAATTCATCAACTCATCACTTATGTAGCATATATGTATCATCTATACTATTAATATAGCACCTCGAGGGTCTAATAACCATCCTAGTATCTTTAGTCTGTTTTGGTGTCTCCACTTTCTCATTTATATTCTCTCTCATTTCTCACTATTAACGTGTTTTCAATTCCATTCTTTTCTCCTTTTATCTTTCTCCATCAATATATTTTTTCAGCTCTCTTTTATTTTTTAATTTTTAATTTTTTATTTATTTGTTAATATTATTCTTCTATTTCTATTTCTAAACTATTTCTATAATAAATTTAATAAACTACATACATTACAAAGAATTAAAAAACATATAAAATTGTATAAATCCAATAAATATAATATTGTAATTTTATATTCATAATTTAAATATGTAATTAAATTATATTTTATTTTTCGTTTGTACACACATCGAGTGTGTCTGACCGACTAGTATGTATTTATTAATGAGAAGACAAATTATTATTTTTGATTATTATAGAATTAGTGGATATCAATTTATACATGTATATATATACATGATTTTGTTTTTATTTTCACTATAAAAGGTTACTCATTTCTATTTAACTATTTCAAAATTGAAAGAGAGTTTCCAAATTTATCTGTTTTCTTTTCCCCTTTTATGACCCCCTTCTATTTAAATTTATATTTTTGTGGGTGGAGTCAATTAATACTATTATTGTTATAATTTTTTATAAATTAATATATACATGTATATGAATAATGGAGTTCTTAAAGGTTGAGGGGGGTCAATTGCGCCCCTTCACACTCACGTGGCTTGGCCCGTGACATATATATTTACATCTTAGGGGAAAAAATGAAATTAAAAGTGGTTAAGTTACAAGATGAAATATATATCTCTAATGTAAAAAGTGGTGCTTCCCCACTGGGGTAGCGCTTAACATCAAATCTACCATAAATTTTTGACAAGATTTTCCTTATCATTAAATCGTTATCATAAAATATATCACTAATTATTAAGGTAATTATTTTTACTATGGACATTTGTAAGAATCATTAATATTTTTTGGCACTAAATTAGCACAACTAATGACAATTTTTATACTATTGCCTATTATGTTGTCACCAATTTACATTTTTCTTGTAGCATAAGTTGTAAGTATCCCAATGGTAATAGCTTAGTAATAAAATATCTTGTCACAATTATAGTGGCGATCTTTAGTCAGTATAGGAATTGATGACTTGGAACACATATGATGCTAAATATTGTTTAATTTATAAGAATTTATATGTTAGGTTTTTCTATTTCATTATATTTAAACATCTGTAAGATTTTTTTTTTTTTTTGAGCTTCTTTCTATGATCTATATGACATTATATTTTAAAATATCTAACAAATTTTAGATATCTTAGAAAATGTTACTTGGTAAATAGGGTGGAGTTATAAAATGGGTTTGGATGTTTGGACCCGAATCCAATTTGGACCGTTTAGCCCATTCATTTGGACCTCATATGGATTCTGTTTGTCCCTAGAACAATAATTTGGATCCTGGATCTTGGGTCGATTTTAGAGGTTTTTTATTCACTAACTTGTTTGGTGAACGTGCTGGTTCAATTTCTAAATTATAAACAATAACAAGATGAGACATGTTTGCCAGTTGTATTTTTATAGTTTTCTGGCGGAATTTTGAGATGAGATTGACACGGTTATGACAAGTTCAAGATATAGATTCTATATCTGAAGTCGATGTCCAAGGAAAAACGTAGCAGTAGTATCGGATTATAAGTGATGATGTTCAATGGTGATATAAAATGAAATTATTTTGCGAAGGTTGATGAAATAACAAAATTGATCGAGGAATTTTATCAGATTTGACGAGGCGCATCTCTTGACAACTAAGTTGACTTCTATGGTTATGTGAAAGTTATTTTTTGAACATCTCTTATTCATGTTTTCAAGGAGGTCCCAAATCCCGATGGGGTATTTATGATTTTTAAAATAAGTGGAGTTAACTTGTAATTTCACCATACCTTAAGAGGTGTAAACATAATTTGTCCAAGATATTAATAATAATTAAAGAAAATATATATTAGGGAATTAAATTTTGATATGCTTATTGATTCATGAAGCCCAATATGCAAAGTTTTTGCTCTGGGCCAATAATTGGAGAAGAAGACTTGCTGCCAATGGGTTGGTTTCGCAACTACGCTTAGGGCTGTCGTCGGATAGAATTTGGATTAAATTTAAAAAATTTGAATTCAAATCCGATTAAATTTTTTGATATTCGAATTCGATTTAAACTTTATAGGATTTGTAACTCTTGTTACTAAATTCAAGTATGATAAAAATTCAAAATCCGATAAAATTATCCTATCCAAATAAAAATTTAAAAATAACAAATAACAATCAATAAAAAAGTTTACCCTTATGTTAAAAAAAAACTAATTAAAGTAGAAAAATATTTTGAAGTATATATGACAATTATATACATATATATATATATATATATTGAAAAAACACCTTAGAAAATAAAGGATAATGCATTATTAATTAGAACGGTATACATATTACATTCTTTTAAGTGTCTTGACTAATTTATATATATATGACATTATTAATTCTATAAAATATATTAATAAAATTCGAATTCAAATCTTTTCGGATCGGATTACTTGATCTCATATTCAATTCACTTATTTCGATTTATAATAATTCATAATCATATAGGACCCATCGGATATTTTAATCAATCAAACATGTTAAAATTCAAATCAAATTCAAAATAAAATCCGCCCCATCGATGGTCCTAGCTCAACTTAATTGAAGATCTTACAACAGTCAATTTAGCAATATCATTTTTCCTTTTTTTTTTTTTGGTGATTAATGGATTAAACTTTATTGCCACTAGAGTTGTAGTCCAGTAGTGGGGGTTCGAACCGATACTAGTAAAATTCTAAGTTTGAACCTTCTTGTTCTCTTACATTCCCATTTGGATAAGTGTGTGTGTGTATGCGTGTGGGCTATTTCGGTTGACATCTATTGGTTGTTTTGAATTATTGTTAAAAAAAAAAAGATTAAACTTTATTAGGGTTTTTTTATGAGTAACTTTATTAGCAATTTGGCAACAGGGGGAGGAGTACTATTACCAAAGAGATTGAACCGCAGGTGCTGGATCTGACATTACAGAGAGCAAGGAGCATTATAAAACTCCACTTTGGGAAACAAAAACAAATATGATAAAATAAATAAATAAATTAGGAATCCTTTTCTATAACTAGGTCTAATTTGATTTGCCAAACTATTGTTACTAGTGGATTGTCCCAATACATCAATTTCATGTTTGGTTCCATTTACAAGTTGATATTTTGACCGACAGTTTGATTTGAACGGTTAAGGTACAATGTAATTACAAATAAATCTACGTGGTTTTAAAAATTATAAATATATTCCTAAAATATGTATTATCTTAATACAATTCATCGTTTATTAAAGTGGGATATAATTATGAGTTGTATCTCTAGTATTTTGGACGCGACCTCGAGATGAAATTCATATAGTTTTGACGATTTCAAAATGTGAAAACTATATATGAAGTTAATTAAAAAAAAATAAATGAAGTATCTGATGCGGTCGGTTTTTGGTTCGATCACATGTTGGGGTTCAAAGAGCTCCTGATGATAATGCTGGTGGCCTACCTGTCAAAGAGGGAGGAACGCACGTGAGACTTGTCAGTTTTGCCCTGGCGTAGGCTTTCCGACGCTCAAGTCGGTGTTTGGAGAAAATAAGAAATAGTGAATGAAAAGTTTTTTTGCTTATCATGAATGAGAGTGAGAATCTTATGATTTTCCTTATTCTTGGGTGGAGAGCCAATTTGGAATATATATATATATAAGAGTGAGGCACTCGGATGTCACATAGTTGGTAGGAGCCGGTCAATTTCCTGACATCAGTCGTACCAACATGTATTTTTTGTCCCCTTGGTGATTCCCATTGACAGCTGCTCTCACATCTCATTAATGGGGGGGGGGGGGGGGGGGGCTATTGGCATTTAATGTGTATCTTCAGCATTTATGATCAAAGATTGTATTTATGACTTGGTATTTAAGGCGCTGGAGACTGATGGGATGAACCCATATGCCATTGGGGCGTGTTAGGTGGCGGTAAGTAGGGCCTGCCATTGGTCGCCAGCTGGATTCATCCTTGTTAAGTGTCAAGCCGTGAAATGACCAAGTATGGGGTTTCGTCCTCGATACGAACGCGTTCGAGGGCCTCTTACGCCAACAAACTCCTCACACCCTTAGAACAGGGCTGGACATTTTTCGAGGGCCTTGGGTTGTTTCGAAGGTCCCTCGGGTAGCGTACTTGTGCCTCGAGGCCACTTCAAGAGCGGCCAGCTTAAGAGCTCCCTCGAGGACAACCCGTTATATCGAGAGCTTCAGCTACCCTACTTAGGCCGTTTGGGGGCACCTGCTGATGCGGCGTGATGAGGTGGCACCTGCCTCATCGAATTATAAATCGGAATACCCGTGGTAGTTGTAGTAGTATAAAGTGAAAGTACTTCGTAAAGGTCAACGAAATAATAAAATTAATCGAGAGATGTTGTCCATCTTATCGATGTGCATTTCTTGATATTCGGGTTGACAACTATGGATTCATAAAAGTTATCTTTTGAACATTCCTATTTTTTTAATTTATTTTTGGTTGGAATCCATATTAATGTTTAAGGAAAAATCCTAAAATTCAAAGAGGTATTTATAATTTTTAAAGTAAGAGGAATTAATATATAATTATGTTATATTATCGAATTTATTGAAATGCAATGATGTACGTTGTAAATTTATATACAAACTTATGTTTAAATCTTAAATATTAATAAATAAAAATCATAATGCAAATATATACAAAATAAGACACAAAATACTTCAATTTTATTGACAACCTTGGACGCTAGGAAGAAGAAACACAAAGCTCAAAGTCCAAAGGCCAAGAAAACGGAAAAAAAAGTGAGAGAGAGAGAGAGAAATCGATTTTCCCTCCTTTTTATCTCTTTCCAAACACGCCCTTGGGAACAAAACAAGCGTGTAATGGCTTACCGGAGGAGGCAGCAGCACTCCTACAATTACGATTCTGCCCCTCCGCCGTCGGATGGCACTGCTCCGCCGCCGTCTCTGGCCGCCAAAGCCATCAGAGCTTCGGCGGCGTACAGGGATTCGTCGCTCTCCTCCGTCTACGAGCAGTCCGCACTCACTTCTCCGCGTGATTCATCTCTTTCCTCTGCTAAGGTGTGTGATTCCGGGTTTGCTGTTTGGTTTTTTTATATTAAGCTTGATTTTATGGTGGTTTTGATAATCATAGGTATATGATGTTAGTCCTTGTTTTTTCTCCGACCCACTGCTAATTTTTGTAATGTTTTTATGATATATCCTTGTTGATACGGATACAGTTCTGTAAAATGTTTCAGTTGGATACTGCATTTTCTTGATTTTTGATTCAGGAATGTTATTCTTAGAGGAATGGAGTACTTTTCACTTAATTATCCCACAAAAAGAAAGAAAAGAAAAAAAGAAAGGAGTTTTGCTTCAAGGACTAGGCTTGAAGTGAGTTGGTGTGATTTAGGGAATTAGGAAGTCTTGATTTTCTTTCAGTACAACCAGACTGACCAGTTTAGCTTGTAATATTGTTGCCTACTTTATTTTAGTTTAGGTTATTGATTTTCCGAGCAACGAGAGAAATCGGGATCCGTAACTTTTGACATTTCGTATTCTGCTAGTCCCATCAAGCACAATCGAAGGAGTGCAAGGTTGTTGTGTGGTAATACAATACGGTGTTCCCTCATAAAGTCGATACCTAATAATATTGATCACAGTGATGAGTTGCTGAGTGCACAATAGTTAACTATTATATGTGCTGAAGAATGTTGAAATACTTGTAATACCTTTTAAGACGAAGTCTGCTCCGGGAACCCGCATAGTGCTGATAAAAATTTTACTTGTATCAATATTTCCATTTCCCTAATCCTAGGTGATGCTATCCTTGACTCAGAGCAAATTAATTGACCGGACAAATATCTAGAACACCCATGACAATTGTCAGTTCTGAGATCACTTATTGTCAGACCTTCAGATAAGAGATCAATATTCTCTTTAAGTCTACTGAGACTGTAAAATTTATTTAGCGCCCTGTTAGTTTTCTGAACACAAACTTGGTTTGCTCCATTTTCCCTATGATAAATTTGGCACTCCACTACTAGTAATGACTTATCATCTGATGCGTGGTTGCAATCAACTAGTCTTAAATAATTTTGCAATTCATACTGCTAATATGTGGCAGGAGGGCAGCTGTTTATCATAATTATGTGATGTGTATAAAATGACTTGAGCTAGTCATCCTTACTCCTTAGCGTCACGTGCACATGCTTATGTGAATCCATTTGAGCCTAAAGGGTATTAATCAACCTTTACAGGCGGTTGATAATTTTGAAATCATTCTGGGCTGTGGCATGTGAGGATGTTTTATCAGTGAGGACACATCATTACTGGAGAATTTGATACTAGGCAATTATGTTGCATCTTGGTCATTGGCAGAACTGACTCTGCAAAGACATTGTGCATCAAATAATATTTTCGGAATCCAAGCTATCTAAGATTGTAATCAGTTATAGATAGAGATTCTGAAGTGGTATTGCTAGGCACCCTGTCCTATTTAATACCTATTTTTAGTCAAGCTCCAGGAACGACACTAGAGTTCCTTCTGGAAACCTCGTAATCCTTGGAATTCAACATTCTGGAAGTTCTATCTTAATTTAAATTCTTGTTTGATTGAGAACTCTATGGATCCTCTTCTGCCTTTACTATTAAATGGAATGAGAAATAGCACTAGCCAGTTTATCTGAATGGTGCCTATCAACTTTAAAATGGAAACAAGTTCTTGTTTGCCTTGTCTTATTTCATGAAGATATGCCATGCATGCAAGCTGATGGGTTCATTCTATGTGGTTACAGTAGAGTACACTTGACCTCTTAAGAGACTGATTTGATATGGTATGGCTGGCTTTCCACTGACCAACTTAGTCCTTCATTCACACATACTCACCTGACCTCCCTTTTGCCTTGGTTGTTTATAGGTACACTGTCTATGTGCGTTTACGCGCCTGTCTGTCTGTATACTGTCTATATACTTTTACGTGTGTATGTGCGTGTTGATTGCGCTCTCTATGCATATTTTGGAAGGATAACTGGACTCTTTCCACATCATGCTTGAGTATTATTATGATGTCAGAGTTAGAGAATGAAATGTATCTTACAAATGATGTTTTAGGAGTCTGTATATATTTGATTTAGCATATGCTCCTACCGACTTTTTGTTGAACTAGTTCTCATTAATTTTTGGAGAATGTTGACTTTGTTGTGTTTGATACACATGTGACAAGCTTCTTTTGCTGCTCCTGAACTACATGGAGTGTGCTTGGTCTACTAGGAGCTTCCTAAATAGTTTTGATGTATTAATATAATCTTTGTTTTATATAGGATCCAGCACTCTATGAATCCACTACAAAGAAGAACACGAATGAATCTAAGCAAGGATTCTGGGGTGCACTGGCTCGGAAAGCTAAAGCAATTCTTGATGATGATGATAATGGAGCTCTACCACAAGAAACGCTGGAAGGAACAAGGCTTCAGTCATCTGAGGGAGCCAAAAAGGGTCAGGTGAGAAGTTGTTGTATAAAATTGCTTGAAGCAGTATGTTTAGGTTGAAAATTGCTAAAATTCCTTCTGTTTTATGGGAATTGGTAACTGTTTTTGTTCCACTCTGAATCTTGGGAGAAACTAACTTTCACTCTTTGTAACACGCAGTCTTATCAGCTGCTTCTTTGCTATCAACTCTCTTAATGTTCTGATTCTAATCTGGCTAGACTATTTTTTCTTGTGGTGCTATAAATTATCCATTTTGCTCTAGTCTTCTTTGTTTTGGAACATGTGGTAAACAATACCTGATTGATGTGTTGAAAGGTGCTAACCTAAGTCACTTATTTCTATTTTTCTTCTTCTATTCCAGCACCAAAATGCGTACAACTCTTCAGAAAGCCGTCGAAAGATAGAGAGCTCACCATTACATAAGGGATTAGGTGCAATCGCGTCATCCCTTAATCACATTGGTGACACCATCGGTAATGCGCTTGAGGTAGGCTTCTATGTGGTATTTTAGGACGGTGTGGAATATATTCTAAGCTCTTGTGTGC
Source organism: Petrea volubilis (assembly GCA_026212405.1). Lineage (NCBI taxonomy): Eukaryota > Viridiplantae > Streptophyta > Magnoliopsida > Lamiales > Verbenaceae > Petrea > Petrea volubilis. The sequence continues at coordinate 2,672,805 of CM047880.1, forward strand.
ATGTGTATGGAAGATTTTTCTTTTCACACACTCTAAACTTTCCCTAATTTTGTTTCATTCTAAAACATTGCTTTTTGTTGCACCCTGTTTGCAGGAGGGTATTACAAGAGTGGAGAACCGCACTGCAAACATAATTCAAGAAACTCGCAAGATCCAAATAAGGAAAAAGAGCAGTAGTTCTATGTCACAGAACCAGTCGTCAAATCTTGGTAGCTGGAGGCAACAAGCTACGGTGCAGAGTCGTATGCAGCCTCAGCCTCAGACACACGCTGATTTGGAAATGCAACTGAAGGCATCTCGCGACGTAAGGTGGCAACTGTGTTGGACTGGTGTTAAAATATAATTATTCTGCAGTTCCTGATTTCTTATCTTGATAATATAGTCTGGTATTGGTTATCCATTTTTGGTCATATGAGCAAGTCTAATATTCAAGCATGTAGTGTTCTGTTATGCAACCTTCCAGTTGATGTTATATATCTCCAGACAAAAAAGGTATAAGCTAACTTAAGGGATTTAAAGAAGGATAAAAAGATTATATAATAATGTATTTATGTTGGTTATACTTCATAATCAGTTAGGCATTATACCAATACAAGCCGGGGACATATCCTTGAAGTCTGGACTAAGAAAAAGATTGGAGTCAAAACAAGTCTAAACCCTGAAGAACTTCGTTAGTGCAGGAGAACTTTTGCTGCACATATCCTTTTTGGGGTCGTATCGATTGCTTGGCCTCTGTTGTTACTGAAATTTTAATGTGACACTATAATATAAAGTTCCTCTTTGACCTTATCGGTGCTCTGGATTATATGCTTATTAGGACTTTTGGAACGTACATCTTTGCTGTGAGCTATGCTTGTACAAGGTTGATAATTTCTTGTAGTCCTCCTCTCTCTCTCTCTCCCGTCTTTTTTATTTTTTATTTTATTTTTTAAGTTTGTGTTTTTGTCTACAAAGTGCTTCTGCTTCTCTCAGTTTCTCTTGGTCTGCTTTGAAATCTTATAAACCAGAGGGAAGCTCGCATCAGCATATGGACATGCGTGCAACTTCTTGTATGTGATGCCTCACCACACTACTTTTTTGATGGAAACACAACTTAAATGAGAAGAAGATTTTGATATACTAAGCAACTGATCATAATATATGCTTAGATGTGCTGCAATTATCAATGTTTTGAGTCTTTTGACATCACGTTGTTGGACATATATGAGATGCATGATGAGTCATTGTTCTAAATCTCAGGTTTCAATGGCGATGGCTGCAAAAGCAAAACTTCTTCTGCGGGAGCTGAAGACAGTCAAGGCGGACCTGGCTTTTGCAAAGGAGCGTTGTGGTCAGCTGGAAGAAGAAAATAAAATCCTTAGGGAGAGCCGTGAAAAAGGAAACAACCTAGAAGATGATGATTTGGTAAGAAATCTCTTGCTCCCTCCGAAAAAACCTAGGAAGATCAAACCTCATCCTGTTCTAGCTCCTAAACCTTTAAGAATCAAGATAAACAATCTGAAATGTGCTTACCTATGATGGTAATATCACTGTTCTTTATGGTTCTCCAGAGCAGTGTTTTACATTAGACCCCTACAATAATGCCTACTGATATTTTCTATCTTCGTGACTCCCTAGATTCATCTTTTGACATTTTCATACAGAGATATCCTAGTAACCATCTTGTACTTTCAGGGTACCTTCATTTGCTTTCTGGGATAGAAACAAACACAAATGGTTATATTGCTTTCTTTGATTTAAGAAAATACTAAATGTTACATTAGAAATGAAGTTACCGTTATTAAGGGAGAATTTCAGATTCATTTTTCTTCAACAGGTATAGAATGATTTTAGCATAAGTATACTAAGTAATTCTCGAATATTACAATTTACAAGAATTGATATCTAATGTAAGGGCTGAGTAGAGCAACTATACCCAACAAAGTTACCCTTTTGTTTTATTGACAAAGTTATTGAGCTGTTCTTCGACGCTTACTCGGAGGTCCGGCTCTAAACTTCCGGTTTGTGGATAACATCATTCCATGTTATATATATTGAGTTTCCCTCAAGATTTTGCCATAAACAATGGTTCTAGGAATGTTCCTAGTAGGGATACGTTTAGCATGCGCCCTGTCTTAGTTTCGCATAAACCATGCCAAGTGATTCTCCCGTTTGTCTGTGAATAATAACACTACTACCCAACTCTTGAATATGGAGTATGCTGTACTATTCTTTCGATTTCGTATTTTAACCACAGGATGGTGATAGTAAGCTCTTTTATGTTTGCTCATCAGATAAGGCTTCAGCTCGAGACTCTTTTAGCTGAGAAAGCTCGACTAGCACAAGAGAATTCAGTGTATGCGCGGGAGAACCGTTTCCTGAGGGAGATTGTCGAGTACCATCAGCTCACCATGCAGGATGTGGTCTACTTGGATGAAGGCAATGAAGAGGTTACTGAAGTGTACCCCATCAAGATAACCATGGCCACCGATGCGCAAACCATTGACCCGACCCCTTCGCCGCCTCCCGTTCCGACAGTTCCTAAGGGTGCAGTTTCTCAAGTTTCCCGAGATGTCGCTCCTGGTCGTGTGCCATCCCTAGAGCTCAAAGAGAATCCTTACATCCAAATTCCAGCAGAAGGTTTGAGAAGACAGTGAAGGAGTTTGGTGGCACTGGCTTGATTTCTGATAAGTTAAAATCTTGCATGGTTCCACATATGCTTTTGTATGTACTTTCACCTAAAAATTTACTTAATTGTGAACATATTTGTATCTTTTGCGAGAATTGTTTATACAAAGATCACTTTACAAGAGTTTGAAAACGAATCTTATCAAAACTCTCTCTCTCTCTCTCTCTCTCTCTCTCCAGCTTGAGACTCGTTTATTTTTTAAAAAAATTATTTTATAAGTTAAGGGGTTTCATTCGAGCTTGTATGCAATAATTTAAAAAGTGTTTTTCTTTTAACTGGGCAGGACAATAGCCATCTTTTACTAGTTCAACTTCTGGGAAATTCTTAATTTGCGACTTTAGGGCTTTTTTTTTTTTTGGGAACTTTCAGAGGTCCATTTTTATTCATGTGCTATTTGGGATGTCGAAAAACGTTTGGGCATCTATTTTTTAACTGATATACTAATTGGTTTCGTTTTATGTATATTGATTTTATTAAACTATGATATTAGTTTTTTTTAAATGAAGTTATTAATTAATTAACTGATATACTTTGTGTCATCTCTAGATAATGGAGCTCATGCTAAATTAAATAATAATTTCTCACTTCAGCTTAATTTGATTATGACGTATTGCGAAAGTAATAGCATTTATTTATAATAATAAACAATGTGTTTTATTTTACTGTTGTTAATCAATGCGACATAAATCCTACAAATCATCACTGTTATATTGAAGTATTATCCTTAATACAATATTTCAAAATTATTTATTCAAATATATTTTATTTACTTATGAAAATTAACCGATTACAATGAAGCTCCTCTATTTCTCATGCAAAACAAAAAGTATAAATTACATAGATTAAGATTATCTTGATAATAAATACAAAACTGATTATAGATACGGGAAAACATGGGGAAGGGATTAGGATATTTCAAAATTATTAAAGATGGAATAATTTTTAACTAATTAGGGAGATGGGATTGTTAAATTTATAAATTATTGAAAATGTAATTTTGATATAAGGGCCCGTTTGAATGGGCTTAAAAAAAATGCTTCTCGAATGATACTTTTTATAGCAGAGTTTTTTTAAAAAGCGAAGAAGTTTTGTGTATGGATACAGTAATTAAAAGTTCTTTACAAGGTGTTTTTATTTTAAGCTATTCTGGGGTAGCTTCTTAAAAAAACCATTTTTGGTTTTTTTTTTTGGCTTTTTTTTTTCAAAAGTCTATCCAAACGCAATATTTTTTCTTCAAAGTGCTTTTTATCGAAAAATAAGTGCTTCTTCTTGGAAAAAACCCCATCCAAACGGGCTCTAAATGACGTTAGTATTACTTCAACTATTTTGTTATCTTAAAAGTTATGAATCTCTATTCAATATTTTTTCTTTTAACATTAAATTTTTTTTTGCAAAAAAGTTGTTAAATTATAAAACTTCAATAAATTTTTACCAATTTCAAATTACTAGAATTTACAAATTATGAAGTATTAATCTGATGAGTCAAGTGCCATTTCACCATGCCACGTCATCGTAATCTCCCAAAAATCACAAACCCGCCAAGTATGGAATTGCCGCCCTCGAAGTCATCAAGGCCCTCGAAAGGGCACACAAACCAGCCTCGTTCCCTTAAGAAGACCCACAAGACAACAGGCTAACAAGGGTGCCCTCGAATGGAGAGATTGCCCTCGAAGGTGCTCCCATCGAGGGCCAAATCCCACACTTAGCCGTTGTGAAGATGGGAACTTTGACGGGACAGGTACAACTGGAGGTTACTGGCAGGCGCAGCCCACTGCCACCTACTGCATCACGTTGGCACAGGGGTCCATCCCATCAGACGTGGGCGCATTAAATGCCAAGTCATAAATACAATCCTTGGTCATAAATGCCCAAGATATCCATTTAATGCCGGGTATGACCCCTCATTAAAGACGAGTGAGAGCAGCCGTCAAAAGACTGAAAAAAGGGGGACAAAAGGCACTTATTATAACAGCTACAGGGCTTAAAGTGACCGGATCCCACCAACCATGTCACATCAGGCTCCTCACTCTCATATAAAAGCTCCATACGGCTCTCCACTCAAGGGTAAGACACTCATTGCCTTGCAAACCAAGCTGATACCATTACTGTTCATCTTCTTCTTCTTGAACCTACCACTAACTTGAGCGTCGGAGAGCCTACGCCGGGGCAAAACCGGCTAGTCTCACGTGCGCTTCTCCCTCTTTAGCAGGTGGGCCACCAGCAAATACTATTTCGGAGTGCGCAGTACTCGGACACGTGGACCAACCAAATCCGGACCGCATCATTTGGCGCTAGAAGGAGGGCCTAATCCTGTTCAAGAGGTGATTCTTTCTCAAGCAAGAAGAATGGTGAACACCCGGTGAACTCACATGTCCGCCACATCGGAGAGGAGCCACCGCGACCCTCCCGAAGTGACTCAACGAGCAGAGGAAGCCATCAACGTTGTAAACAGAGGAAAGGAACCTACTGCACCCGCACTGCCCGCTGGCCCAGGGGCAGAACCTTCCCACGATCCCGCACCAGCTCAAGCAGCAGGGACGCAGTAGGTTGAGCATACGGTCACCCTCCCCATCAGCCGGGTCAGACAGCTGTTGGGGGCCTGCAATGACCAAACCTTAGTCCGGTTACTATCTGGGGGTCTATCTCCATCCCCTAATGAGGTAGGGCCCCCAGCCTTATCTCGCCGCAACGCGCACCATGATCCCCGCCGGAGCCAGTCCCCACGTGAAGGGAGTCATAGACATAACCCCAGGGAAGAGGTCGCTGAATCAGGCAATATAGCCACTCGAAGGGTTCCTCCTGGACAAAACGCCGTAGATGCTCCCGCCGGGTCTAGGGCTCCCGCCAGATCTAGAACCGGTGGTCACCATCCGCGACCTCGAAGGAGGGAGGAGGCTAAAGAGCTAGCTCGCATGCGCCAACAGGTTAGTGACCTACAGGATGAGATAGAATGCCTGTCCAGGCGACGCGAAGGAGATAGAAGCGTGAGGGTGGAAGTAAAGCGACAACTGCCTCCTTATAACCACCGATTGGAGATTGCCGAGTCCCGGTTGGCCCCGGATAAACGCATGCCCACCAGCTTGCCCCGTTATGACGGTACTACGGACCCGTTGGAGCACCTGACTTATTATGAGAACGTAGTAGGGGTGGCAACCAGCAACCTCCATGTATGGGCCCGTCTCTTCTCAACCACCCTCCAAGGGATCGCCCTTACGTGGTTTAAGAAGATGGAGCCACAGTCCATCTCTTCTTATGAAGAATTAGCAGACCGGTGTTTGAACCACTTCGCTGCCAAGATGTGTACTAAGCTGTCCCATACTCATTTGTATGGAGTAGTCCAGGGAGAAGATGAAAGCCTGCGTGCTTTCATGGAACGATTTAACAACGAGCTCCTCAAAGTGGAAGATGTGGGGGTCGAGTTTGTTCGGCATGCACTATATCATGCCCTAAAGAATGAGAAATGTGCGGAGGCCATTATTATGCAGGCCCCCCGTACCATCACCGGGATTCAGCAGCTGGCCTCTAAGTACATGGAGGTGGAGGAGCTCAACCTCATAAAGCACCCGCCCAAGGCCAAGGGCGAAGGTAGTACCAAACCCCGGGAAGACAAATCAAGGGGCAAGGAAAGGAAGGAGGTGGTCAGGAAGTACAAAGAGTACTCTCCCCTTACCAAGACCCCAGCCGAGATCTTTTCACTCCTCGGGTGCCACGCGTTTTCAACGCCTAAGAGGATGCCCGAGGGGAGGAAAGCCCGGAGGAGTGGGAAATATTGTGCCTATCATCGACAACATGGGCACAACACGGAGGATTGCTATAACTTGCAAGACGAGATCGAGGCCCTGATCCATGGCGGGAAGCTCCAGGAATTTGTTAAGAAGCTGGAGTACTATGACAGCCAGGCCTCCCCGATCCATCGCGATCGGTCGAGGTCACCTAGAAAGGCGAGCCCGCAAAGGCATCCAGAGACTTCGAAAAAAGCCGGCAAGAGGCCCCTGAGCAACAATCACCCCACAAAGGGCATGATCCTTATGATCGCGGGAGGACCAACAGGGGGTGATACTAGATCCTCTCGAAAGAAAGTTGGCAGGAAGCTCCGGTATGATTGGTTTGCCCTCGAGGATCCGGATTACCCCCGACAGGTCAATGCTATCGAGGGATGCTCGATCGAGTTCACCGAAAATGACAGGATCCCTGTCCAGAGTCCAGAAGGTCTGACTGAGCAACCCGACTATCCTGTGGTGGTAATGGCCGACGTAGCCAACTTCGCCATTACCAAAACTTTAATTGACAACGGAAGCTCAGCCAATGTCCTATTCTACTCGACCTTAAAAAAGATGGACATGGGAAAAATCGACTTGGAGCCGGTGAGGACGCCCCTGGTAGGCTTTGGGGGGTCCCAGATTCACCCCTTGGGGCAAATCAAATTGCCAACATCCCTCGGCAAAGAGCCCCACCGATGGACCTTGATGGTGAACTACCTAGTGGTGGACGCCCCCTTTGCCTATAATCTAATCCTGGGCCGACTGGCGCTTAATGCATTCCGTGCAGTGGTCTCGACTTACCACCTCATGATGAAGTTCCCCACCGAGACTGGGATCAGACAGGTGAGATGCGATATAGTTGACGCATGGACCTGCTATTCAGTCTCACTTGGGATGAAGCCTGGGTCCTCGAAAAGGAAATCACCCGAGGCCAGCTCGGATAACGACTCCGGATGGGCAGAACTGCCCCCGACGAAAACGAGGAAGCTCGAGGACAGCAGGATCGAGCCCACCGGAGAATCTAAGACCATCGAGTTGGAGCCCGGTAACCCCGAGAAAACGACCAAGATAGGGGCTCAACTCGATCAAACTAAGGAGATGATGCTTGTTCACTTCTTGCGAGAGAACAAGGATGTGTTCGCGTGGCAGCCCTCGGACTTCCTTGGAATAAGCCCCGAGGTCATTGTACACCGCTTGAATGTCGATCCCACATTCAAGCCTGTTAAACAGAAAAAGAGGGTCTTCGGGGCCGAAAGAAACAAGATAATCGAGGGGGAGGTGAATAAGTTGTTGAAGGCCGGCTATATCATGCCTATATACTTCCCGGAGTGGCTGTGCAACGTGGTAGTGGTCCCCAAAGGGCAAGGAACGTGGAGAATGTGCAATGACTTCACGGACCTCAACAAGGAGTGCCCAAAGGACCCCTACCCACTCTCTCGAATCGATCAGCTTGTCGATTCGATGGCAGGTTGCGAAATGATGAGTATGATGGATGCCTATCAAGGGTACTATCAGATCTCCATGGCCCCGGAAGACCAATCCAAGACTTCGTTTGTGGTGGAGATGGGGGTCTACTGTTTCCTGGTTATGCCATTTGGCCTCAAGAACGCGGGGGCGACCTATCAAAGGTTAGTGAATCTTATCTTTAAAGAGTTGATAGGACGGATTGTCGAGGTGTACGTGGATGACATGATCATTAAGAGCCCGGAGGAAAGAGACCATCTCGAACACCTTAGAGAGGTGTTTCAAGTACTAAGGGAATTTGGTTTAAAACTCAACCCCTCGAAATGCACGTTTGGAGTCCGAGGGGGGAAGTTTCTGGGTTACATGGTTAGCGAGAGAGGGATCGAGGCCAATCCAGAGAAAATCGAGGCTCTGCAAAAGATCAGGTCCCCCAAATCAGTCAAGGACGTCCAGAGGCTCTGCGGCCAAATTGTCTCATTGAACAGATTCATATCTCGGTCGGCGGACAGGAACCTCCTCTTCTTCAAAAAATTGAGGAAAGTTCCTGATTTTTCAGTGGACCTCCGAATGCGAGCAAGCCCTACGCGAGCTCAAAGAATATTTGGCCGCCCCGCCTCTGCTAGCAAAACCGAACCCAGGAGAATAGCTGTACGTGTATCTCGTTGTATCTCTAGAAGCTGTCAGCTTAGTAATTGTGGTAATAAGAGATCGGAAGCACCTACCGGTATATTACCTCAGCAAAGTGTTGCAAGGGCCAGAAAAGAACTACCTGGAGATAGAGAAATTTGCGTTGGCCCTCATCCACTCCGCAAGGAAGCTGAGACAGTACTTTCAGTCACATTCAATGGTAGTGCTTATCGACCAGCCTCTCCGGCAAGTCATCTCAAAGCCTAACACGTCGGGCCGGCTTACCAAGTGGGCTATAGAGCTCGGGGAGTTTGATATATCATATCAACCAAGAACTGCCATCCAAGCCCAAGTGCTAGCTGATTTCCTCCTCGAAAGAGTGGGGTTGCCGAAAGAAAGTCCGCCTATCACCGAACCTTGGCTCCTGCATGTAGATGGGTCCACCACCACGCAAGGAGGGGGAGCTGGGATCACCCTACAGAGCCCAGATGGTGATGTAGTGGAGTTCGCTATCAGGCTCAATTTTCCTGTCACAAATAATGAAGCAGAATATGAGGCCCTCATAGCTGGCCTCGAATTGGCAATTTGAGAAGGAGTCTCCCATATCCGAGCCTTCACTGATTCTGTCACGACCCGGAAAAATACCCTTTTATTTATAAAATAAAATTGGACAGAAACGCGCAACGGTAATATTTTCATAGTTGTATAAATAATTATTTTCACATATAATTATTTATACAACTATGAAAATATTACCGTTGCGCGTTTCTGTCCAATTTTATTTTATAAATAAAAGGGTATTTTTCCGGGTCGTGACAAATGGTATCAGAGCCGCTTGCCAGCCGGAATACTGGGAGCTAAGTGCTCTGTGGGGCAAAGTGCTACGCATACGGGAGCCACCGCTTGAGCCCGCAGAGCAAATGTTACGTCTTGAGCCCACGAGGCCAAGTGCTATGTATTGAAAGTCTTGAGCCCACGAGGCCAAGTACTATATGTCTTGAAAGTCTTGAGCCCATGAGGCCAAGTACTACTTCTTGAATGTTTTGAGCCTGCGGGGCAAAGTGCTACGTGTGCGGGAGTCGCCTCTTGAGCCCACAGGAGCCACCTCTAGAGTCCCGACGCCTGGCAGATGGTATTGGTATGTGTGACTTTTGCTACAAAACTTCTAGTGTATCTATTGAATTTTGTATTTGATTGGAATATATTTTGGGTTCTAAACTCTTTTGTGAAAGCATATTTTTGGAAAAATACCCTCAACTCTTTTACAAAATAAAGTTGAATTTCGAGGACGAAATTCTTTTAAGGAGGGGAGGATGTAACGACCCGGTAATCTGTAATATTTAAATAATTGATTTAAAATCTTTTGCTTCTTGTAAATGTTATTATTACTTGTTGTTTTCAAATTTTCGTCTGCTTTTGCGATTAACTTACAATTTGAACGGTAAAGTGTCAATTTTCGAACTTTCTATGTCCTAAATTGCAATTTTCGAAAATATAACTAAAACATTTTTAATTTCTGGAAAATATACATATAATTTCAGATTTATAAACATTAAATTTCATAATTTTGGAATTTTTCTAAATTAATTATGAATTTTCGGATTTTATGCCCAAAAACCCTAATTTTATGCCCTAAAACCCTAATTTTAGGTTTTTAACAATAAAATAAAGGCAAATTCGAATTTTATCTAAAACAAGTAGATAATTTCAGATCTTATACAATTATGGCAATAAAATAAAATCAGATTTTGGTTGATTTTCTTTAGTATTTTATTAAAATATCCTACACTAATAGAAGATGAATTTCTTCTAGAATTTATACACTTGTGTGGTCTTCTATCATTTAGATTCATGACTCATGGATTAGGGTTACACCAAGGCTAGAAATAGATGAGGGAGGTGGAAGATTTCATTTAATTAGGCATTTAATTTTAAGCCTAGTTGGGAGATTTGCATTAAATAGGGAGATTTGCATTTATTAAAACTTGGTCCTCAAGTCTTGGCTTCTATCCTCATTCTCCACTATAAATAGGACCTCCCACACACTTCCCCACCCCCAAAAACGTCCTCACACCTTCACACACTATACTCTCTCAAGTTTCTTCCACAAACATCATCCTTTCACTCTTCTTTACACCCCTTTCAAGTATAAACTAAGGTAGAAACCTACTTTGATTTCATAAGTGTTTTCTTTCCTTCTTTTGAGTAGGATCTTCCTACAAGGCAAGCTTCCATACTCTTGTGCCAAGCTATGTAAAATACACAAGCTTGATTGGCCTTGAGTGATAGCTTTTGCCAAACATGCCCTCCAATTTTTGGGCTTAGAGATATTTGCTCCATGTTTATATGCTTTATTCATGATGAAATGATTGTCTTGTTATTGTGCTCATAAAGTGTGATTAGTTCTTAGGATTCTCTCTTGATTTACTCTTTGATAGGTATTTTGTGTTTGTGATGTGCTTAGGAAGGTTTATTAGATATGTTATGGTTAACTTGTTAGCTAGCAAATCTATGCAAATATGTTAGATCACAAATCTTACTATCTTTATGTATATGAAGTAGTTGTTTTTAAGTATGTAAACTAATTTTCTTGCAAAAATGGTATTTTTGAGAAGAAAACATATTGATCTTAAAAAGTGTTTAAAAGTAAGTTCGTAGTTACATAAGTATACTAATTTTCTTATTAAACATATCAAACTTATACACATATTTATTTTTCTTAAAAGAAATGAGATTTGTTATACATATACCAATTTTTTCATAAACTTCCATGATTATGTGATTATGTGATATTATGTGAATGGGCCCAAATGTGCCGGAGTGGTTTGGGTGTGTTCCGCCGGGACATACTATTGAGTAGCCGGTTTTAAGAGTTCACACTCCCTCCATCTCCTAATCCCCCCTTGGGTAGACGGAGTGTTCTACTCAAGAGAGAGGGTCGTAGGAAAATATTCGGCGTATGCCCGGGATACGACCACCGGAGGATAAGGCAGGCGGGAGAAATGTGCTGGTTGTATATTCGGCATGGGTAGTCATAAGGGTCACTGTTAGGTGACGAAAGGTAGAAAAGTGCAAAATGTGTGCTTTATACGTGCTTTATGTGCAACTATCACCCGAGCACCTTATGTAATTGAAGTATGTGTTTCTACTCAACATGTGTTGATGTTGAATATGTATTATGTTTTAGATGAGACCGAAATTGTGGAAGAAGAAGAACCGTTCGAGGCATTTTATTAGAAAGAAAGATGTTAGATTCCGCTGCGTACTCGCCTTTGGTTTTTACTTGTCGCTTGCAAGTTGTTTAGTGATACGATGTAACTTGTATTGATTTTGGCGTTTCATATGTACTGAGTTTAAATAGACTCTTGTATGTACATAGTAATAATATTAATAAAGCATGGATTACCTGGGTCGTCACAGATTCTCAACTAGTTTCTAATCAGATCGGGGGAATATACGAAGCCCGGGATGCCATGATGACCAAGTACCTCGAATATGTTTCCAAGCTGAAGGAAAGTTTCAAATCTTTCACTTTGGAGCAGATTCCGAGGGAAGAAAACGAGCGCGCAGACGCTTTGTCTAAATTTGCAAGTGCCCTGAAAGGCACGAGGGATCATGTATTCAGGTTTCAAACTCTCGACACCTCTGCAATCCATGAGGGGGGCACCCCAATCCTGCCTATCCAGCCCCTCGAACCCAGTTGGCAGGATGAAATTCGCGCCTTCTTGTCGGGAGAAGAGATTTCTGACCAAAACCAGTCGAGGAGGCTAAGAAGACAGTGTGTGAGATATGCCTTAGACAGCGAGGGAAGGTTATTCCGAAAATCTTTTCTGGGACCCCCGCTCAGATGTCTCCTCCCCTCGGAAGCTCGAGAGGTAATGCAATCTATTCACGAGGGGAGTTGTGGGAATCATGCGGGAGGGAGGTCACTATCCAAAAAGATTATGAGAAGTGGTTTTTATTGGCCAACTATTCTAAAAGATGCATTTGAATACACTCGAAAGTGGCCGAAGTGCCAACTTTATGCCAACCTCCCTCACAAACCGGTTGCTGAGATGGTGAATGTGGAGATTTCATGGCCCTTCGATCAATGAGGAATCGATGTAGTTGGACCTTTCCCTATGGGAAAAGGCCAAAGGAAGTTCGCCATAGTGGCCGTGGAATACTTCACTAAGTGGGTCGAGGCGGAGGCCGTTCCCAAAATTACCGATGCCTCGGTCCGGTCCTTCATATGGAAAAATATCATTTGCCGTTTTGGGGTCCCTCGAGTGCTGATATCAGATAATGGCACCCAGTTTCAAAGTCGAGCCACGACAGAATGGTGTCAGAGTCATGGCATCGAGCAACGGTTCACATCCGTGGGAAATCCCCAAGCTAATGGTCAAGTGGAGGTAACTAACCGCATCATTCTCCAAAACCTTAAAACTGTGCTGGGTGCTTTCAAGGGAGAATGGGCGGACGAGTTACCGGGGGTCTTGTGGGCTTATCGCACCACCCCTCGAACAGCAACGGCAGACTCCCCGTATGCCTTAGTATACGGGTCCGAGGCAGTCATTCCAGCGGAAATATTGCACGATACAGCTAGAGTCGCGTTTTTCAACGAGTCTAGGAATGAGGAGAACCGAGCTACGGAGCTAAATTTGCTCGAGGAAAGAAGAGGTGCAGCCTGGTCGAGGATGCACAAATATCGAGCCTCCATGGCCCGAGCATACAATAAGGGAGTACGCCCCAGAAATTTCCAACTTGGTGACTTAGTCCTTAAAAAGGTTGAAGTATCCAAGCATGTGGGAAAATTAGACCCTAACTGGGAGGGACCTTACAAAGTTGTGTATGTACGCAGAAGATCTTGCGTACATACGCAACGTCTGCGACAGCAATTAACAACTTTTCGTGTTTGACTGAGGTGCTGATTTGGAAAGATTTGTTAGATGTTTCTCTACCACTTTTGAGTCCAGATTCATGCGGAATTCAAGGGGAGATGTTTTTTTTCAGATCTAGATAGATGAGAACTTGGAGACGCTTTTAGACATTCATCATTCTGGTTCTTTTTAGTTTTTAGTTTTTTACTTTTTTTCTGCTTGGGTTTTCATTTCTTGTGGAGTTTGTGGAGAACGGAAGAGGAGGAAAACAAGAGGAAGGGAAGAAACAACCGAACGAGGAGAGTTCCACGCCTGAGAATTCCAACAATTAAGTTCCCTTCTTCTCTTTTCATGAATTCTCTTGCATTCTTCGTTCTTATGTTCAATTTCTTTATGAACTAATTTAAATTAAGTGTAAGGATGGTGTAATTCATTGATTTTTTGCTATTCTATGAAAATCCTACGAGTTTGAATTGGTTTTCATATATTGTCTTTGTTGTGTGATTCTTGTTTAACGGTTAAATACGAGGTTAGGGTTTGATCACCCCTAATTATCGAATTTGGGAATCGTGATGAGGTCGAGAGACGATTCACGATATTAGCTCTAATTAGACAAGATCAATTGGGTTAAAGTTGCATGAGAATGAATTTAACTTTGATTGAGCCTTAAGGCAGTGTTTAAAAATTCATACAAATACTTTGAAAGTTGGGATTAATTGAATGAGAATTGGTTAGTCTTAGGCTTAGAGGAATTGTATGAGTAAATTCCACAATGCTCGAGAGAGATTGTGGATATATTCGTTCCTAGGCTTCACACAACTACGAAAACCACTCAAATTGGGGATTGGATTAGACTAGCAAATTACGTGAATGAAACCACCTTACACTTGTTTTTCTCGCCTTGATTATTTGGTATTATTGTTATTCGTAAGTCGTTTTTATTAAGAAAATTAGGATTTATTTAGAAAATCACAACCACTATTCAATTTGATCAATTTAGATAAGCAACACAAGTCAATTTCACGGGCTAAATCACAATCCCTGTGGATTCAACACTCTACTCACTTTCTATATTACTTGTACGACTGCGTGCACTTGCGTAAAATCCACAACAAGTTTTTGGCGCCGCTGCCGGGGATTGGCGGATTTGACTGTGATACTCGCTTGTGTGTTTATACTAAATTCTTTCTTTTTAGTTATTTATTTATTTATTTTTGTTATTTGTTTTTGCTGTTGAGTTGTGTTCCTTCGTGTGTAGGTGCTTTGTGGTGCATGATCACGAGGCGTACAAGTTCACGAGCTGAACTAGTACCTTTGGACCTTGAGATTGAAAGAGCTAACAGAAGGAGGAACGTGGCGAGAAGAGCTATGATAGCTCAGGAACGAATTATGGCTGACAATCAGCACGTGGGTGTTAATGGTGACAATGATCAAAATGCCCCACCTGGTGATCAAGATGCAAGAACATTACGGGATTACATTGCACCCCAAGCCGAAGGAGCGAGAACGGGGATACAAAGGCCGCGCATTGAGGCAAACAATTTCGAGATCAAACCGGCCTTATTGAACATGGTGACTAATAATGTGCAGTTCTACGGCCTGCCGAATGAAGACCCCCACCAACATCTAGATAACTTTCTAGAGTTATGTGACACCATCAAGATCAACGGGGCATCGGACGATGCAATAAGACTAAGGAATTTTCCTTTTTCTTTGAGGGATAAAGCCAAAATTTGGCTCAATTCAGTGCCTAGCGGGTCCATAACCAATTGGGAACAGCTGTCAAATGCGTTTCTAACGAAGTACTTCCCACCGGCTAAGACAGCCAAGTTACGTAATGACATTTCCACTTTTTCCCAAAATGGGTGGGAATCATTATACGAGGCGTGGGAGAGGTATAAGGAGCTGCTAAGGAGGTGTCCTCACCATGGACTACCTAGATGGATGGTGGTGCAAACAGTTTTACAATGGATTGGGGGTCAACACTAAGTGCACAATTGATGCAGCAGCTGGAGGTTCTTTGGTTACAAAGACCGTGGATGATGCGTACAACCTAATTGAGGAGATGGAGATCAACAACTACCAATGGTTAGCGGAATCTACCACTCAAAAGAACCGAGGGGGTAAGTTAGAGCTCAATGCCATTGCATCACTCCAAGCTCAAGTAAGCGCTCTAACTCACAAGTTGGATTCCCTGAATGGTAATAATTTAAATGTTAGCCCTAAGCCTTCTTGTGAAGTTTGTGGTGATTTTAATCATGTTTCCACTGATTGCTCGTTTGGGAGTCCATTTTCTGTTGTTTCTAGTGAGCAGGTAAATTTTGTGGGAGCAAACATGCATGGAAATATGCAGGGGAGGCAAGCTAACAACCCATACTCCAACACATACAACCCAGGGTGGAGGAATCACCCTAATTTCTCTTGGGGTGGTCATAATGTGAATAGGCCACAGCACCCATCTGGATTCCAACAAAACTACCCGCCCCAGCAAGAGAAGGCGAGCCCCCTAGAGACAAAGATGGACAAATTCATTGATGTCTTGGGGGCTAAAATAGCTTCACAGGAGGAGAGTTTGAAAAGGATCGAAGGGAAGTTCGATCAAATTGCCAAGAACCACTCGGCATCCATTCAAAATCTGGAGGTTCAAGTGGGCCAATTGGCCAATGCATTGACTAACAGGGTCCACGGAAATCTTCCAAGTAACACTGTAGTGAACCCGAGGGAGCAATGCAATGCGATTACGCTAAGGAGTGGAAAAGAGTTGGAGCCGCCAAAGATATCAAATGCTGGAAGGAAAGAAGATGAAGAGGTCAAAGTACGTGAGGATGCAAAGGCCAATGAGGCAAAAGAAGAGGGGAAGCAAGTTGATCAAGCTCCAGTGGTGAAAACAGCAAACCCCTATGAGACGAAGGTGCCATTTCCACAACGCTTGAGGCAAGCTCAGCAAGAACACCAAAGGAAGCAGTTCCTTGATATTTTCAAGAAACTACACATTAATATCCCGTTTGCTGAGGCATTGGCGAACATGCCACATTACACCAAATTCTTGAAAGAGATCATTGTGAATAAGAGGAAGCTAGAAGAGTTCCAGACTGTGGCATTAACGGAGGAGTGCAGTAGCATCATTTCTCAAAAGTTGCCCTTGAAATTGAAAGATCCAGGGAGTTTTACTATCCCTTGCATGATTGGTAAATTTGAATTTTCCAAGTGTTTGTGTGATCTGGGGTCTAGTGTTAACTTGATGCCTTTGTCTGTTTTCTGGAAATTAGGTGTCGGCGACTTATCCCCCACCACTGTATCCTTGCAATTGGCGGATCGATCACTCAAGCGACCTGTGGGGGTAGTGGAGGATGCCCTAGTCAAAGTTGGGAAGTTCATTTTTTCAGTGGACTTCGTGGTGCTTGACTTTGAAGCTGATAGAGAGGTACCGTTGATTCTAGGAAGGCCATTCATGAACACGGGGAGAGCATTAGTAGATGTAAATGCAGGGAAGTTGACTTTTCGGCTTGGGAACGAAAGTATTGACTTTGACGTGTTCAAAGAAGTTAAACGCCATATTGAGGATGACCACTGCATGAGGATAGATGCATCTGATGATTGTGTGAGAGAGGTGATGGAGAAAACTGAGAATGAGAAGGAAGTAAAGAATTTAGAGAGTGAGAAGGATAAGGGAAAAAATCAACAGGAGTTTGAACACATGCCAGAAACCTTGAGCCCTATATTAACATCAGGCATTCAAGCCCCCAAAGTAGAGGTTAGGTCAATACCACAAAACTCGGAATATGCCTCTTCGGAGGAGAACAAAGCCTTACAAATCATCTTAGGTCCTCCTTTGACTAGGGAGCAAAAGAGGAGAATTGTGAGGTTCATCAAAGGTAGAATCAAAGCAATGGGGCACCAAATTGCAAACGTCAAGAGTATTAGGCCTTCCATAGGCATACGTGAAGTTTTGACGGAAGATGATGCAAGACCGAGAAGAGAAGCAAATAAGTTGTACGATGCCCGCACTATAGAAAAGATGTCCGACAAGGGACAACAACGAGGACATTTCATGGTGAATGGCCAGTGTTTGAAGGCATATGTGAGTGGAGATGTGGACCGAGGAGGGTCGACATCATACATCGACCTCATTCTTTAAAAGTGTCGAAAGGAGTCGAGCTAAAGACTTTAAACAAGCGCTTTTTGGGAGGCAACCCAAATTTTATTTTATTTTATTTTTATTTATTTTTTTATTTTTGTATTTCTTGTGTTTTTGTTTTCTTTTTGTTTTGTGTGTTTTTGTTTGGATAGACTATTTGAGGTTTTGATGTGATTTTTGGTTGAGTTGTTGGTTTTGCAGGGGATTTTCGGTTCTGGAAATTTAGGTACTTACGCGAGAAATTTTGCGTAGCTACTCAGTTTGGTAAAGCAGCCGCGCACCGCCTGCACTAGAGCAACCCCTGTCTCCAGCGCAGCCGCACCACACAGTTCCGCACCACTACCCGAGGAGGAGGAGGAGGATGAGACCGAGTTCTATGATGCTGTCTGACATCAGGTGTTTTCTATCCTTTTCTTTGCTTTCCGTTTGTGTCTCGCTTTCGTCGTTTTTTTGTGTGTCAGTTGTGACTTGTCTAGCCTTGTTTTCTGTACTTTGGGGACAAAGTACCCTCTAAGTGTGGGGGGGGATTTCAATTGCCTAGGAGAAGACTTTTGAGGTTAATTGTTGTTAGCTATGTGTATGGAATTTGAACAAGAATTGTATATCGGCTAGGAAACCCGGACAACCAGACGAAAAGAGTCATCTTTGATGATTCGTGTCCTGGTATAACAACGCCACGTATGGTTCAAGTTCAATTCCATTGCGTTCAAGCAAAATTTTTGGTAATAATGACTGTATGTTGGACGTTTGAAAAACTACTTTGTGTCGCGCTGTTTGTTTTGTGTCATTCTTGGAATGCACATGCCTTGTTGAAATTCCTTATTCGATGATGATTTTTTTTGCTATGAAACACTATGTTTGGAACAATGAACATGCATGAAGCATTTTGTGTGCACTTGAAGAATGATTGTTGTTGTTTTGCTACCCCCTAATCATTTTGAGCACATAGTTGGAGCAATGATTGCTAAATGATTTAGTGAAAATTTATATTTTGTGAGAGGTCTCGCATGTGCTTTAATGCATTAGGACACTAGAATCGATTTGATTTCTTGTCGAGGCGAAATCCTAGACTACGTTAAATTGGGAAGATGACTTAGGCCATTTTTGGAAAAATTTTGAGCCTTAATTGCCTATTTGTTTGCTAAACGTAGCCCTTGAGTCTCTCTTGAGCCAACATTGTGCTTAGTTCTCTTGATAGCCACATTACAAGTCCAAAAGCACAATGTCTACATATCTTAATCCTTTCTATGCACTTTACTTGAATTGTGATAATTGTGGAGTTATGTTGTGGATATGTGGAATTATGAGGGGATTAAGTGGAGGGTTATACGTATACTTGATTTCGGGATATACTAGCTCGCTTCAAAGAAAAAAAATTTGATGAAAAAAAAAATGTGAAAAAAAAGAAGTGTGAAAAAAGAGGAGAAGAATTGAGGAAAAAAAAAAAGAAAATGAAAGAAAAAGTGAGCTAGCACTCTCAAACACATAATAAAAAAAAAATTTACATGGAGAGTGATGGTTTTGAATAAGTTTGGGGGAGTGGAATGCTTGAAGGATGTTCTAAAAACTCGAACTTGTCCAATTTAAGTAACTTGGGTGCATGAGCCACACACTTTTCTATATTTTCCTACCCTTCACCCAAGCCCTACATTACAAGCTTAATTAAGTCCTATCGATTCCCAGTTTATCGTTGTCTACATTAGTGGAGATAAGAATGAAAAACCGACTTATGGAGTCCACTTTTTGCGCCTATCGCAGGAATATAAATTGATCCGATTGTTGGTGATTGTTGCTCTTGATCATATCACACACGATAACACGGGGGATGCTTGACAATGATGGTTGTTTGCAGAGTGTACATGAAATTGTAATTGTTTGCACATTAAACCAATAACATAGTGCTTAATAGTTTCTGAGGAAAATAAAATGGAGTTTTGCTTTGGTGCGTGGTGTTCCAAGAATGAACTTTGATTATGTCCAATTCCCTTGTGTTGTCAATTTTGAGTTGCTCGAGGGCGAGCAACATTTAAGTTTGGGGGAGTTGATAAGTCCGTAATTATAATTGATTTTTATATTTATTTTGTAGGACTTATCAAGTTTTTTTCTCATTTAGGGCCTTATTATGCGTAAGTTTGAGCAAAATCGTTGTTTTGTAGGTAAGAAGGGAAAAAGACCATAAAGGGCATGAAAAATGGAATCAGAAGCTGCGTATTTACGCAAACTATTTCGAGTAACAACCCAATGCAAGCAATTCAGAGGAAAAATGGCTGTAAAAATATGTATGTACGCAAGAAATCTTGAGTACTTACCTAAGGCCAGCAAGTTGAAGAAAAATAAATCTGTAAATTTGTGTATGTACGCAGAAGATCTTGCGTACATACGCAACGTCTGCGACATCAATTAACAACTTTCCGTGTTTGACTGAGGTGCTGATTTGGAAAGATTTGTTAGATGTTTCTCTACCACGTTTGAGTCCAGATTCATGCGGAATTCAAGGGGAGATGTTTTTTTTCAGATCTAGATAGATGAGAACTTGGAGACGCTTTTAGACATTCATCATTCTGGTTCTTTTTAGTTTTTAGTTTTTTACTTTTTTTCTGCTTGGGTTTTCATTTCTTGTGGAGTTTGTGGAGAACGGAAGAGGAGGAAAACAAGAGGAAGGGAAGAAACAACCGAACGAGGAGAGTTCCACGCTTGAGAATTCCAACAATTAAGTTCCCTTCTTCTCTTTCCATAAATTCTCTTGCATTCTTCGTTCTTATGTTCAATTTCTTTATGAACTAATTTAAATTAAGTGTAAGGATGGTGTAATTCATTGATTTTTTGCTATTCTATGAAAATCCTACGAGTTTGAATTGGTTTTCATATATTGTTTTTGTTGTGTGATTCTTGTTTAACGGTTAAATACGAGGTTAGGGTTTGATCACCCCTAATTATCGAATTTGGGAATCGTGATGAGGTCGAGAGACGATTCACGATATTAGCTCTAATTAGACAAGATCAATTGGGTTAAAGTTGCATGAGAATGAATTTAACTTTGATTGAGCCTTAAGGCAGTGTTTAAAAATTCATACAAATACTTTGAAAGTTGGGATTAATTGAATGAGAATTGGTTAGTCTTAGGCTTAGAGGAATTGTATGAGTAAATTCCACAATGCTCGAGAGAGATTGTGGATATATTCGTTCCTAGGCTTCACACAACTACGAAAACCACTCAAATTGGGGATTGGATTAGACTAGCAAATTACGTGAATGAAACCACCTTACACTTGTTTTTCTCGCCTTGATTATTTGGTATTATTGTTATTCGTAAGTCGTTTTTATTAAGAAAATTAGGATTTATTTAGAAAATCACAACCACTATTCAATTTGATCAATTTAGATAAGCAACACAAGTCAATTTCACGGGCTAAATCACAATCCCTGTGGATTCGACACTCTACTCACTTTCTATATTACTTGTACAACTGCGTGCACTTGCGCAAAGTCCGAACAGCAGCCTCCTCATCCGCCGCTCTCTTATGAGAGCCCTCAGTGCCCCCTTCGCGAATGGAGACCCCCGGCAAGACCCTTCGAGGGGCGGCACCCTTAAGACTTGGCCGGGTTGAAGGCGCTGACTGTGCTGTCCCAATGGGGGGGCTGGCAGAACTTACCCTAGTTCAAGGCGAAGCCTCGGTGGGAGTCCCAGTTGACGTCGGCCTTGGCGGAGGCCTTAGAGGAGTAGTAGCGGGGGCCGGCGCCCTAGGAGCTGGAGTCGGCACCGAAGTGGGAGCCTCTGTTTGAGGCGCTGTTTGTTCCGTGGGTGCTGGGCCACCCTCATCGCCCCTTGGGGCCGTTGCCTCCTTGGCCGGTGACGCCCCCTCTGTTGGTTTAACCCCCTCGGCTGATCGAGGGATCTCAGCCTCTGTCTTTTCCCTCGGGGCCCCAACCCCTTGGCTGGAACCCTCCCCGGCCTCAGTATCCTTCCTTGACCGTCTCGTCTTTTGAGTGACGGGTCTGTGAAACGGCGTCACCCTGGGTTGTGGGGGCTGGGTTTAGCGCCTTTGGCGGTCGAGCCTCGCCAACAATGCTTTACGTGCGTCCATAAGAATTTGTAAAGCTGCAAAAACAAAGACTATTATCCTGCAAGAACCTCGACAAACAATATAAAATGCAGAAAAAACGAGGAGAAGAAGACTTAGGCCCTAAGGTGGTTCTTGTTAAAGGGTTGACACCGCGTACCGGGACGCTCGCCGGGGCCGGGGTCACCAGTAATGTTCGAGAGGTGGCACGTGCAAAGTATGTCCTCGGAGGTTAGATAAACCGCACACATCCTCCCCATCTTCGCCAAGTCCCCCACTTTCCCCTCGTCAAAGCTTGGCTCCTCGTGGAACTGGTTTCGATTGAGTATTGGAGGTTGACGCCAGTTCGAAGGCATCCTCAACTGCCCTCGATCCTCCACAAAGACAAACTTCCTCTTCCATCCCGATCCATGGGAGGATTTGAAGCCGTCCAACACCTTCGAGGAGCCGGAACGAGCCGACAGATACAAAAACCCAGGCTCATCCTCAGCCGATTCGCCTGGGCCTGATCGAACCGATTCATTCGATCTAAAAAACTCCAAAAAATTGGCGGGGCTTGCCTCTTCCTTCAAACACTTCATGATCACCACGAAGGCAATGATGATCATGATGGAGTTTGGCACCAATTGACAGGGGCAAACCCCAGTGAACTCCAATAATCGCCGGACTTCGGAGGGAAAAGGAAGGCGCAATCCCGCCTCGAAGTGATGAAGATTGAGGGCCACACACCCTTCCCTTGGCTCCACCATGTTCTCCGTTGGGCCCGGCATGTGAATGGGGAACTGAACCCCATATTATTCCCTGATTTTATCGACCTCTGCCACTGTAATGTTGCTGGAGATATCCCGTGGGACAGAGGTCGTCTGAAATTTGCCCATTCTGCACCTCGCGCCTTCGGGCTCTTTGCCGGGGACCCGCTCGGTCCTGCGTCCCCCCTAGCGGGCCCCGACGTCTTTCTCTTGGGGTGGGGGCGAACAACCTCCGGCGCATTGCCCGGCGTCTCGCCTCTCGTGCCGCCCTCTGACGGCGCCCCGACAAGCGTAGCTCCTGTGTCCTCACTGGCGCGACCCGTCCCAGTGCCTGAAATCGACTGGGAGGGGAGGTGAACCTCCCTCTCCGCCGCCAAGTCCTCAGGTGTGGGGTCAGATTCATCCAGTATCTTTCTCTTTGGTCCCATGACGGCTAGGGTTTTTTACAAAAAAGAAGGGAAAATTTGAGAAGGAAAAGAAGATTCACCTGGAATGGCGACGAGAACTTGAGAATGTTGTGAATGTGGCGGAAATCCTTAAGCCAGTCGTTTGAATAAGTATAGCAGGTGGAAGGAAAAATCGGATTGTGGTGAAACCCGCAACTATTTATAAGTTATACGGGAAATCACCCACCATTATGGCACCTCGGGCACGATAACCCATAAAGGCCTGCAATAATGGCGACAGAACACGCCCTTTCGCGTGAAAACCCTTCAGCCGCCCAAAATTAATGGCTGGGGACATGACACGTCCCCCCCCAAATAGACGCGTGGGCTGACAGGCTGAAAATGTGCGGCTCTTCATACCCTAATGGCGCTTCAAATTCAAAAAACGAAAGGACGTCTGACATCCTGCTAATAAATGCACTCTTGAAGGCTGACGTCCTTGTCACACTCAAGAGTGGGGGGGCTAATGATGAGTCAAGTGCCATTTCACCATGCCACATCATCGTAATCTCCCAAAAATCACAAACCCGCCAAGTATGGAATTGCCGCCCTCGAAGTCATCAAGGCCCTCGAAAGGGCACACAAGCCAGCCTCGTTCCCTTAAGAAGACCCACAAGACAACAGGCTAACAAGGGTGCCCTCGAATGGAGAGATTGCCCTCGAAGTCCATCGAGGGCCAAATCCCACACTTAGCCGTTGTGAAGATGGGAACTTTGACGGGACAGGTACAGCTCGAGGTTACTGGCAGGCGCAGCCCACTGCCACCTACTGCATCACGTTGGCACAGGGGTCCATCTCATCAGACGTGGGCGCATTAAATGCCAAGTCATAAATACAATCCTTGGTCATAAATGCCCAAGATATCCATTTAATGCCGGTATGACCCCTCATTAAAGACGAGTGAGAGCAGCCGTCAAAAGACTGGAAAAAGGGGGACAAAAGGCACTTATTATAACAGCTACAGGGCTTAAAGTGATCGGATCCCACCAACCATGTTACATCAGGCTCCTCACTCTCATATAAAAGCTCCATACGGCTCTCCACTCAAGGGTAAGACACTCATTGCCTTGCAAACTAAGCTAATACCATTACTGTTCATCTTCTTCTTCTTCTTGAACCTACCACTAACTTGAGCGTCGGAGAGCCTACGCCGGGGCAAAACCGGCTAGTCTCACGTGCGCTTCTCCCTCTTTAGCAGGTGGGCCACCAGCAAATACTATTTCGGAGTGCGCAGTACTCGGACACGTGGATCAACCAAATCCGGACCGCATCATAATCATACTGTAAAATTATATAATTATTAGTCGTTGAATTTTTTTCTTAAAAATGTAAATATTTCACTCAATAGTTTTTCTTCAATGCTAATCATATTCTTATGAATCCATGTATCACAATCATTATATAAGTATGATATTCATCTTTTACTAATTTAAATAAGTCACAAATATAATTTAAATTATTTAATGAAATTATAATAGGAGAATAAAGAGTAAAAAATTTTTAATTATAATTTTTTTCATGCCCCAGTTTTTGAATTTAGATGCCCAAATTATTTTTAGCGGTTACTTAAATACGATTGTTGATTAAATTTCATTTTTCTTAAAATATAACAATATTCAGTAGTAGCAACATAGGTCAACTATTTTTCTTAATGAAATTCAAAAGAAAGAATATATTGAGAATCTATTAATTATCAAATTATTAAAAATAAAAAAGAAAAAAAGAAATTCTGTAAAGTATGATAATCAACTATATTATTTTAATTTATCATTACTAGTCTACTATTTAAGTGTTTCATGATTATATCCCGTTATAAGTGTATTAAGAGAGAGAGAGAGAGATTTTGAGTTAATACTTTTTTTTTTTTTTTGTTTTAGAAAAGAATCTGAAGAATAATCGTACTTTTATTTTATTATAGTAAAAGATGATTTTTTTAATTTTTCAATCTATGAGTAGATTTATACAAAAAAATAAAAAATAAAAACTATAAAAAGTAATTTATTAAGTGAAAACTTATTATTTTGAAGAAAATACAATAGAAGGAATAGTAGAAGTATGATCCACCTTAAGGTTGTGGGTACGATTCCCAGTGAATACCGATATTTTCCTAGTTTGATACTACCCTCTTCATAATATATAGTAGTCGTATTTCATGGTTATTTAATGATGATTGATTGTAATAGTCTGCTTTTCATGTGAAATATTGACGTAATTGGTTGATTGTAATAGATCGATTTTTTTAAAAAAAGTATGATCTACCTTAAAATTGCCATTTTAGTAATTATAAAGTTTAATGATCCCTTATTCTTAATTAGTTGAATATTATTCATTCTTTAATAATTTGAAAACATCCTAATCCATTATTTATAATTTTCCCCACGGATTATCGATTGTTTATTTATAAATTGTAGTTAAGTGTACATTTTATATTTTTATATTTTAATGCTTATTGGAAAGGGTTTGTCTAAAATAAGGTATTCTTTTTTTTTTTTTCCGATAGATCACAAGGGAATCCCTTTGAATTTGAATTACTCGCAGTGTAACATGTCTTGGTACAACAACTCAATAATAAAATCAGGGGCCACTTGGTCCCATACTTCTAATTCTGATGCATTACGTGCAGCGTCATTAGGTAATGCGTGTGCTACTCTATTCACCGTGCGTTTCACATGGGTAAAACAAATACTTTGGAACTTCGCCGATAAAGCCTCCACCCTCTTCACCACCTGCCACTAAAATGAAATGCACACCTCTTCCTTGTTCACAAATCTGATTAGCTGCAAGCAATCCCCATCAATTCTGACAGAGGAGAGACCCTTCGCAACTATCCATTCCAAGCCTTCACCAATGCCTCGGACTCCATCATCAGCGGGTCGCACAAGCCACGGGAACTCCAAGACTTTGCCCCAATAAATTGGCCCTTTTCATTTCATTCCTGATTACTACTCCAAACCCCCTGGTGTCATTGTTCTCACAGAAACCGGCATCGAACGCCATGCTAAGGTGTCCCACAGGTGGTGGGTGCCACCAATCCCATGATGGCTGCATACGGATTGAAGGGAGTTCCTCACACGTGGCCTCTCTTAGATCATGGATATATCTGTCCACCCGAGGTAGTGTAGCGTTAAAGCTTGGCGCAAGGTTCTCTGCATAAAATTTATTCCTCATCCACCAAATTCTCCAGCAAAGTAACATGAGTCGATCTCTCCCAACCTCGGCCCCTTTCCTCGAGACAGCACGGAACAGCGCAACCACCTCCCGATGGCACCCCGGAGCAGCCGTCGTCATGACCTCAGTCGTTGGACAAGCTGTAAAAAGATGCAGAGATGCCACTCTAGCTGCTCCACACAACAAGCACACATCATTGTCAAGGAAACCTCGGTAATTGAGGTTTACTCCGGCTTAGTTCTGGGTTAATATTAGGTACCCTAGTATGTCAGTAAAATGTGAGAGTACATATAACTTGTGCAGTAGGTTATAATTACTTGAAACTTGTTATATGATTTTGAATAACCTACTACTTTTTACATGCCTACGATTCTAAATTTTATTTAAATGTATGTGGTATATTAAACCGGCTTTACCTATCCATTCATTCACACCTTTTATTTTTTATTAACTTCTATTAAATGTATTTCATTTAATTTTATTGTGTCCGCAAATATGTATTCTATTACATCTTAATTAATATATCAATGTTAATCATCAAAATTATAATTTACATCAATTGCACCGTATTCTCAATTGTAAAAGTATAGAAACTAACTTGAAATTAAAAGTTGGTAAATCTAAATAAGAATGTAAAAAAAATATTAATAATAGATTTATAATTGAAATAAACATTATAAAATACACCATACAAACCAAAATATGTAAAATAAAAGAATCAATTTTTTTCTAACTTAAAATAAATTATTTTAACATTTGTCTCACCATCTCAATTATTATACAAGGTGTATCTCTCATCAACCATATATATTTCTAAATTTTTTTTATTTTTTTTAATTATTGCAATTGGTAATCTCTATTGAAAATTTTAATACTATAAAAATAAAATTATGAAAGGCAATTATAATATATCATATTTTCCAGTAACGATTATTTTTCCATGGCTTTTTACAAGATTAAGCTTGAAGAGGCATGGATTAATGCTATTTTAATCTTCTTAGAGTTTTGATCTCGTTTTTAGTTAACTTATACTATTGTAAAAAATATATATTTTTTAAACTTCTACCTCAAATTCTTTTTTTAAACTTTAACATTCTGTGGGAAATTACTTAGAATATATAAACATAATTTCGTGCTTTTTCAAAATGAGGAGAAATAAAGAAAATCAATGTTACGTAATTATTGAAGAAATATGGTCTTTTGAATTGTTTTAACTAAAAGATTATTATTTCTTTTTTGCACTAATTATTTTTATTTAATATTTACTCTTGTTTTCAAAAGTTAATTAAAGAAACACTAATATATATTTTTTATGTTAAATTAATGCAGAATTGCTATATTACTGTTTGTTTTATAATTAAACTTAAATTATTGAAAGACAATAAAATTTTGAACAAAAAAATATCCGTTGTTAATTGACGATTATTTAATCTATTTATTCAAATGACATCATATTAAAATATGCCACTTTATATCTCATTAACCATATTGTATATATTCATGGGAAAAAAATGGAGGACTATATCATACTTTTTAGTTAAATTTGTTTTTGAATTTAGGAGACACATTACTTGATATGAAAAGAAAATTCAATTTATGACAAAAGAAAAATATTAACCATAAATCAATAAGAAATACACAATTGACATAAATCAATATCGAAAATGGGAGAGAAATTGGGGTAGAGATTTTTGGGGATAAGGATGGGATCTTGAAATAGCTTATGAAAATATAATTTAATTATAAATTTGCCAACAAGTCGCTTGTAACAAAAAGGTTAAAAATCAGTTGATAAATACACGTGACAGCTTGTGAAGGCCCTACCCAATATTAGATATTACTAGCATATTTTTTTGTTTGTAGACAGCTCCAAATCACATGGTATATATTTTGAAAGATAAATATTCAACTTTTTCCTGGTTGTACCCTAAATTAATTGGTTTAAAATAGAATTATCTCATTAAAATAATGATTGACTAAGGTAAAAAAATAAAATAAAGGATATCACATCAAAACAATGGTTAACCACGAACAAAGTGCACCAATTTATCATTCCCTATAAACTAGGAATTGAAATTCAAGACAAAATATTAAAAAATGAAAAATATATAGTCATTTATTTCGCCCTCGATTAACATACGAAATTTTTAGAGCCTTTGTTACATATTAATGAGAAAGGACATCTGTAGCAAACAAAGAAAGGCAAATATATATATATATATATATATATAAGTGAGTAGTTTGACGACGTACTTCTACACTTCTAAACAAATTTCTCGTAAATTTAAATTAAAAAAATAATAAAGAGAATAGTATATATCTATACTATCTATAAATCTATATATTTTGATAAAGTATCAGCACCCTCTAATAATTATTTGATATTTTTAGTCCGACATTTTTTTATCTTTTTTCTCTCTCTTAGTTTCTCTCTCCTCTTTTCAACATGATATATTATTTCTCTTTATTTTCTTCTCTTCCCTCTTCTCTCATATCTTTATCTTTAATATTTGGTTTACTTTATCTTTTTATTTATTTTTTAATAGTAAAACTTAATTAATTTTTAGTCATTTTTTTTGTTTTTCATAATATATAAAATTATAAATTCCCAGTGAATGCGGCTATTTTTCTAGTTTAACATTAGTTTCTTCCTACTATATAGTAGTTTTATATAGTTATCACTTGATGATATTCAATTGTTATAATTTGCTCTTCATTTGGAATATGAATGCAATGATTGTTATAAATCATTGATGTAATTGACTGATTGTAATAGATTCATTTCAAAATAAATAAATAAATAACTAACTTTTGTATCTCACTTATTTTGATATGCTATTTGTTTTTTCAATTTTTATTTACTTCTCTCTCCTATTTGGTTTGACTCTATCTCTCTCTCTCTCACTCACACACACACGCGCGCGCGCACGCGCACACACTTTTAATATATTTCTTTATGTTTTTTTTTCTATTTGTTTTCATATTTTTATTTTACTTTAAATTATTTTACCTTTCACTTATCAATAATTTAAATGAATATTACAAACATTTTTGATAGTATAGATACTACCAAATTTTGAGCATAGTATACTTAAATTATATTTTATTTATTATGTACATACATTAAATGTGTTAATACTAGTAATATGTATATATATATATATGCATATATATATATATATAAACTCTTACAATAAACACAATCCGCACAAACTATAAAAGGGGGCAAGAAAATATGAGATTTTGTAATTCTTACAGGTTCGCCAGAACAAGGAAATAAATGCTTATTATATACACCCGGTGTAAAAGCAATGAATCATTAATCCACGTTTTTTGGTGTTTTTTCACCGAATGTATTCCTTTGAATAGGTTTAAAAAGTATTCCTCGAACTATATTTTTTAAAGTGAAGGTCAAGCAAACAATTTTGTCTTTGGATACAATAATTAAAAATATTTTAAAAAGTATTTTTATTTAAAACAACTTTGGATAGCTTATAAAACAAGTTTCTTTTAGACTTTTCTTGTCATTTTCTACATTTTTAAAAAGCTCACCCATCAGTTTTTTAACTGAAGTGCAATTTTTTTCTCAAAAAATAAGTACTTCTTTTTTAAGAAAAAAATCATTCAAACGAGCTCTTAAACATTTTTCAAGATGCCAAAAAAAAAAAAAAAAAGAAAAAAGTAAAAAGCCAGTCCCTACACCTATAAAAGCCACTCACTTGTACATTTCACAATTTTCTTGCAATTCTTTCTCCTTCCTCCATCTCCCCCTCCTTTGTCTTTCTCATTTCAAATTTCACATGCAAAACAAGCTCAATTATAGATACATATACAAAAATCATGTCTAGGTTGTACCCTCAAAATTTGAACTTCTCTCCTGCTAGAAATTTCCCTTCTCCACTAGAAATTTCCCTTCTTCCACATCCAAGGACCAACTCAAATGTTGAAAAGTAATGTTTTTCTTTTTCTTTTTCTTTTTTTTTTTTTGCAAGATTCTTGATTTTGTGTAATAATTGATTATTGTGTGTGTGTTTTTATGTGAATTATGTTAATCCTTTGTGTTATTTAATGGTTGCAGCCATTGCTTGATAGGGTTGTTGACAGAAAGGCAGAAGCTTGGATCCTTTCCGCAAATATTTCCCATGTGTAGGCAACTCTTGGATCAAGGTTGGATTTTGTAATAATCAATTTTTAAATTTAGTTTTAATGTTTTAAGGCCTTTATTTTTGTTATGGTTCTTTTGACAACTTTATGTGGATGATAACATGGTATTGATTTGCTCTCCAATTAACTAACTTTTTCAGTCTTTTAATGTCATCAATTGTTCAATGTTTAGATTTGTTGTCTCAATTTCTTGATTCTTCAAGTTTGCTTATAATGTTATGAGTTTCTAATAATGCTTTTAGATATATATATATATATATATATACATACATTCATATCATCAATGGCTATATCTCTTAATCAATCAAAAACATTTCTTAGATATAGTTCATTTAACAAAAAATCCTTGCTTGTACTAGCATGGAAAGCATTGGTGGTGGTTGGCGTTCATCG
Source organism: Petrea volubilis (assembly GCA_026212405.1). NCBI lineage: Eukaryota > Viridiplantae > Streptophyta > Magnoliopsida > Lamiales > Verbenaceae > Petrea > Petrea volubilis. The sequence continues at coordinate 2,703,303 of CM047880.1, forward strand.
GTGGGTTTTGTTTCCATACGTTATGCATTTGCAACACGACAAAAGAATTTCGTCAAAAAATACTTTTCTTATACGCTAAAGTGTAATAAAAAGTGATTTAAATGGGGTAAAATGTTAGGTGTGTGTTAATGTGCCAGAGTTCGTTCACATGATAATGCAATGCTCAGCGACTGCTTTATCCTTTCCGTTATATCTAGTTCTTGAATTTCAGCAAGAAAAATCGGAAGGAGATTTTTTTTTTTTTTTGTTTTCACTTTGAATGATATATAGTAGTACCATATGCTTTACTTTTTGATCATTTTCCTTTTTCCTTCGACTTTTTATTGTCAAAATCTAAGGTGAAACATGGCATTCGTGATTGTGATAATTATATGACGCGCATTTAATGTCATTATGTTATAAAAAATGAAAATGCTTTATTTGTAATAGAATTTGCGAATTATTTCAAATTTTGTAATGAGATGCTTTCTTGTACGCTAAAAATAAAATGAAATACTTGTTAAAGAATTCGTGTTCGTCATGTGCTAGAATAGTTGGATAAACTATCCTCTAATGAGATCGATCTAGAGTTATTCAATTGAAAGTTATTTTTAAGCTTCATAAAATCAGGGTAATTTTTGTAATTATGCAAACCTTAGAGGGAGGGTCTAATGCGTTTACACTAAAACTCAAGGGTTGTAAGTGTAATTATCCCTAGATATAATGGGTACTAAATATGGAATTATGATTTTCTATCACTTTGCATTATATATCATGCTATTTTCTTTGATAAATTAAAACTTTTAAGTATACCTTGATGTTGCTTCTTATATTTTGCCCTCTACTTCATTAGAAGTGCATGAACTTATAAACACATAATCTATATACAATATAATATAATGTAATATAGTAAAACATAATCATGATAATATATATTAGTAGTGTACATATTGTTGCTAATATATATATATATACACACACATAAATCGTATATATATTTTAATGATCTAAATATATAACAATTGTATCTTGACAAGATGTGCTCCCTCAGCCTAGATACAGACTGCTCGAGCTTGGCTCACAAGCTAACAAGACTCATCGCATCACCTACCGACTCTATTCAATTTGTTGCAAAATTATTAAAATTATTAGATTTTTTTTCGCCCTTGTGAACTCATAACATGAACAGCAGAGAATAGTTGGACCTCAGGGTATGAGCATAGATTGGCAATTAGCACACGGAAGTTCAAATTCATTCATGGTGAAGAAGGCATTGCGGTTGGACATACCGGTCGATACATATCCGAAACGTTAAGCCTATGACAATCACTTCTGAATTAATTTAAGTTTTTCTAACAATTATAAGGATTAGATTAGTGCTTATGTATTACTGCATGTTTCTCTTCGGGCAAAAGTTCAATTTTTGTCGGAAGAATTTTAGGCCCTCGTGGCTAATTCCCTCAAGGCACATTGAAGCTTCTACCGGTTGTCGGGTCTTAATTAGGGGAAAGGGCTTGGTAAAGGATCATGCAAAGGTAAAAATATCAGCATTGGTAAACGTTATATAAATAGTTACACAAAATATTTGACAGTCTTCATTTGTATATTAGTTGCGTTGAAACCATAAGCTAATTTAATCAAAAGGGCAAACCGGGATTTTCATTGAGTATTTCTTATGATTTCAACAAATTCTGTTATGAAAACTACCGAAAAATGAATGATCGTTGAAGGTAGGGGAGGTGGATGTGATTATCGAAACTCAAGGGGATCTATCTATAATTAGGTCAAACTTTTGGGGATGATGCTGTACTTATTTCTATATTCTAGTTTCCACAAAGATGCATTAATTCATTTAATCTTGTAGATGTTTATGATCATGTAATGAACATTAATTCTTTAGCCTTTTATGCTTCTAAATAAAGGAGGAGAGTCTTAGAGGAAGACCGGGCTATGAACACTTGAACGAACCATTGCATATCATAATCGAGGCGGATTTACTGGCAAACATTGTCGATGTACGGTTGAAACAAGCGAAGGGGATCATAGAAGAGCTGATAAAACCTGTGGTATATATCTCTGATGCTCGTTCTTTACTTTTACAACGATAATGTTATACAAACCGATTAGATTTTGTTAAGAAACTTGGATTATATCATCCATTTATGCAAAGGTAAGTTAGGAAGTTTATTAAAATTTGAATGATGACATCATTTTACTATGTCTAATGAACGACAACAAGGGGGCAACTGCAAGGCAGAGATAAATTACAATGGAGGTACGTGTAATTTTGGTACCAAAAAGGGAGTTCTATGTAATTGAACATAGGTAGAGGGTAGAGCATTGTAATTATTATTTTGTATTTCATTTTCGTTTCGCAAAATTTCCACAAGTTGAAATGAAAATCATTCGGTCTGAAATGTAGGTCGGGTCACAAGATTTCGACAAGAAACAACAACTCAGAGAACTTTTCATGCTGACAAATAACATCAGAGAAGATAGTTTTCAGCCAAGAGGACGTGCAAGCGTATCTCCCTTCACTTTTAGCGGAACAAAACGGCCGAAAAAACATTTGGTAATAACTTCAGATGTAAGAACAAAGCAAGATTCATAGCAACAAATCAGTAGTTGTTGTAGTAGACTAGTGGAACTATTAGTAGATTTGTTTGTTGGATTGTATTTTGTTGTAGTTTTTGATGAATGAATGATATTTCTTTTAAACATGTATTACATATGTTTGTTTAGCAAGTAGTTAAATTACATACCTGTGATACTGTCAGAACTTGATAATATTGTAACAAGTTATTACATTACATACCTATGATATTATCAAGACTTGATAATATTGTTACATCATCATGCATGCAACCAATTGCTTCGAGTCTTTTGTTTTATTCTCTTATTCCACTTTGTATTTCACTCGTTATATTAGAGAGTATAGAAACAAATATTGTCTTATATGCACATTTCCCCAATAAAATAAGGGCAAATTACAATTACCTCCCCTGAAGTTTGTAGAAATTATAGAAAAACCACTCATGCATGGAAAATTATTAAAACCACCCTCGGGGTTTGTTAGAATTACCCAAAAACTCTTTTGTTAGAGTTACATTAGTGTTTCCGTCCAAAACGATTATGTCTTTTTTCACCCTCTTTCAATATTTTGACTAATTGTTGACAAAAGGGTGAATAACAAACACCTTTTCTAAGCTTTGCTGAAACTAAAAAAAGAAAAAGAAAAAAAACACCCCCTAAGGTATCAAAATTTACAACTACAACCCCCAAGGTATCAAAATTTACAACTACAACCCCCAAGGTATCAAAATTTACAACTACACCCCCCAAGGCTTGCTCGTCCAACAAAAAACCCCAACTATTAGAGCTTCATGACCAAGAGGGGAGAAAAAAAGGTTGGGTTTTTTCTCTAAAGGCTTTTTTTGATGAATGTGATGGTCGAGTTTTGGAAAAGAGTGTCAAAGCGAGATTGACAATACTACCAACGAGTAAATCGACAAACAGAGGAGGCAAAACCCCTCTGCCCAACAAGGAGGTTTTGGAACATAATCAACTTTGGAATATTTGAAATTCTTGAAGTCAGATGTGATTGCAGTGGTGTTAAAGTCGTTGGATAAACATGAGAATTGAAAAGCGTTGACGAATGGTTAAACGGGGTTAAATGACGTTGAACAAGCCATCAACATTGGACTAAGAGCAAGGCTATTCTGAAGATTTGTGTCTTATGAATTTTCAACGTGGAGAGGCCGCCACTACCGGGCGTGTGGTTTTAAATTCCAAAACTTGAGGTGGTTTTGTGTAATATCAACAAACCTCAAGAGAGGTGTTTGTAAATCAAACATTAAGGATAATATCATAATTTCTCATGCTTCATTAATTTTGACATAATTTTACAAACCTCTAGAGTTGTTTTAATAATTTCCTATAATTGTTGGATGTGAGTTTAATTTCTCGTGCCGCAGTTTAATTTTGTTAGAAGTACTTAATTTTGTTAGGTATCTTAACAAAATTAAACTGCAAAAACCCACTAAAACTGCAGCTGTTATTCAAATTCAATTCAAACAATACCTGTACAATAACTTTGTCAAACATCCCATACTCAATTTTTGAAACCATTGAATCAAAACCAAAAATCCATATATGTCGTCGTTGCCGTCATCTTGGATTAATGGTGGGAACGACTCCGCTGACAAGATCGCTGCCGGAGACGTCTTGCGAAAGATAAGGATTTTTCAAAGAAGATGACGAAGATGGTGGAGTCACAATCGTCCCTGAATTAGTGTGCACGGAATCTGTTGAAGTTGTGTCGGATTCAGGTATCATCAGCCATATATTCTCGAGTTCTCTGAAAACTTCGGCCATGGATGGCCGGGCATCAGTCTCGTCTTGGCAGCATTTGAGAGCAAGATTTATGAACTTCTCGACACATTCAGAGGGATAAGACCCCATCCGCCCATCAACAATGGAGAAAATCGTGCCAGAACGATACGCAATGTTAACCTGTTGAAAATTAATCAACAATATCAAACAAGTCATTTGCATTGAGCTACACCGTTATATATTTATAGGCTGATAGGTACAGTCGCTCCCCCCTCCCCCCTCCAATTTTGTCCACCCATATATTTTTTTGGCTATGTCCATGTATATCGTAATTATATATATATATATATATATATATATTTGTAATATCACGATCTTTAAATTCTATGCAACAAACTAAGAGCAATGTATACCTCGCGGACAATGTTTTTGCCATGCGAAATTGGATGCATTCCAGTCAACATCTCTAGAAATACAACTCCAAGACTATAAACATCACTTTTGTCCGTCAGCTTATGCGTTAGAAAATACTCTGGATCAAGGTATCCCTGCGGCAATCACTCATTATCAGTTTTATGTGACGAATATGAGAATTTTCTTACAAAAAGATGAGGTTATATGGATTTCTCAGCAAGCAACTGAATTTTGAAAAGCAAGACAATACTACAAAAACTGGATATTGCTTTCTATTTATGGTCAAATACATCAAGGTTGACCTGAGATTTGGCCTAATTATAAAAGCTCCATTTTGTTTTAGAAATTATCATTGCCATTAATTTGGAAATATTCGAAATAAGAGGGCATCCTTTTGTAATTAGGCCAAATCTTAATAGTGATTTACTAGTAATCTACCCTTGTATTTAAATATTTGAGTCCCCTATAACTATGTGCAATTACACTAACATCTCCTTTTGTTAGTTTTAAAATAACAAATACCCCCTTTCGGTCTATGAGATTAAATCAAAACTGGAACAAGTATCTGAAAACTAGGATAAAATCATCCAGACACGCCACAACGATATGAGTTGTTTACTAAAATTTGAATTATATTATTCAACCATGTGTAATAATTAGCAGTAGTGCGTAACTGTAAAGTGAAAATAAGTTGCATTCGAGGTATGTGTAATTCTGAAATCAAGAGAGTATATTTGTGTAATTATATATAATAGGCAATGACGCTATACTTATTGTAGTGCTTACCGGTGTCCCTTTGACTACTGTAGATACATGAGATGGCACGCCTCCCTCAAGCTCAGGAACCGGCGCAAGCCGTGATAGTCCAAAATCAGAAACTTTGGCGGTGAATTTGGAGTCCAGCAATATGTTTGTTGCCTTGATATCCCGATGAAATATTGGAGGATTGGCTTCCGTGTGAAGGTAAAGGATGCCTTTGGCTGAACCTAGCGCAAGTTTTATCCTCATAGCAAAAGTCAACGGCATTTTTGACTTACCTGTAATGGTATGAACATCAGAACACTTGCACAGCACAAGCAGGCAATGGTGAATCTCGCAGTAATAAATTTAGGGATAGAAACCTTTTTCCGTCTGAACTATAACCAGTTTCACAGTTTACCAACCCAATTTTTGTGTGTATGTGTGCATCTAAACACATGCTTTACCCCAACTCCAAGAATTTTTTACAAAATTACCGCATCATGCCTATTTTCGGAGGATATATTTGCCCAAACAGAATCCCAAATTTACACATTCCGTTCCATTGCAACAAACTAAAACCAAAATACATGCAAACTCATCATGTATGGTTTTCAAGCAAAAATTTGCACCGAGAATAGGTTTTGATGTGGTAATGTCTAAAATTTGTTGTGTTGAGGAGGTAAAGTGAAAAAGAATAACAAATACGTAAATAAAGAAGAAGAAGACGATGACGAAGAAGAGGGTTTGGTTGGTAAAGTGTGAATATGGTCATAGTTCGAATGGTAAAGGTCCTTATCCCATAAATTTTGTTCTCCAAACAAGAAATTTAATTTACAAATGATGCTTTGAAATTACCAGATAGGTGATCCCTCAAGTTACCGTTTGACATGAATTCATAAACCAACATCTGCATCATGAAAAGAATGGTAAGCATGGTTAAAAAATGAGCATCCAACTTCCACGGTCGAAAAAGCAAGTTGCCGAAATTAATTTTATTAAAAATCACAAAATATAGACCTCCTTGGCCTGCTTCTCTTTGCTATTTGATGTCCGCGACTAATTCTATTAAAAATTTAACCAACTCAATGATGCATTTTTAAGATTTCTTGAAAGATAGAAATTAAATAAATAATTCTTTTACTTCATTTATTATAACTTTTAGCAATTCATATGCCAGCAGCTTAGAGAATATTGTATGAATAGTTCCAAGAAAAGAGATTATTTGTTTTTATCAATATTGGCATTATGAAAATGAATTATGGATGAAACTCTTTGCTGAGTATTTAATCTCCAATTTTTACATCATGCTAGGTGTCACAAATTATTTTCCTGTTAAGATAAATTTTTGGCAGTTTTATACATGTGAACCATGGTACACACCTGTTCACCTTCTTCGTCACAATATCCAATCAATGACACGAGGTTCCTATGATGCACCCTCGACAATAGTTCTATTTCCGTAAGAAACTCCTTTTCACCCTGCAATGATCCCTCTTGAGCACGCTTTATGGCCACGACAGTTCCATCAGCAAGAACACCTCTGTGAACTTTTCCATAACCTCCTTGCCCGATCACAGTCAAGCTATTAAAATCATTTGTTGCCGTTGCCATTTCACCATAAGTGAAATCTTTCACACCATCAATCCTGATGGAGATCCTTTTTGCTGAAAACAGAATGTAAAGATAGATTTCAAATAAATTGATCCAAGTATTTGAATGACATAAGTTTGATTTTGAAAATGATAGTTATATTACAGACTCTGCCAACAAAACAACTACCATAAAATTGGTAACATGAGAATTTAAGGAAAAAGTAGAACTACTCATACTGTCAATTAATAATAATAATGAACATAAATTAATTAATTAACTGATTACAGCGCCTTCCCCCATAAACTATATCTTATCCCACAAACCTCCCTCTTGGTAGTAACATTACATAAAACCTCTTTTGTGACTTATCTCTATCTCATAGTTACCCCTTTTTGTTGTTCATTACGCATAGCTAAATAATGCCATCATTTAATATTGGGTTAAATACACTTTGCCCCCTTGAACTATACCACTTGTATGATTTACACCACCCCCCACCCCCCCACCAACACCAAACTACAAGGTGTAACACTTACCCCCTCAATTAAATTTTTGGTCAAAAGTATCCTAATCCATGTCTATTTATATATGTTTTTATCATATTTGTAGTATTTAGAAACTTATATTAAGCTTAAAACTTTTTTATTAACTATAAAATATATTTTATAAATATTCATAAATTTAATTTAATTAGAAATTAAATGAATTGATTTGTATTTTTTTTTAAATATGAAAAAGATTAACTCAGTTATTAGAATTTAATGAATTAATTAACTACTTATTTAAAATGAAATTTATCTAATAATAGAAATATATATATATATATATATATATATTCATTAACTATAACTTAAATATGTGGTCTTATTGAATTATAATATACTCAAAACAAAAGTGGTTTCTTTTTGAATACAAATATAAATAAAATGAACGTAGATAAATTTAAGTTAATAAAAATATAGGCACACCATCCCTTTTCATTAAAACATCCTACAATTTATTTTTAATTAAAAGTCAAAAATTAAATTTTAATTTCAAATAATTATTTTTTAATTGTTAACGTAAACTTATTACTTTTGTTTTTAATATTTGAATCACAGTTATTCATTTACTTTTATGTATGATATAAAAACTAGTTTTTGGATAAATAATAGTTTAAAATTGAATTCAAAGTATTAGTTATTCTAAATATTTTGTGTAATTTTTATGTATATATATGCATATATATACACACACACACACATTGTTTAATTTTTAAGTATATAAAGAGAGAGAGAGAGAGAGAGAGAGAGAGGGAGACTCTAAGGGCATTTTTGTCTATACATTTAATTTAGTGGGGTAAGTGTTATATTTTGTAGTTCAAGGGTTATATGCGACAAGTTCACTGGTGCATAGCACAATTCATCCTTTGACGAACTGTCAATTGTCCTTGTATATACAGGGGGGGGACGGAGTGATCAACCCATAAGAAACTGTATGGTACTCACATGCACGCCTCTTTGAAGAGGTGAGGTGTTTACGGATATGACGTCTCAAGATCAGAAGTGAAATAAATGCAGTTATAGTAACTGATCCGGCTATTGTCCCCAGTATAACACCTGCCAGTGCTCCCTTGCTTAAACCAGACGATGGAGGGGTAATCTCTGCAACATAAATAATCCGATCCCAATAAGAACTTAAAGACATTCTAAAATTATCAAGATTATTTGTTTATATTGGAAAAGAAAATTTTTTTTTTTTAAAAAAAAATCCTGGCTTTCAAGCTATGTATTGTGCCAAGATGATCCCCCAAATTTGTTCAAGCCATTAATACAACCTTATAAATAACAAAACAACAAAAGTCGCCATTAATACAAACTTATAGATAAAAAACAACAAAACTCTTTGTCAACATTCCATTTGTTTGCTTTTTATGACATTATAAGCATTGACAAAGAGCCCATTTTGCCATAACAATGGAAGTCTTTCTTTTAATATTGCAAGTAATATAGAATTTCCTTCAAAATTTTCTGTTAGACAAAGATAAAAAGTTTGCAAATCAAAAACTAGGAAGGTAAAGTCATCACGTCCAGCGAAATGCCAAAAAATAAATAAATAAATAAAAAGGAATATTGCATGTACATAAGGAGGCGTGTAAAGAGATATTAAATATTAAATATTTAATATTTCTCGTCTCTAACAATCTAACAACCTAAACTTTTAGATGAACCAACCATTCAACAATTTGTAGTTTGTGCAAATCTTGCATAGCGACATACCTTCTCTGTAAGGCTCCAGAAGCGTGAAATTAAGGAACTCATACGGTCCAAACACTTGACTATCAGGAATCCTCCATCCACTAAACATATCACGAATCCACAAGACCTCGCTCCTGTTGAACTTCCGAACAGTGTCATTGATATAAGGTGGAAAAATCTTTAGGTACATTCTTAGACGAGGTCCCTCTTGCCACGCCACTGAGGCAAAGTCAAGCTGAGAGGCATTCATTTCAAGACCAGAACTTATGTACTGTTTGAAAGAATCAACATACGGTAAGAAATCCGAGAATCCAGGAGACTTCAACCGATATCCAACTAGGAGTGGAGCTGCACAAAAGCATCTGATAAGGGGAGATGGAGGGGCGTATTCGAAAGGCGGCGGGCATGCTTGAGGTGGACAAGCATTGAGATACGTAACGTTTACGTTGCTGAAATCTTCCTGATGGGACCCACATAACTGATCTAGATTGCTGTTTAAGCACACGGGATTTCCTTGAAGCCTGAATAATATATACAGATACCTTATAATTTGTAACTTCTCAAGGGAACTTAGCAGTTAAGAAGAAAATTTTTTTAGGGATGATAAGATGTATAAGACAACGAACCCAATGGTGACATTAGGAGGGATATCAAGCGTGCCAGAAATATTTGAAAACCTATTGAACCCAAAATCCCTGCAAAGTTCATGGAAGACAAAAATATATATCAACAAATAAGAGTTAGCCTGTTGAAGCTATTAAATATCAGACAATTTAAATTTTTAGGTGAGGCAGTCATTTGATATTGTGCAAGAGTCTTGTATACAAATCTGACCACCACCTTTTTATGGTAAGAGTTTCGCACACTAGGCTTCATGTGCACGCACACACAAACAAAAGAAAAGAAGGAAAAGGGGTAGGGGAGAGAGGGGGAGAGAGAGAGTATTCGAGATATTCAATAATCAATATCTATACTCCCTAACAAATTAAACTTTTAAATAAGGTGGTTTCTTTGTACAACCTATCCCTATAATAAACAAATTTTCAAATTTTAGAAAGACAAAATTGCTTTTGCATCTGAAGAATACGTTTGACAGTAATTTCAATTAATTTTTTTTCATTTTTTCTCATCGTTTTTATGATTTTTTTTTTCCCTTTTTTGTGTGTGTGTGTGTGTGTGCGCGTGCGTGTGGCATGGGAGACCCCTTTTCACGTTTCAACACTTACAGAATAAGTCTGTCAGTTGAGTTTAAAGTCCTATTTTGCCAGATGGAAGTTGGAATGGAACCACTCAATGAATTGTTCGCAACTGACCTGGAAAGGAAACAGATAAAATGGAGTTCATCACATTTTGGAAAGTAAAATCGAGGAATACAAATGAAAACTTATACGTATATATATAAAAATCCTATTCAGCTAAGAATATAAATAATGGACTGAAAATGGATTATTGCTCACAATTTCTGTAAAAGAGGAAGTCTTGAAAAGCTATCAGGAATAGTTCCATTCAGATTGTTTCTTGTCAGATCACTGCAGAACAGAGTAAAAATATTAGTTTCAGAAATGAAATTCAAAATTTTCTCTTTTCTGCAAAGCAAACATAATTTATTTGGGAATTGATTGCTTACATGGTTGTGATATTTTGTGAAAGCACACCTGGTGGTATGGATCCATTAAGTTGGTTCAGACTCAAATCTCTGAAATGAACAGCATGATTCAATTATCACAATAAAAATCAAATAAATAAATACCTGTTAGTGATCCAAAAGTGTCGAAATGATGATTGATTTTGACTTACATGTAGGAAATGTTCGGTGCATTGCTCCAATCAGGAATTGGTCCTTGTAAACTGCAGTTCCTAAGACTCCTGGAAAAGGCAACAAACCAAAACATTATAGATGTTGTTTTTGAAAGAAAAAAGAGAAAAAAAATTGTGAATATATTTCAAAATTTCTGAAAAGAAAAAAAAAGGGCCTTTTTCTAATTTTAATCCCAACATTTTCTTTCAATCCCCTGAAACAAAACCAAAAATTCTCTCTAAAGTATACCCTCTTCCCAAAAATAATATTAAAAAATAATAGTCATTTCAATTCAATACATCAGTAACAAAGATATATATTTTCATATCTATCGATCACTATTTTAATATAAATATATATTTTTTTAATTTTTATCCTCCGATAGTAGCAATATATAACAACACAGAAACGTGATGTGAGACCAGAAATCACACAAAAAATTACATGAAAAACACATGTATAGTAAAATACCTCACCAAGGATAAAACCATATATACTTTTATTCCTGCACATTTCTCCAGTCCATTACTGAAGTACATTCCCAAAACACAAAAAGGAAGAATATCCAAAATAAAACCTTTCAAACAAAACCAAAGCATTTAAAGAACTGAAAATCACGCTCATGCATGACTATAAGAGAAATTATGATATAATAGATCAGAGAAAAAGACTGCATTTGCTTACAACTTCAAGAGTCGAGACATGTTGCTGTATGAAGATGGTATAACACTACCAGTAAAGTGGTTGTTATCGAGCTGACTGGAAACAAACAAAAGAGAAAATAATAAAAAGCATTAAAACAAAGTCCTTCAGAATTTTCGATTGGAAAGAAACAAAAATTAATTTTATGTACCTTTCAAATGCTGTCAGAATATCACGAAAAATCAAATGAAATTCATGTATAAATTTATAAGTATAGCTCATACTCATACTTGAGTGGGTATTTACTTCACATTTTCCTTAATATATAAAGTTCTTGTTGGTGTTTTCTTCACCAAATTTCAAAGTCCAGACATGAACGAAAACAATTCTGGGTTTTAAAGTATACGTGGCAATTATTTGTACATTTCCTACTTTCTCTTATGTTCTGTAATAATAAAAATTTTCAATCCTTTGCCATAACTCAGCCCATTTTGGTTTGATTTTGATTCTCAACAAACTAGAGAGGCAATAATGAAACATCAGACAATAAACAAAGTAAATATGTTGAATAAAGCCATGATGTCATACAGTATTAGTAAATTTGGCATTTGGGACAGTTCCGGCGGAAGATTTCCCGATAAGTTGTTATTATCAAGCAACCTGCAAAAACATTTAGCCAATAGATTATTGGATGACCATCTCATCTAAAAACTTAAATATTGAGAGACAAAATATATTAAATATTTTAGTATTTCTAACACAGATCTTCAAACTGACATGGGAGTGTTATAAAAACGAACAAAACTTACAGATGAACAAGACTTGGAAGTCGAGATAGCTCTGATGGTATTAGCCCACTGAGTGAATTATTGTTCATGTGACTGGCCAATACAAAATATAAATTAGATGACTAAAGTTAAAGCCATTAAACATTTGAATTTTCATGTTTCTAAAAAGTAATAAATAAATAAAAAGAAAAATATTTACAAGTGTTTCGCTTTGCTTAAGTTGGCGAATGACGGAGGTATGGGTCCTGATATGTGGTTCTGGTCAATTTGTATCCTGTCCAAGTTCGAAAGATTACCAAGCTCTTCAGGCAAGGAGCCCGTTAGGTTATTTCCATTTAGAAGCCTGAAACCAGAGAAAAGAACTCATTGCAAGGAATGCTGAAGAATGTTCACATATTTACAAAAGGAAAAGGCAAGCGGTTCAACATTCAAATATCGCAATATCTAAAGAAAAATGAAAATAATAAAGCTCTTTAAATTAAGTTTCTATATCAAAAAAAAACTGTGGAATTAATTTATATATATTAAATTTAAGAAAACATTTTTTCGAAAAAAAAGTAATATATTAAATCATCATTAGTACAGATCAGTTTATAGAACTTAAAGAAAACAATGTCTATCAAAAAATTATCACATTCAATTTTTTTAATCTAAGAAGTCAAGGGTAATCCAGCCAAAAGATCAACTCTCAGAGCTTTCGGAATAAAAAGCTGGCTGAATGGATTTGTTAGATACAAAAATTTACTCTAAGTGCTTTCAGTAATTTTTCCAAAAATTTAAGATAAAGAAATAAATAAATTCTTAATGCTTTTATGGATGCACTTTCTGATATGATTGAGCACATAGTATGTATCCCATCATGGATTTTATAACAAACCATTTCCATAACCAATTACCAAATTACACTAGACAAAGTACGTTAAAAGTACTAAGGAATCGGAATATGATAAAAGAACTAAAAAGAAAAAAAAAATTAATGAGTTGCTCCCACTCACAACAATTCTAGCGTCGTAATGTTGCCTATCTCCTTTGGTATACTGCCACTGATGTTGTTCCACATAAAATCCCTACCCAAACAATAAAACAGGAAGAGATTAGAAAGCATAGGCAAAGCCACAACAAAATAACAATGTACTAAGGTAAACATGCCTACGTGATGTTACTTACAATATCTTCAAATGAGATAAACGGCCAAGATCTGGAGATAAACTTCCCGACAGATTTTTATTTAACAACAATCTGTGGAGAAAAGCAAATAAAAGTTTCCCTATTAAAAAAAATTATCGTGACAATGAAATCCATATTAAGACAATAAATCTAAGTTATATGAACCTATTATTTTAAGAAAATCATTTCCTCGTTGTCAAGAAAAAGGTATTAGACTACAACTTTTGTGTTTCATAAATTTATAATGCTAAGAAGGCCTGAAATCTTACAATTCTTGAACATGAAAGTAACTATCATTGAGTGTTGTATTATAGCAGATAACCCAGCTCCAGTTTGAGGTACATGGATCTCCTCTGTTCCATGTGGCAAGATTTCTATAGGGATCAACCAAACTACTCCGGATGGATCGCAGTGCTCTCACTGCAACAAACTTGAAAATTAATATACATTATCATGTCTTTTGGTATAGCTAGTATCACATCATTTAATAGAATAATTTGAGTACAGTATCATCTAGCAACCAGTGATAATAACGAAAAATAAAATAAAATGTTCCCCACATATATCATACATTTGGGTTGCGGTGGGGGGTTCATGCAATAACAAAACAAGACAATTAAATTGTTGGAAATACTCCTTCAAACACAGAAATAGGTTTCTAGAAAAATTCTGTCATGATCAGCCTACATTTATGAACTGCTGTCATTTGGAGTGCTAGAAGTAGAAACTTCTCCAGTTTGATTAACATACACTTTTGTAGAACTTTGATGCTCACTCAATAAAATTTTTCCCTTTATAACAATCCAATGGTCTTTGATACTAGACTCCATGTGAGACAAGTGATGCAGCCACATAAGGACTAGTGGAGATGCACCCCCCCTCCAAAAAAACAAAAAAGCAAAGCAAAAAAAGTAATAATAGTAGTAATAATATTAATAACGATGATGATGATGAAATAAAATAAAATAAAATAAAATAAATAGACAAATTTGTCTTTGATGTACTAGAGAATTTCCCTTTGTCCCCCAAGATTAAAATACCAACCCTCCGGAGCAGAACAAAAAAAAAATACTGGACAGCATCATAGAAATTTTCTCGATCGAAGGATGAATAATGCTATAGCGAACTATGAGAATATCAAATAGGTAAGGTGTAAAAGCAACCAAATGGAGATTATACACAGAACAACAACCTTCATCCGGGTCCGTTCGTTGACTATCCGCACCAAAAAGCAACAAACACCAGCATAAACACATAACTAAATTCATCCTAAGCTTTGCAGAAGTTGGCTGGGACATGGACAAGAACAAGCCAAGAATAGACATTTTTCCAAGATAGTCAATCATCTTCAACAATTAGAGACCACCTGAAATGAACAAAAGAAACCAAAATTCACAACTTAATCCCAAAATCCCCAATAGATAAACCAAACAAATAATTGTTGATAAGCAAACTAATTAAGTGTTTAACCTCTCCAGAGGAAGAACTTCTCTTGAAAGATGAAAGTAAAGCAAACCAAGAATTCAACCAAAAGAAGTCAAAATCAACAACTTAATTCCAACAATATCCCCTAACCAAAAAAAATATATATATATATCCAATATGATTAACCAAACAACTAAGTTAATATGCAAAATAATTGAGCACTAAGAACTTTACAAGGTAAAAAAGCAAGAGCACAACAAATACTTACATTACAAGTCAAAGCACAAAGATCAAATGCAAACCCATAATTTCCAGCAATAGGACAAAGCACAAAAACACACAATAAAACAGACAAAAAAAAAAAAAGAAAAGAGGCCAATAATGAACTAGAAGCAAAACAAGCAAATGGGCACCAAAAAAAATTCCCACTTTTTGCATATAAAAATACTCACGACAGAAAGGGTTTGCAACAGCTGTTCTTTGGAACCCCACGAATACGGCTTTTGTGAAATCTTGAAAGAGAGAGGAAAAGGCAAGAAACCCGGGTGGAGTTGACCAATTCTCCATTGATGGGTAGCTACATAGATGAATATTTTTGTTGATTTGATTGTGATGATGTTGATGATGATGATGATGAGAGCAGCAAGCCATATGTTTCGTATATTTGGTGTGATGTCTCAACTGTATAATATTGAATTGTTCGCACAAATCCCAGACCCAGTAGTAGGCGGGCACACAATATTTTAATTCAGTTTTTAATGGTTGATTGGCTTTGTTGACTTTCTTGAAGGAAGTTGTTAAACGCCTTTTTCTGGCACATGATCTGCATTAACAATTGAGAGAGAGAGAGAACGGAATCTTTCCCCAGTTCACATTCTGATGATGGTTGGGTAATTGGGCCAGTTAGCCAGTTAAATTTTTATACTATTTATTAGCAAGAGGATTAATTGAGGGAATTGGAGAATGTATGTGTGCTTTTGAGATATTCAATATCAGCGGGAAAAGATTCTGATGGATAATGCGGGAAAGTCTTATATTCTTTTAATTAATGAATTAATTGTATTTACACTCTTTTATTCACTTTGTAATTGATATGTATCGAATCCATCAAAATATTTCATACTACTTTAAACATAAATTAAGTTATATACAGTGTGAGCAAAATTGATTGTACAGGAAATAACTATTGAAAAATTTCCACAACATTAAGATAAAATAAACAATGGGGGTTCTTGATAAAAAAAATAATAATAAAAAGTTACTAAAATAAAATAAAAGCAAGAAATTAATTGAGGACAATCAAACTCAGCAAAGGGTAATTTTTCGCACAATATATATATATATTGAAAAATTGATTATTAATTCAAAAATAGTTGTTAAATTCATGCAATAGACTAAAGAGAACCCGTCTAACTTAATCTTTCATTAATTATAGGCTAAATACGCAAGCGCAATGAATAATTCTTAATAAATGAGTAACCATAGTCAAATAATAGAATTTGACTCGTTAATAGCATTATACTAAAAAGACTTGATCTTAGCCAACAAACTTATGTACATAATTCTTAGAAACTAAATTGTATATTTTTCGTAGTATAATCCAAAAAGTTTTAATCCAATCAAATTATACGAGTTTTGACTTATGTTTAATCAATCAAACAATTACATATTCGATTTTACCAACTTGAATTATGAAGTTCAATCAATTGAACAATAGACCCTAGTTGCACAACTAACAATACGACATTAAGGGATGTGATTTTTCTAAAAAAAACACAGAAAAATACACCAAAAATTACATAAAAATAAAAGACAAGTAAACTAATTAGATCTCCCAATTCTTGCATAAAAAGGTTGGCGTGAATTATCCATTGACAGAATAAAGTTGTTTAGCTACGCATGACTATACACAAAACTTCAAGAAAAAATATAAGAACTGAAAATTTCTAAGCAAATCTAAAAACTAGAACATCAGTGTGCATGACTTTTTCCTTTCCAGCTTCCTTGTCCAATCTCCTCATACACTTTTTACCATCTTTTAAACCTTTTTAAGTTTTTTTTTTCAACAATTTCAACCTAAAACAAGCAAAACATCATTTTGTTGTGAATTTAATTATTTTATAACTCAAATATACCAAAACAAATGCAAAGAAGGCCTAAAACATAGTATAAATAAGAGAAAATTGCATTTTTAAGACAATAACTTTACCCTCTTTCAATTTTAGTGTAGGCGTTTTTGATGGTGACAAATGTGGTATAGAAACTTTTAAAAAAGTTTCAATGTCAGGACTTCCGACATCGGAGCGGCATTTTGGTTGGAAAATATCACGTGCATCACACATGAGTCCTATGTGGTATTTTTTTTAATGACATGTATAATGAGTTGGGGAATGAAATGGCATATATGTGCACGATGTATGCCATGTCGGTTATTTTGGAGGGAGAAAGATATGAGTGCTTTGCACATGATTTAAGAAAAAAGGAAAATCAATTTCTTAAACTCAAAATTCCCATATCGAAACCACATAAACCCTAGTCTCTCTGAAAAGTGAGAAGTCACATATGAAGTTGTGAAATCCTTCAGAAACTCAAAATTCAAGCTTGTGTCTTAAGGTTGAAACTGAAGTTGCTGAACAAATCCAAGATTGGTTCTAGCAACATCGAAACTTCGAGACACTAAGAGAAACTTCTTATCCCCACCAAGATATGATATGCTTTCTCACACTTTTTTTTTTTATAGACTTTGTGATTTGAGCTCTTTTGTGTTTTCTTTTGTTGTCATTTTTGTTCTGAAAGGTTCTGTGGGGCTATGCATTTGTTGTGGTTCCGTGTTTTTTTATTGCCCACATATGCTTGATTAATTTTTTTTTTACTTTTTAAATTTTTTTATATTAGTACTGTAGACATTATTTTAATTATTATTATATTTTTTTAGATAGTCATAGCTCATATCTAACTTTAAGCTTACATTGTGGGGGTAAGTTCTCTTCTAATAGATTCCCTATATATTATGGTGGTTCTTGTTATAAATTTGACTCTGTGGGTCTTAATAGTTTTACTCTAGCTGCCACTACTAGAAAACTCATTTATAGCACAGACTTTGGAAAAAAATCATGGCTAAATAAAATAGCCATGGATTAGTCACGGATTAGTCACGGATCAAATATGTTGCTAAAAGTGGCGTGGCTAAATTTAGCCATAGATTTTTTAGCCACGGTCAAGTCATGGCTAATAGTAATAGACCATCCGTGGCCAAACTTGGCCACTTAATCTTGAAAAAGCCCTGGCCGTGGCTAAGCTGTGTATTATGTATTTATGTAATGTTGTTATCTCACTACCCTAAAGCGGCCAAACAAGAATTACATTGGAGAGTTCTCAGGGTTTCAATGTCAATTCCTCTCCAATTTGTTGATGGTGGGTTTGGCCTGAAGAATGTTTTGTACCCATTTCAAAGGGTACAAGGGAAAAAGCTACATTGGATCTCCTCCACACCAGGAGTCTGGGTTGAAGAATATCTTCAGCTGTGCAATTTTTCCATGGTTTCTTCTTTTTCATGTTTTTTAATCTCCAATGTATTTTCTTGTATTTTTCATGCAAGTTGGGATAGATTTGATGGATGTTGCACTTTTGGCTCATCCTTATTATGTACTTTTGGGGTTTTCCCCGTTGTTAATGAATACTAAGATTTTAATTATCCAAAAAAAAAAAGTGAAGTTGTAACAAGGTACCCATATTGGAAGGTGCGGTTGGATCACCTTTTTTTCAAGGAGAGCTAATACTTGTTGGGTATTTTGGTTTGACACTACTTCACACTCAAAATAAAAGAAAAGGTGCTACATTTGAGCTAAGACCAAGCTCATGAGCTTATTAACCTAGATTGGAACAAGTTATAGATTGGAACAAGTTAAGAGTATCCCCATTGTTACATCCCCTGTGTGGTGAAATGGGGGCTAAAATAGGGCTTTGACAGACATAGGTAGCAAAATAATCTCTATTAATATCCACATCATCATGGTCTCCTTCTTGCTTTTTCTTTTTCTGCATTGCTTCACTCGTTAATAGATAGATCCTATGTTTCTTCACTAATTAACATAGAAATCCCACTATTCTTTATTCAATTAGGTGGACAGATATCAAGCAATTCTATGTTAATATAAAAATCCCACCACCATTAAACCATGCTTTCTTCCTTCAACTATGTAATTGATTTTTTTCTTTATTTCTGTTTTTTTATGAATTTTTTAATCTGTGGATTTTCTATATATTTCTCTTTTTTTTCTTTATGAAAACAAAAAAAAAAATATCTTTTGTTTTTCATAATTTGATTCATAAGTTCTCTTTGCCATGTCTTTATCAATTTAAGAAGGTGGTTTCAAGTAAGAAAATGAGTATCTTGAATGTAGTTAGTTAAGGGCAATTCAATTTTTTAATTTGTGCAAAAATAAGGTTATTGTAGTTTTTAATTTTAAAAAAGGAATAAAAAAATATCAATAGAAAGGAGGTGCATGTCAAAAAATCAAAATTAAAGGGAGATGCATGTCAAAAAAACCAAAGCAAAGGGGAGGTGGATTCCGAATCCCATAGTGCAGAAAGGTGTATGACAAAAGACCAAATTGAGGAGAGGTGGACACCAAATGTTCATAGTTAGGGGTGGTGGATGAAAATTTTCCCATATGTATGTGATGCGGTTAGGATTTGGTTGATCAGGATCAAGAGTTTGTTGCTTCAAGATTTTTACTGGTGGTCATCCTACACAAAGAGAGTGCATGCATGTGAGACTAGCTGATTTTCTCTTGGCGTATGCTCTCCAATACTCAAGTTAATGTTAGGCTTTTCCATTAAGGTAAGGAATGAACAATAGTGCCAAATGAAGCTAAAAGTGGGGTAAAAGTGTGATGCCTGTCAACTGAATTGGGAGAGCTTATTTATGTGTAATAACCATGATTTGACGTATTTGATGGGAGTTGGTCCACTAGATGACAACCAAAAGTCACCAGGGCATGTCATCACATGCCTTTGTCTTGAGAGACCATCTCTTAAATAAGTTGGTCATACTTTGCATTTAATGGGATTGAACTTAGCATTAAGTGCATATCTCATGCATTAAATCCCAAAACTATTCTTCATGAGAGAGCATTAAATGCTCTTAAGATTGATTCAACATCTATAGCATATTGGGTAGTAGTTGGTGGTTGCAAGCGTACTTGCCTGTCAGGGGTTCCGTAGTGGTCTCTTTGACGGCCTCACACCTAACAGACCTTTCGCTTACTTCCCTTTGGCTAGGTCTTGTTCACCAAGGACCCTCGACCCCTCAAGACTCAGGCCCTCGGATGGGTTTAGCGTTTACATCTAGACCCTCAAACAAATTGTCTCGAGGGATCTAGGGGCACCTTCCTTGAGGCATTTCCTCAAACTATTCTCATTGAGGTGTTTCCTCGAACTTGTCTTGGACAGAATCCTTCGGGCTTTCCAAGGTGAGATTTGATTATTTCGAGGGGATCTTGGCCCTCTTAAGGGATCTTTGTCCATTCGATGGTTGGTCATCAAAAGCATCCCTGACTTAGAATATTTCTTAAAAGTCTTGAGTTTGACCTGTCCTCCAATTATACGACAGTTGCTAACATGTCTCGCTACATGAAGATGTGCCACATCAATATGTAATGTAACATCATTAGTGTTATGTAAATAGATACAAATTAAAAGCAAAAATAAATTGACATAAGGACTTGCGTAGTTCGTCTAAAAAGGTCCTATGATAAAACTACAAAGCAACTATCTATGATTTTTTATTTTTTATTTTTTATTTTTTATTTTTTTATTTTTTGCTTTTGTGTGGAAGACAATTTATTACAATCAATCAATTATATCAATACTCCAATTGAAGAACAAACTATTACATTCATCAATACTCCCACTAAAGAATCAATTACATTAATATTTCCACTAAAGAACAAACTATTTTGATCAATCCTCACCAAATACTAAATAAACCCAACAAAAAAAAAAAAAACCAAAAACCTATTGAGGTTCAAGCCTTGGTTGAAAAATACCATGAATTGATAGATGATAAGAGCCCTCTATAGCATAAATGGATGGCCTTATGTATTTTTCATATGGATAACGTAATCCTCAATAAATATTGATTTGGATAGCCTTACATGCCCTCATTAGTGAAGCTGAGGAGTGTATAATCCCCATGAATGCAAGCATGGGTCAAATTCATCTTGGTTAAGTATCGAGGTCAAGTTGATCGAGTATCGTGTGCCTTTAGCATTAAATGACTTGTCCTCTTTATCTTATCCATTAATTATGTTGAAAATATAAATTAACTTCAAGGTAATGCTTTATTATTTTTTTTATATTTTAGTTCAATATTTTTATATTCTTTTATGTTGAAAAAAAAGGAACTGAATAAATCAAACAATGAAAACAAAGTAGAAGTCAAGTTATTTTGGTCACGCATTACTTAATTCTCTGTGCTTGTTCTTGAAGTAGAACCTGTCACCAATTGTTCAAAATCAGCTTCTTTCAGAAGGGCTTCTACTTTTGTAGTCATTGCAATGTAATTTTAAAGGTTATATTAATCATAAAAAAAATACAATAATGACATTTCATAATTGATGGGCACTTCTATTAAAAGATCAACTAACATGTTTATTAATCTTGATGTGGAACATAAACAACATTTCAATAGTCAATTGAATTATGAAGAAAATACACCAGATTAAAAATAAACATATTCCTTCCACATTTTCAACACAACTTATGGATAAGTTCAATGAACCTAATCTATAAGTTCAATATCAGTTATATTAATTCTTAAATGATAAAGAAATATTGTTCTATTAAACATGGGCAATTTTTGTTGAAGAACAGTGCTCCGATGGCGAGGTCATGAGTAAATCGAGGCAAGAGTTGGATGGCAATTGTCTCCCAAAATAGATGACAATCGTCTCATAAGATACGATCTGAAGTGCAGAAAATGAATTTGGATGAAGTATATACTCGATCAACCCAATAAACCCAACCCAATTCAAGCATCACAGTGACGACGCATATATGTTTGATCATTAAAACTAACTCAACTAGTTTACCTGTGCAATTAATTTTCCATTCATTCGAAATTAATTTTGAAAAAATAAATATACTTTTTGTATCCATTCGTGATATAAAATACGAAAATTCAATTTATTTTTATAACTAATAAATCGAGCTTGCGTAAATAATCAGTAAAGTTGGTCATTCACCAACTCTTTAAAAATCGACTTCTGACATTTTTTGTGAAAATCTTGAGCTAAAAAGTCAAAATGAGATATTTTTATTAATTTGTAGATGGCAAATACGTGGTTATAGATAGAAGGCAAGTCAAATCTCTAAGGCAATAACCATTTATTTTTAGTAGATATCTACTTTTAGGACTAGTGTTAGGTATAGAAATGTAATTAGGCTATATTTCCACCCCCGGCCCCCCCCCCCCCCCCCCCCCCCCCCCCCCCCCCCTCCCGCCTTGTCAGTGTCAAGATTTTACCATGAACGTAGCACCATCCACTTGATAATAACAAAATGTTGTACTGGTCTAATAGTTGGCGTACGTATAAAAAATGTCAAAAAATAAGATTTATGACTAAGTAGTTCTAAATTAGCAAAAGTCATATTGTTGAATACATATTATTATAATAATTGTAACAATACTTATATATTGTTGTCAAATTTTCAGAACTGATAGGAACAAGATCAAGTATTTTATATAATGGCCCCCATAATTTCATGAATTTGCACAACAGACCAACACAATTACACAAACATTTGAAGATCTTATTAATCGTATAGTGTACGATGGTAACTTATACACCTAGTATAATAATAAGAGGGGCCGAAATAAATATAACCCAGTAATAAAATACACACACACACACACACACACACACATATATATATATATATATTGGCAAATTTTTCTTTATCTGATTCATGTTACCCGTCTCTTCTCTCCTTTCATTTTTGCTCCATTTGTTTTTATTTATTATTATTATTTTTTTTGTACATTATACTTTATATATACATATATATCATACAAATTACATATTTGTTTGTCTTACCCATACATGAAATATTATATACACATAATACCCAAAAAAAACACCTATATTATATGCACAATATATATTTTTATATAAATAATAAAAATCATAAATAATTATATTTGGCCTTTTTATCTCTCGTGTCAAGATCTGTTGGCACGTAGTTAATACTGCAGAAATTAGATAAAATATAAGTTAATTCATTCAATAGATTCTTATGACAAATACAAGAAAGGATCAGCAAGCTATTCTTATATTTTTGTGAAGCTTTTATATTAATTAAAATAAAATAAAAATATGAAGTGTTTTATGCTCTTCTCATGCAAAATTGGACCTTTTTGTTCACAAGATTTTATTGGACCCTACGAGCGCCAATTGACCAATACACAACTCGTCATTGGGCCATATCTTTCCCCAGATTGATGTTGAATATATTAGGAACGTAACTACATAATATAAGCTTGTGTTGATATTGGTGTAAAATGAGTTGAGCCGACTCAATTTCACCTCATCTTAAATTTGAGTTTGAGTTCACTTGTAATTGTTTGAAAGCTTAAGAATTGGCTCGCGTAAGTTTTTTTTAATATTTTATATTTTTTAAGAAAAAATTACACTCAACTACTCTGAGGTTTAACCAAATTACAAATAAAATCCTCAATTTCTAAAAATTATCCAGACAATCCTAAAGTATGCAAATGTTATACATTAGTACCGCTCCGTCTATTACCATTAGGGGTTTTAACAAAAATCATTAAATTTTAACATATTTTTCTTATTCTACTATTTAGTCAAGTTTGACCAAATTTTGTCAATTGTCTAGGGTTTATTTCTTAATATTTTGAAACACATAAGGTCTGGTTTGTAATATTTTATACCAAACTTAACAAACAAAATCATTGATAACCAAGCAACCAAAAAAATAGATACAAACTCAAGAATCCGTATTGAAAATTTGAAAATTTTTCAAAAATATTAAACATGTGCTAATTAATGTTCGTAATACACCACATACATGATACATTATCATTCTCGATGAAAAAAACTAAACTACCAAATAACATCATTCTCGATGAGAAAACATCATGCATTATTTAAGATTTGAGGGAAATTTGTCTTTATGAAATTCCCGTTAGCATTACAATTTAATATGAAAATCCTAGTGTTATGTAGGTCATTTCCTAAAGTTTATGATTAAATTTGTAATTTTGTCATACCTCAAGGTACTTTAGTGTAATTTATCCTTTTTTCAATAATAAAAGATCAAAGGGCATTTTTCAAAAATCGAGGGTTTAATTTGTAATTTGGTCATATCTCAAGGTAGTTTAGTGTAATTATTCCTTTTTTAAAAACAATATAAAAAATAAATACTACTGTAACATTGACAATAAATTTGTACAAAACAATTAGTGTTTTTATGGTTTTAATGTTTAAGTTATATATTAGAAAAAAAATAATATTATATTGTTCATAGGACTTATTAGGAAAAAATAAGAAAACAAAGTAATATATTATAAAAATAATATATTAAAAAATGTGGACTTGAGCTCGTGCTCAAGCCCGACTTTTAAATGAGCCAATGAATCGAGCCCAAGCTTCACCCTTTTGATTTGAGCTCGAACTCTCAAAATCTATCAAGCTTGGCTTGATTTCAACTCATTCACACCCCTAATTTAAACCTTATTGAGAAGTTGTTTGACTAAGTTTATTTAAAACATTTTATAAACTCCAATATCGTATAAGATGTTTAAGAAACTTTTAAATATTAAATCTTACTTTAAAAATAAGTGTTTAAAGTATTTGGATAAATACAATGATTGAACTTATAAAATTTTAGTAATAACAATTTTACAATTAATTTGATTGAAATTTTTTTAAAAAAAAAGGCTGTTAAAATTTTATAAATAAATTAATAACTTCTTACTTTTTAAAAACATATAATCTTTTTATAAGTTATTTTTTTCTAAAAAATTAGCAAAAATTTTATGATATCTTATAAACTTTCAAATATCTTATAAGATATTTCGAATTCTTACTGGTTTGCTAATTGATGAGATACAAATCAAAGCTGTGGAAATTTTGATGTTTGATGGTTTACCAATTTTCTACAAAAGGGATAAAATAGAAGGATTCAAATGCTAAAGCACACACGACACTGATCAAGTCTTCAAGTCTAGAACCCTTATGATCTCATCACTTACTTCAATCTTGAAAGTGATAGCCATAGAATTTACTTAAATTTACCATCACATGAATTAGCAAGCTTATAACAAATCAACAATGAAAGCACACAAGTGAAACATGAACAATACAAAAAACAATATAACATGAGTAATGTTGTTGTTAACGATACTTATTAAATGATAACATATTTTTATTTTTATCACATATAATTTAATAGTGACAACAATGAGCACTTAAGCCGTCACCGAGTATACACCCCTATAGTGACAGTTTAGCAACAAATATCATTTTGATTCGTGATAATACATTTCCCGTCATTAAGTTATTGTTATAGGTGTGTCAATATATTTCATTTGGTTCCATCAATAAATTACATATCAAACTATTACATAATAATTCAAAATACAATCTAAACTTTTACATAGCAAAGAAAAAGAAAAAAAAAACTTCTATTAATCTATAAACAAAACTGCCATCAAAGTAGAATAAAGAGCCACACATTTCGATAAAAAAAAATTAAACCAAAAGACCTTAATATTTTAAAGCCTCAATTCCACAATTGAACTATCACATATATCTCTATCCAATCTTCAAAAGTGCAAAATAAAAAGGATGCTTTTTCGATAAATTTGGCCAATGTCAATATCAAGAATGAGTGGCCAATAAATGGGCCTCAGACTCTGGGCAGATAACTAATTGGGCTAATCAAGGCTGCCCTTGGTAGGGCCTTTAAAGAATGTAAGATGTGACATTAGACAGAAGACAATGTATGAAACTAAATGAACCTATGCATTAAATTAAAGGTCCACTTATCACAACCTAATCCAACTTAATTCAGTTTATATCTAATCTGAGTCCATTTCCTAGGTTACTAGCATGATAACCTTACCATATATATATATATATATATATATATATATATTAGTTTGTCGACACATTCAATGTGTGTATAAAATAAACATAAAAATAAAATTTAATTTAATTATATATTTAATTTTTATAAAATTAAAATATTTATTGAATTTTAAATATGCTTATTTTTTTAATTAGTTGTAATATATTTTATGGAATTTAATATAAATAATAATTTAAAATAAAAATAACATTATACAATTAAAAATAAACAAAGAAGAAAGGTTAAAAAAATGATAAAAATACATACAAAATATATATATATATATATATATATATTGATAGAAGAGAGAGAAGGAGAAACAAAAATTGAAAACACATCGATAGTGAAAAAGAATAGAGAAAATAAATTAGAGATGTGAGAGATGAAAAAGAACAAAATACACCCATGTGCTTATTAAATCCCCTGGGTGTTTTATTAATAACTAATCGGTGCGACAAACTAGATGTGTATGCAAACTAAAAATTAAAATATAATTTAATTACTTATTTAAATTATGAATATAAAGTTAAAATATTTATTAGATTCTATTCATTGTTATATATTTATTATTTATTTGTAGTGTATGTATCTTATTAAATTTGTTATAAGAAAATAACTTACATATAGAATTATAAGATTAACAAATAAATAAGAAATAAAAAGTAAAAAAAAAAGATAAAAGCGATATGAAGATATATAGATATATATATATTGATAGAGGTGAGATATTGAGAAAAGAAATAAATAAATATATATATTGATAGATGATAGATGAGATAGAATGAGAAAAGAAACAAACTACAAGCACATTAATAGTTGGAGGAGAGATAACATAAAGAGACCAAAGACATAAAGGTGATTAGATCCATAAATCTTTTATTAATAGTATAGAAACAATTATACATGCACACACACATGCACACACACACACACATATATATATATATATATAAGGAGAAAGCTAGAATTTTTGTTTTTGGGGGCCGATGTCAAATTTTTATAATATATTAAATGTATTTTTATGATTTCAAGGGGCAAAATTCAAAATTTTCAAAATATACATATAAATTTTAACTTGACATAAAATTGAGGGAGGGTGACCGCCCCCTTCACCATATCTGTAATATTATATATATATATATATATATATATATATATATATATATATATTGTGTTTGTGTATATATATCTATGCTATGAATATATCGGTCGGCCCGGTCCAAACCCGCCTACTGTAGCAAGCTGGGCCGGCCTAGAACAGTATTGAGGTGGGTCGGGCCTAGCTAGACTTGGAGTGGTGAGGCTGAGCCCAGCTTGGCCCATGAACCCAAGTTTGGTGGATTAGGTTGGGCTTGGCAGGTCTAACGAGCTAGGCTTAGTGGACGGGGCTCGATGGCCTTACCTTTTTTTTTTCGTTTCACTTTGAGAAAAATATGTTTTCTTCTATATTTTATGTTCTATATCTAAATATTAGCTAGTATTTTTTTTTCTTAAACTTATTCAAGTACTTATTACTTTTATGTTATAGTTTTGAATAATAAAATGAAAATGAAATTTAATTTACTATATATGTCAATATATATATATATATCAATATATGTATGTCAATATGTATCTATTATATTATTTATTTATATTTGATATATAGATATATATATATATATATAACTAATTATATATACATACATATATAAGTATATCTAACCTTATATGTATATATCTAATCATTTATTATATATATGAATATATATGATATACATATATTAATATATAAAAAAATTATTATAAATTAATATAATGGGCTTGGGTCGTGGCTAGGCTGGTTATAGGCTCAAGCTCGGGCTTGGTTCCGAGCTTTCATGGACCTGGATTGGTCTGGGCTATCTCTATCAAACCCAACAGGATCCCACAACAACACCCTTGAACCGACTCAGACCACCTTTTACTGTTTATGGACCGAGCTTAGGCTGGGCTGGACTGGGATGAGTCACTGCGTTCGTGGCCCGACCCAACCCTTTTGACATCTTTAGGTTCGGGTGTGGACATAGATAGGTGTATGCATGTATGTTCACAAAGATGTAGTAAAATGCAAGGTGTGGCCTGCAAGATGCCTCTTGCAGTCACATCTTAGACTATGATAATTTGCAAAACAATTTTATAATTTTGTATCCAACAATTTATTTAAAGTGAATTTAAAATTTTACAAAATGTAAAAACAATTCCAATATTTTGGAAGAAAAGGGGGAGGCATGAGGAATTTCAAATTTTAATAACAATTCATATAAATTTTAGAGGAGACAACTTTATATTTCAACCCCTTTAAAAAAAGCATGTTTTTTTGCTTTGAATTGGAAAAGGAGGGTTAAAAAATCAATCGATCGATGTCAATAGCAACATATAACGTTCTAACTTGTACGATAAAGCGCAACGAATTATAACTTAATAATTTAAGTATACAAATAATCATAATTGAGAAGCACTGAGTTTTTACTTTTCATTTTCTATTGTTCAATTAAAAAAATGATGCATGTCGATGAACTTCCTTTTTTCTTTTTTGATAAATTTGCACGCCGATGAACTTAGGTCACGTTTACAAATACTATTAAGGTTATTATTGATTTGTTTCTTCATAGTTTAGCTTTATGCTATTGGGTGTTTACTTTTTTTTTTTTTTTTTCGATCCAATTTTTAGAAACCGACCAATATAAGTTTCCATGCCTTATCTCCACGACTCCACCAAATTTCGAAAAAAAAAAACAATTCATGTATTAAATGTATGCATCATGCAGTTCATCTTTATTCCTATATATTTATTTTTTATAAAATACATATAATACGTGACTGAATCTAGACCACCGAACACATAAATGAAGACTAAACACCTTGTTCATAAAACAATTTTTACAAACCTGGGCCTGGCACGTTAGTCTAGATTTGACCGCCATGAAATGTAAACAGCTATAAACATGAGTTGAGTTGACAGCCTTTGTAAACATGTAATCTGATATGTGTAGATCATCATTATTTCGATGTGTATTAGTAAATCAGATTCACAAACTAATGTTCTTTTGATTTATATAGAAAAAAGGACTAATGAACTTTAATATGTAATATATGTCCAAGCAATACAAACATATATATCTTCTATATATACGGAAATTCTTTTTATAAATTGAGTTTTAGGCTCTATACATGATCCCAACGGCCATAATTTGTTAAAGATTTAATGCACTTGATGAAGAATATTCAACTTACATAATCTGGATGAATCGATGACATAATTTATTAAAGATTTAATGCACTTAGATAAAGAATATTCAACTTTGATAATTTGGATAAATCATAGTCATTGAATACAACGCCGCAATCAAGAATTTTCAATTGAGCGGATAAGGTTAATTTTTCAACTCGATATAAATTTGGGATAGCGATTGTGCTCTCCAACAATACCCGAAGCTTCGTCCTTGGTCGAGGGAAAAATTTTCTATGAAATTGGATGGGTGTATGCATCAAACGATCTAGATTTAGTCATATATTATATAACACGTGGCTGAATTTAAATCATTAGATATATGCATGAGCTTAATAATTCAGATTCAATCACATATTATATAATACATGACTGAATTTAGATCGTCAGATACATTGATGAATCCAAATACTCAATTCATGAAAGAAATTTTCTTGATTAAGTGTAGTTCGGATCTTCTATTACATAAATGTGTTGTATTTTCTGTTACACTTATCAATACAAGTCGCGTGTATTAGTGAGCAATCGAGATAAGAAAATATAATTTATATATATATTTTTTTATATAATCAATTTTTTTCCTTTTTTTATATCGATTGCTCACCAATTTATATAATATGTATTAATAAATATAATAAAAAAATATAACACAATTATATAATAGAAAATTCGAACTGAATTAAATCTACGAATATGGCCCAACACCGAATCTAGAAAATTTTTCAATATACATGTGAATTGTTACTATGATTGCTCTGTGAGGAGGGGTCCATTACATTCTTTATTCAGTCGGATATCTGTTCCCCTCACATGAATGGACAGAGATGAATAAGATGGCCACGCGTACAGTGCCCATTAGTCAGATTCAGATACTCCCACGGCCCACGATGGGCTGGAATTATCCTGTCTGAAAATAGTTAGTACGTGGGCCCAACCGAAACGTACGTGTATGACGTGGAGTTAGGGCAGCCAAGTTCGCTTATATTCTAGGTTGTGAGAGTGGAAAAATTGGTAACCACTTGATTTGTTTGAGTGGTTGAAATCGCAACTCGCAAAGCCCACATGACTTGACTGAATGTTTGCTGTCCTTTTTTGTCATTTTGAGGGGTAATAATGTAATTTTGTAGTTTCACTGTGATTGGGCAAACTTTTGGAAGTGGGAATTTCCATTTTGCCCTCGACGTGGGGTTCTGGGCTGATTGTCATGCACTGGCAAAATTAGTTGCTTGTTGAGTCGAGTCCGGGACATAATGCTCTCAATCTTTAGAAATTTTTATTTTGTGAGAGATGATGTTCAATTTCTACCAAGCTAACAATTACAAAATTCTTACATGAATTGCCAACAATTTAATAAAAAAATTGTTATAAATTGTATTTTTTGGTCATTAAATTATCACTGGTCGACAATACTAATTGTAAATAGTACTGATAATTTAAAATAACAAATTTTGTCACTTTTAAATCATTTAATGATGTCTTTCAGGAAAAAAAAAATCAAATAGTGATCAAATATTTGCCAATGATCAAATATTGGCAATGATAAAATAAAAATTATTATTGTTAAATATATATTCATCGTGACAATTTTAATATTTTTTCCATTTTTTTTATTATATATGGAAAAATTGTCAACTTTGTCCCATAATATATGCTTTTTTTTCAATTGTATCACAATAATGACGATTTTTTCACACTGTGCCATATAGAGTAATAATTTTTTCACGTTGTGTCTCACGAGCCAATTTTCATCAAATATTTAACGAAAACATTATATGTGAGTCGCACGTCATTGTTAGTATAAATCATTATTGTGATAACCCGTGGAGTTTTCTGCTAAATATTTGATGAAATCAACTTGTGAGACATAATGTCAGAAAAATTGTGATTTATGGGACCCAATATGAAAAAAAATTGTAATTAATTGTTGGAACACAATTTAAAAAAAAAAAAAGACATACATTATGGAACAAATATGACAATTTTCAAATTACAGTAACCAACCCTAAGGTATGGTGGAATTACCCCTTGACTTGTTTGATGATCATTTTAAGTAACGTATATTGTATATTTTTATAAGCAACACCTCAGTCTATATTGATGATCATTTTAAGCAATGTATATTGTGATAATTTCATGTTTTATTGCTGAAAATTGAAATCTTGTAGGTTTGATGAATAACATTTTTATCAACATATCATACATTATATATGCAAAACCTTACATTGTTTAAACATACTGGTTAAAAATGAATAATTTGGTAAATATACACACTATCTACCAACGAATATAAACCGACAAATTTGAAAAAAATAAAACATTATTACATTTAACACCCTTGTGATTTGAAATTATAATACAATATCCCAAATCATGACAACTAATAATAAAAACACCATTGAGAGTACTTTCACCAGTTCATATAGATTAACGAACGACTTATACAAATTGTTAAATGATACATAATGTTAAGAGAATAATAATAATTTTTCATATATGAGTATATTTGTGTAATTTCACCTTATCTAATGGATGGTAACTGTAATCCCCAAAGTAAAATTTAAAAGATAAGAGCATTTAAAATTCACAAAGTCCTCGGGAGTCGGTTCGGATTCTCTACGATAAAATAGTACTATACTTTCCTCAATTCATTGATACACGTTATGGGTACTTTTGATTTGTGGTAATATATTGTAATACATAAAATAATCCAATTAAAATTTCATGTTTGATTATAGATATTTTTATGTATTGAAATGCTCCAATCCATAACACCATGGATTGGAGTCATGCTTTGTTGTTGGATTGAGTATTTTGGGGTGAGATTGGGGAAGTTTAGGGGACTTAAAATTGGTTGATCAATTTCATTGGATTAAATTGACCAAATTACCCTTACTATTGATAGCATTAATATATTTTGTATTAAATGGTAAAATAGTACTTTAATATTGATACAATCCAATCCACAAAAATAAATTAGCATCACAATACACTCCAATCCACAAAAATAAATTAGCATCACAATACACTCCAAATGCAATGAGTAGACTCAATAACACAAATCAAAAATAGTATCCTAGCTAACTAATATTATCCAATACAATACTAAGTGCCTTCATTTGTTTCATAGGATTGAATTCACCTCCCTTAACTTTGTTTTTGTGGTATTGGGTCATATTTTGGAAATTAGGTTGCTTTTTTGATTTGTGAATACAATACTAAGTGGCTTCATTTGTTTCAGAGGATTGGATTCACCTCTCTTAACTTTGTTTTTGTGGTATTGGGTCATATTTTGGAAATTAGGTTGCCTTTTTGATTTGTAAATATGTGTAGATACAAGGTATATATCATGGACTAAAGATATAGTTTGGTTTAGAATATTGGGTTGTGTTGCTTGCTTATGTACTATCTTGCCCTTGAATTTAGTATTTCTGAATGGAATAATAAGGACAAAAATGTAAACCATAACTATTATATTTAATTTACCAAACCCAACTCATATAATAATATCCTCCCCCATGAGATTGAATTCATATCTAAAGTATGTATCTAATACATGTCAACATGGATTGAGATATTTCAGTACATGCCAATACAACAAATCAAATATAATTGATTTATCGAACTAAGATAGGTATTATAATGTATTACAATGAATCAGACGAAGCTAATTTATATTTATCATATCTCAATCTAATCCTCTCAATTAAAAGAGCTCTATATGTATTAATAAATAAATAAAATTATATAATATCATTTTATAGTGGATGATCCATATTGTTGGGATATGTTTTCTAGCGGCTATCAGTAAGGATAAAACTCAAAAGAGGAATCTGCAGGGCAGAATAGACAATGGAATCATTCAATTTGAAAACTATGTTAAAGAAAAAGTTCTGAAAAGATGAAAAAACCCCTATTGGCTCACAAGACGAAAATCCTGTCCCCCTAAAAGACAAAAAAGATTGTCCATAAAATTAAAAAACAACAATAATTATAGAGACTGTCAACAGCTAAAGCAACTCACTGGATGAAATTTATATAAGCTCTTTGTATATATAACCCATTAAAGCATTATTGTCTATCTCAAAATCACTTTTCTTTTAACCTTTTTCTCCTTTTTCGGATCAATCAACTGTTTTCTGTTCAAGTTAAGCTCCTCAAACATGGCTAACAGGTTCTCTCTTGCAATGGAGAGAACTGGGCAGTGGTAATTTTGTTCATTCTCTCTCTCGCGCGCGCGCGCGCACGCACGCACACACACACACATACATATGTATATATATATGTACATATACACATACACACCCATATATAGTTCGATGCTGTGATCTTCAGCAACATTTTTGGTTCTTGTTACAGGGTCTTTTCTCAGGAAATTCCAACTGATGTTATTGTTGAAGTTGGGGAAGCCAAATTTTCTCTTCACAAGGTACGCAAAATTATAGCAACCCATTTGAGGGAAAAGCTGATTCTTGATTATCTTAAGCTTAATCCTTTTTCCTGTTAGATCTAATCTTTATTTCTCTTTAACTTGTGGGCTGTGATAGTTCTTTCTCGTAGCAAAGAGCTAGCAAACCATATGAGAAAAAACTGATTCTTGAACATTTTAAGCTTAAATCTAGTGTTTCTTTGTCAAAGATCCAATTTTTATTTTTGTATAACTCGTGGGCTGTGTTATTTCATGCTTGTAGTGACGAGCTAGCAAACCCATATGAGAAATAAGCTGATTCTTGATGATTTTAAGCTAGGGCCATTTGGTAGGCTTTTTTTTTTTGAAGCACAGCACATCAATGAAAAAATAAAAATAGCATTGCAATTGGTTAGAAGTTCGTTTTCTTCTCGTTCATTTTCTTTATCTAAGCTATTCCAATAGTGGTTGAACTTTCTTTATAAAAAAAAAAAAAAGAAACTACATAAAAAAAAACTCAAATATGCTCTTTATTTAAGCTATTTCGAGTAGATTTCACAAAAAATACATTTTAAAATATTTTTTTTAAAATTATTGTATTCAAACATAAAATAATTTAACTTTTAAAAAAATCTATTATTTATAAACAATCCGAACTTGAAAAGCACTATATATATATATATATATTTTTAAATTTATCCAAATGGACCCTCAAATCTATTTTTATCAGACAAAGATCCAATTATTTTTATTTGTTTTAATTAAATTTTGGGTTTTGTTAGTTCATGCTCGTAGCAAAGAGCAACCACATAAGGAAGCTGATTCTTGAATCTAAAGAAGCAGATTTAACAAGGATAAACCTCTCAGACATACCGGGAGGTCCCGAGATCTTCGAAAAAGCAGCAAAGTTCTGCTATGGCGTTAACTTTGAGATAACAGTTCACAACGTGGCGGCCCTGAGATGTGCAGCTGAGTATCTGCAGATGACCGATATATATTGCGACAACAATCTCGCCGGGAGGACCGAAGATTTCTTGTCACAAGTGGCCCTGACAAGCTTGTCCGGGGCGCTTGTGGTGCTCAAGTCATGTGAGGATCTTCTCCCCATGGCTGAGGACCTCAAGTTTGTCCAAAGATGTGTTGATATTGCTAGTGCCAAGGTAAAGTTTTGGTTTTGTTTGATCATGTTGTTGGGGTAGATTGTAATTATGCAAAAAGCATCTCTTGATCTGTCATGGCGAAAAAGCTTGTTTTGGATCATTTGTATCAGGAAGGGAGAGGGGGACTGGCAGGGGCAACCGTCCTCTTAAATATATGGAGCTATATTTTGTTTAATACGTATTTTATTAAAATATAAAGTTGTTCATAGGGGTAGCCATCCTGTTTAAGTCTATATAAAGCGAATAATTTATGTATTTTTTTTTAATACAAATTTAAAGTTGTTAGTGGGAGCAACCGTCCCCTTAACTAGTATATGCATAACAGCATAAGTGCATAACCGTATTTTATGCATATTTTTATCAAAATTTAAATCTGCTGATACAGACTGTATCTGTTAAGTTTATATAAAGCCATGTGTTGGCATATTTATTTTTTTTTTAAAAAAGTTTAAAATCCAAAGGTATTGGCATGGTAGTGATCCCTTTAAGTTTGCAAAGAGTTGTATTTTACTCATATTAAGATTTGAAGTTGTTTTCAAGGACACTCTATATATAGAGCTATATGTACGTAGCATGTCACAAAAAGAACATCGAGTTGATTTATTGATACTTTCATTTGATATAGGCTTGTTGCGAGGCTAACTTTCCGAGCCGTTCGCCTCCGAATTGGTGGACCGAAGAGCTGACAATCCTGGACATAACCTTCTTTGAAAAGATTATCGCATCAATGAAATTGCGCGGCGCAAAGGGCCTGACCATAGCCAGTGCCATAATCACCTACACCGAGAGATCACTGCGTGACCTCGTGCGTGACCACTCAGGAAACGGCATCAGATCATCCGATCGTTCATTGGACGACTCTGATCTCCGGTCCCAACAACGCAATCTTCTAGAATCCATCGTGGCGTTGTTGCCTCCAGAAAAATCAGCTTTCCCGATAAACTTCTTGTGCTGTCTCTTGAGATCAGCCATTTTCTTGAGGGCGGACACTGGGTGCAAAAATGAGCTAGAGAAAAGGATATCAGTGATTTTAGAACATGTGACAGTTGATGATCTTTTGGTGCTTTCTTTCACGTACGATGGTGAGAGGCTTTTTGATCTCGAGAGCGTGAGGAGGATCATATCGGGATTCGTGGAGAAGGAAAAAAGCGTGGCGGTCTTTAACGCGGGTGATTTCAGGGAGGCTTGTTCAACGGGCATGATGAGAGTTGCCAAGACGGTCGATGCATATCTTGGGGAGATTGCTACTTGTGGCGAACTTAGTATTTCGAAATTTAATGGGATCGCGAATTTGGTGCCGAAGGCGGCTAGGAAGGTCGAAGATGATCTTTACAGGGCTATTGATATTTATTTGAAGGTTAGTTTGCCTTTGCTTAAAAATTTTGGTGTCTTTGTTTTTAGTGGCATATGCCTTAAGTTTTTCTTGATGAAGTTTGAAGATTTATATGTTTGTGACAAATTTAGAATTTGAAGATCTCAGAGAGTCTATATTGTGATAGTCTATGTTATGATATGGTATGTGTTGCTGTGTGCAAAACTGATCTAGTAATAGATGAGGGGGGGTGATTATGATAAAACAGTTTAGTCCATTTTCATAATACTTTGTGTGGTGTGAAAAACTACAAATACACCTCTAATGTTTAGGTATGGTTTACAAATACCCTCCTTCAAATGGGGTTTTTTGTGGAAACAGGTCAAAGCTTAGGTGTTTTTTCGTAATTTACCCTATATTCGAGTCTTTGCCTGCTTCCACGATGATACATAGATTAAGTGTGTGTTTGCACTTTGCAGTAACTTCTGAAAAGTGCTTTTCAATTACTGCTTCAGCCATTGAAGTAGTTTTGAGTGTTTTTATTATCAGTTGAACATGAAAAAGACTTGTCTCCATATCTTTCAACATTATATATATAACTTTCAAATAATTTGGTCTACATTGGCCTAAGCCTTTGAAGAACTTAAATCTTGTGCTCAAATTTAGTCGTTACCCTTTTTTTTTCCTTGGTTTAGTGCAACAACTTGCCATCAAACTACTTGCTTGTCCCTAACTTAGTGGTAACTTATTTATGTATTTTCTTTCTTTCTTTCTTTTTTTTTTTTTTGTGGTGATTCAGGCACATCCGAATCTAGATGAAATCGAGCGCGAGAAAGTATGCAGCGTGATGGATCCGCTCAAACTATCATACGAAGCCCGAGTCCACGCTTCACAAAACAAACGCTTACCGGTCCAGATAGTCCTCCACGCGCTCTACTACGATCAGCTCAAGTTGAGAAGTGGAACGGACGATCACAAGACACCGGATGCATTGACCACCAGAAACCTGCTGCAGGCAGATGTATCCCTCGTTAAAGAAAACGAAGCCCTGAGAACCGAGCTGCTGAAGATGAAAATGTATATACAGGACATGCAAAAAACTCAAGCTACAACATCTAAATCGAGCGCAAAAAAGCCTACATTCTTCTCATCCATGTCCAAGACTCTGGGAAAGCTGAATCCGTTTAAGCACGGATCGAAGGATACGTCTAATATTGGCGACGGGATGACGGATTTAACCAAGCCTAGAAGGAGGAGGTTCTCTATTTCTTAAGTGTTTAAAGGATTGCACCTTTCATTCTTTCTTTTGTTTTGTGTGTTGAAACTGTGTAAAGGAGTTTGATGATTGTGTTTGTCGTAGTGGGCTTGAGAAACTGTTCTTGACTTCTTGAGTTTATGATATAATGTTTACACTTATGGCTTGTGTGGATCATGTTTTTGTTTTCTCTAGTTTTGTTTATGAGTTCTTGATGCATGTACAGATTGTCATAAGAGGTTTTCTGGTTTGTTTACTTAGTTGTTTCTAGCTTGATGAAGTTATGGGTGCAAATGAGCTGAGTTGAGAGCTAAGTTTGGGCAAAATTTTCGAGCTTGAGTTCAAAATATATATATACATATATATATATATATATATTAGGCTCGAGTTTAAGCTCAACAAATCTAATTTTTTGAAGCTCAAGCTCGATGACTTGATGAAAACTTGAGCTTGGCTCGAGCTCGAAATTTTTTATTTAGCAATTTGATAATAAAAATCTAATTTATTTTGCTTTTTAATTTGTAAAATTCTTATTTATACTTAAAAATATTAAAAAAATAATCATTTAATAGAATAATGTAGCGACACATGTATTACTAATACAATATAATAAAATAGTATATATAATCAAAATATAAAATACATATATATTAAAAGTATGAAAAATAATATAATGATGTCTTGGCTTGTAAGTGAGCTAGTACGATGGCTCGAAAGCCTCGAACCTAGAGACAAAAAGTTCGAGATCAACTCGAGGTCAAGTTTGATTTGAGCTCGACTTGCGGAGCTCGTGAGCCGACTTGATTCGTTTGCACCCCTTATAGACTATACAAATGTGCATTATTGTCTTCAAGATGGTATGAACTAAAAGGAAGACTCTGGCTAGCGAAATTTGGTAATCAGACAACTGCCAAATTGTAGTTATATCTTAGAGTCTTGCTCAACACTTGTTACAAAGAGGTCATAGGATGTTAAAGTAGCTATGATTCAGATCTTGTGGGCTAAGAGTTCTATATTAATCTGCCAAGCAAAGTTGTTATGTTGGTTATCTTTCAACGATATGTACATTATAAGGGTATAATAGTTGTTCAAGACGTTTGAGTAGGGATACAAATGAATCGAAGTTTTTAACGAGTTTAATGAAGTGAAATGACGAAGGTTCAAGTTAAGTTTGTATAAATTTCAACCAAAACTCAAGCCAAATAATTTCTACCTCGTAGGCTTACGAGCTTTATTTTTTAATACTTATTTTATATCTATATAATAATGTATACCACAATAAATAATAGTTCAAATGACACGATTGGTCCCTTAATTTTTTTTGGTTATAATCACTTTAGTCCCTCATGTTTAAATTGCAACATTTTATTCTTCGAAGTTTTAATTGAGTTTCACTTTAGTCCTTTAGTCATTTTTTGGAGGGGTAAAATTGTCAATTAAAACTTTAAGTTGCACTTTGATCCTTTAAAATCTATATTTTTGCACTTTAGCTCTTCAAACTTTATTTTTTCTTATTGATCTTCTAAGATATACAGGTAAAGCACTATGCACTCCTACTAGTGTTACAATCACCATACATCACCTATAAAGAGATGATGATTGAATATTATTGTAGTGAAAAGCAAAGAAGTAGAAAAAAAAAAAAGAATAAAATGTGGAAAATTTTTATGGTTGTCACTGCCTTTTTGAGTGGGAATATTTTTAAAATAAGGTGTTCTTAGGCTGTTTCAAAATTATAGCCTCGAGGTAAGTTATGATTTTATACTTTTTTGGTTCTTTTATTGTAGAATATTATTTATATACATTTAGCTACACTGACAACATTGTTAGCTTTTGTAATTTTGAGATCCTGGTTAAAAAAAAAACTTGAAATCTTCATAATAATTTGCCAACAAAAATATAAAATCATAACATATCACTTATCTTTCATGATCGAAAAATTTTCTATCACAATTTGAAGATGTTTTTGCAAACACTTTATTCTAGCAAGATTCTCAAAAAGCAAGTTGCATTAGCTATAGAGTATTATTCACATTTTTTTTTAGAATTTTCAAGTTTATAAGTTTAGTTATTGTAGGAACTATTCAGTAGTTACGACACTTGCAGTAATCTATAATTCTAGATCTGCAAGCTTTGAAGAACCAACGTAAAAATAAAATAAAATAAAATAAAATTTTAAGGATTAAAGTGCAACAAATATAAATTTTGATTTACAATTTTGTCTTCAAAAAAATTGACCACAAGACTGAAGTGAAACAAAATTAAACCTTAAAAGACTAAAACATTGTGATTTGGAGATGAGGGACTAAAAATGATTATAATCATAAAATTTAAGGACCAATTGTGTGATTTGCCCTAAATAATATATAATAAATTCAAATTCAATCCAACCTCAAGCCTATAGCTCAAACACATTTGAATAGCTAAAAACTTTTGATTTTGAGTTCGAGCCCACACCCAATTGTGCACCTCTTATGGTAGGATCTGAACGACAGTGTAGAAATGCAAACGAATTGAATTGAGTCGAGTTTTGACTTATTTTTAAATTCAAGCTAAACTAACTCAACTCATTTAATTCAATTTTATAAATAAAAATCCAAAATAAACTTAATCATATGATTAAAAATAAATAGGAAAGATAAACGTGATGATAGGAGAGGGAAAAGAGGAAAAATGGTGGAGGTGAGAGAGAAGAGAGGAGAGAGAAATTAAAAGACAAATCAAAGACACCAAACTGTTATTATGCGGCGTTGATACTTTATAAAAGAGTATATATATGTTGTGTATACTATTTAAAATATTCTCAATTTTTCAAAAATATAAATTGAAATTAGTTTATGACCTTTTGCTTAATCGACATGTATCCCGCTTTAAAAGTGCAGAGAGTATAGTGTTAGAGTTTGAATTTTAGTAGGCGTGCATTGTGGGTGCTTATGAGCCTGTTTGGGTGGATTTTTATAAATGAAAAGTATTTATTTTTTGGAGAAAGACACTTCAGAACAAAAAAACTTGTGTTTGATTGAGCTTTAGAAAAACAGAAGCCAAAGAGTAATTTTTTTTTAGAAGTTACCTAAAGTAATTTCATGTAAAAATATCATTTAAAACACTTTTAATTACTACATCCATATATAAAATTGCTTAATTTAAAAAAATATACTATAAAAAATATTATTTGAGGAGCATTTTTTTTAAATCCATCCGAACGGCCATGTGTATGTATTATAAAAAAAATTGAAATTATGACAAATAAAACAAAGATAAAAATAAGGGAAAATTATAAATTACACCCCTGTGGTTTCCAAAATAGGCTGAAAATCCCCTCGTGGTTTAGAAATATGCAAAAAAACCCCTGTGTTTCCCTAAATCATGCACGCTTTCCCCTTCCGTCTCCAGATAACGGAGAGTACCACTGACGCGCGTGGAGTGCGAAGATGAAGCCTATTTCACCCCTATTGGACCTTAGTTGGTGTGGGTTTTGTCTAAATTGCCCATCCACTCTTGTATATATGTTTGTAAGGGTACCATTTGACACTTTGCCAGATTTTCTGTACTAAAGGGCTTGCTCCCTCACTATTGTTCAAGTAAGGACGTTTTTCTTTCTTTTTTTTTTTAGAAGCAGAAAAACTAAAAATTGAAATCCTTATGTATTTAACATTTGTCTGAACCATTTTTGTTTTATTTTTGGGAAAGTCACTAAATGTCTCATTCTTCAAATCAAGAGTTGCCTGAACTTGAGTTGAGGTACACAAACCCTAATTGCTATTGCCAAAAACATGCTGTAATTTGAGTTGTTGGACCTGGTAAAGATAATGTGGGCAAATTATTCAGCTGTTGTCGCTACAATAAATGTCGCTGGTTTGAGTGGCTAGAACCCCATACTGTTTCTATGAGAAATGCACAGGGAAGCTCATCAAGAATTCCAGACTTTGAAGAGGTGGAATCAAAGAAAGAAGATGGAGAAGAGTTGGCTATTTTGAGACAAGAGCTGATTACTAAACTGCACAATATAGAAAAGACACAAGGGTTGATGAAAACTCTCATTGTAGTTGTACTTCTTTTGATATTAGTTGTACTATTGAAGTAGGGAAACATATGTATGTATTGCAATTCTTAGCTCGTAAGCCGCTTTCATGTAAACTTTTTTGAACTTCAATGCAAAGTAATTATCATTACCAAAATATGTTTGTGCACATCACAACAACAATTCAAAAGATACTTTTTGTTCTTGTGCACAACACAATCAACTAGCCAAAAATAAAGTGAATTACAATAATCGAACAAAATATT
This sequence comes from Petrea volubilis, assembly GCA_026212405.1. Taxonomy (NCBI): domain Eukaryota; kingdom Viridiplantae; phylum Streptophyta; class Magnoliopsida; order Lamiales; family Verbenaceae; genus Petrea; species Petrea volubilis. The sequence goes on from CM047880.1 coordinate 2,745,245, forward strand.
TGAATAGACCAATTACAAAAGCAATTTTTATACATCTCCTTCATGCACTTGGCTTGTAAGAGGAAGATACTTCTTTGAGTCTTGAGGAGATTGTTGATTTCCTAAAAGTATTAGGTGGCTGTTGTACAGCTTGTGCATGATGATGCCCTCTTTTCTTTGACAAGAACATTGGTTGAGGTTGCTTTCTTTTTTTGGACAAGGGCCTTGGCACCTACATTTGAAAGAATGACCATTTACACTAATAGGTAGGTTGAATATTTAAAAGTGTGAACATTAAAATAATGAGTTATTACTACCTGAAATGACACCCTAGATGGAGAGAGCATTGTCTTCTTTGTTGATGGAAGAGCATTTGATGATGTTGGCATCTAAACATATTGAAATAACAAAATGATTAATATGATATGTCATGGTAATTGATGAACAGTGATTCCAAAAATAATACCTCAGGATGTGGAATTTGAGTTTCATATGGACTGCCTCTTGAGACACTTTTTGCAGAAGCTGTTGATTGTGCTCCTTCACTCTCCTCATGTGTTGGGGTATTGTGTTGCTGTAAAAAAACATGTTAGCTTAAATGTGACGAAGCAATTCATAACATTGATTAGTTCACCACTGACCTTGAAAAACCTGGACTTTGGGTGAATGGGATTTTTGCAAGATCTCATATTATGGCCTTGGGTTAAGCACTTTGAACAGGTTGTAGTTAATCCCTTTCTTGACACCACATTCCCATCTTTGATATCATTCGTATCTTTCCTTCTAACCTTTTTTGGCCTTCCTGCCCTTCGTTTAATGATAGGAGGATCCACAACCCCAAGGGGGGATTCCTCAAAATCATGCATCCCAGGTACGGGATGAATTATATGGCTGTAAACTCTCAAATACACATGCTTCTTGAAAAAATCATGCACAAAATTCTCAACATTTAGTCTGTGGTAATTAATTGAAGCAAGTGCATGGCAACAAGGATACCCTACTAATTGGAACATTCCACAAGTGCAGCGCATGTCATTTAAATACACTACATGATTCTCCATATAGTGCATTACCTCATACTTATCCTCTCTTGCCCATGATGGGAAGCAATGCCTGCTCTCCTTTCTTTGTTGTTCAATTTTCTTTGCAATGTTGGGGCAAATATTTCCACTGTAAGCCTCCATGCCTTATTTCTTTGTTTGGATTCTTTTCATAAATTTTCTTCTAATCCACTCAAACATCTCTATAATTGGCATATCTCTAGCCTCCAAGATCATACTATTGAAAGATTCTGTCATGTTGTTGACATTGACATTAGTTTTTGTTCTTACAGGAAAATAGCATCTTGCCCAATGATGTGCTGGTGTCTCATGCAGCCATTCATATGCAGTTTGTTCCTCTCCTCTCTTTGGCATGACTCTTTGAATTTCCTTCATCAATCTGAGGTGCCTCTTGACATTGTAAGTAGATGCCTCCTTCCAGAATAGGGTCTTCAATTGCTCTCCTTTGAACTTCATCTTGAAATTGTTGTATAGGTGTCTCATGCAAAATCGGTGCTCCGCATTTGATGCGTGCTGTGCAACAGCCTCAAGTAGCTCTTTCTGTCTATCAATTATAAATGCCCAACCCTTTTCATCATGAGAACCTATATCTCTAAGCAACAACCCCAAAAACCAATCCCAGCTATCAAATTTCTCAACCTCTACGTAAGCCATAGCTATAGGATACAAGTTCTCATTCCCATCCCTACCCACAGCAGATAACAACTGACCCTTGTATAAACCCTTCAAAAAACATCCATCAAGCCGTATCAATGGCCTACACCCATCTAAAAACCCATCCCTTAAACTACTTAAACAAAAATACATCCTTTCTAAGATAGGTGGATTGAAATCCCTATTGACTTTGAGCACTAAAGTGCTCCCTGGATTGTGCTTCACAACAGTTGCACAATAGTCATAGAGTCTATTATATTGTTCCTTTATATCCCCTTTGATTAGTTGTTTTGCATACCTTTTGGCCCTATAAACCTTGTGAAGACTAACATCCACCTCTACATCCCTTTTAATCTTGTTCTTCAGTGATATTATCCCCTCATCTGGATTATCCCTTACAAATTTTTCTATTCTTTTGCCTATGTACTTGTAATTAGCTTGTTTATTGTAAAAATTGTGAGCACATTCATGTCTTCCTGTTAATGACTTGATCTGAAATGTAGTGCCTTTCATTATAGTTGAGGCATGAATCTTCCAATTACACCCCTCTTTACACACTGCAGTGATTTTTTGCCTTTCATTTTTATGAATTTTAGGTCCCATCCCCTTTTAAATGCCCAATTCCTTAAGACAGCCATATATTCCTCTCTTGTATTGAACATAAGCCCCACAAACAAGTCCACATCTTTTGTTTCCATATCTTCACTCCAGACAGGATACCTAGGCCTATCATCATCACTACCCTCCAAAGATTCTAATTCATCATCTTTGTCAAGATCACTATACCAGTCACCTCCCTCTGTGTTTTCCTCATCTTCATCAGTTTGCTTATTGTTTTCTGCAACTTTTTTCTTCTTCCTATCTTTCACAAAAGACTTATACAGTTTTTTTGTTGTCTAGGTGACCTAGACTCCATTATATCATCATCAAGTGGACCTTCAAAGTCCTCACACATCCAAGAAGGACAACTAGACCCACTAGAAGAATCTGTCTCATCCTCCAACACCCCTTCCCTAATGTCCTCTCTATCCCCAACACCCTGACCACCCAACTCAGGCCCACTACTCCCACACTGATCACCTGTGACATCCCCAACACCCTGACCACCCAACTCAGGCCCACTACTCCCACATTGATCACCTATGACATCCCCAAAACCCTGACCACCCAACTCACCCTCATTCAAATCAGTAGCAAATTCACTAACATTATTCACATTATCATTGAATTCATCATTCATATTAACATTCAAATCATCTTTCAAATCATCATTCAAGTCAGCATTTACATTATCACAAACCACATTTACAATATCAGTCTGCACAGCATCACAAACCATATTTGCATTATCACCTAAGTCTTCATGATATGTTAAGGCTAGGTGTTTTTCCACCTCATGAATTACATGTCCATCCTTGTCTAATGCCAATATGGGACATTCCTTATCCTCAACATAAAGCAAAATATCTTGAATGCCTTTAAAAATCCTAATTAGTTCTAACACACCTTGATTCCCCCTAAGTATTCTAATCCCATCATCCAACTCATGCCCAGGAAGACAATAATAAAACACAACATTGCAAGCTTTTCCCCCAGCCTTGACATACATATCAACCAAATCATTGTAAAAGAATCTCTCATTATCTACATTAGGGAACCAAACCTTATAACCCCCAAAATATTTAACCTTTGGGACCCACACAATTGAACCCCCCACCCACAAATAGAAATCAGCATAATCCCCCAATGTCATTTTCTGCATTACATAACACAGATTCATTTAGATAAATACCCAACAAATAAATAAAAATATTCAATTTAAAGCAAATAAGAAAATAAGAAAATAATCTTATACCCCAGTTCACATGTATTTACAGCACCATGTTAGGGTTTGGGACCACATGTCCAACAAATGATAACAAAAATATACTTTGGGGTGGGGACCAACAACCCATTACTCAACGATTTTGCAAACAAAAATCATACAAACACATTTATTTTCAGCAAAAAAAACACGCAAAAGTGGAAAGGGACATCAAAAATGTACCTTTCATATATTAAGTCGTCCGACAAGTAGTGTTCTTCCATTTTACTTCTGCTTAATATTCGATATTTTGAATCGTCCTCCCCGATTCTCTCAAAATCTTGCGTCCCAACTGGAAGATTTCTTCAGTTCAACATTTTTCCCCAATTTTTCTCGTCCAAAACCCTAGAATTCTCTAAATTCTCTCTCTACGATTTTGGATCATTCCACCTTCTGACAAGATATAGTAATAAGGGTAAAACGGGAAAATCGTTAAAAAATTAACGCTGTTAAGAGGGAACTGACGGTGAGGGCACGTGTGCATGATTTAGGGAAACATAGGGGTTTTATTGCATATTTCTAAACCACGAGGGGATTTTTAGCCTATTTTGGAAACCACAGGGGGTAATTTGGAATTTTCCCTAAAAATAATAAATAAGGCGGTCCGGGCTACGACGTCGTTTAGTTGCCTTCTTCCTAACTCAACAAAAACCCCCTCCTTTTGCCACCGTTCGATCTATTCCATTGTAATTTTCACCAACAATGGCGAGCGCTATGGTTGTCGACCCGAAACCCTCACATCCCGACCCGCCACCGACCAAGCCCAGACCAGATTCCTCTGCCTCCTCCGCCGCCGCAGACCCGGACGAGGACCTCTACTCCCGGCTCAAGTCGCTGCAACGCCAGCTCGAGTTCATCGAGATTCAAGAGGAGTACGTGAAGGACGAGCTCAAGAACCTCCGCCGCGAGCTGCTTCGGGCCCAGGAGGAGGTGAAGAGGATTCAGTCGGTGCCGCTCGTCATCGGTCAGTTTATGGAGATGATCGATCAGAACAACGCTATAGTCGGGTCGACCACCGGGTCCAACTACTACGTCCGGATCCTCAGCACCATCAATCGCGAGCTTCTCAAGCCCTCCGCCTCCGTCGCACTCCACCGGCACTCAAACGCCCTCGTCGACGTGCTCCCGCCCGAGGCCGACTCGAGTATTTCGCTCATGAGTCAGTCCGAGAAGCCCGACGTGACTTACAATGTAAGTTTATTTGTTCGTTTGATATTTTGTGGTTTGGGGATTTTGGGATTAGGGTTTTTAAAAAAATAAATAAAATAGTAGGGATACTGATTGTATTATCATGTCTTAATTTGTTGGGTTGAATTCTGATACTTCTTGTAATTCTCAATATTATTAAGGTAGGACAACTTTCTCTTACATGTAAATTTCTGGTTGGCCTAATTTGTATCGTGTGGCCAGTGAGTTTGGGAATTGACTGGGGGGTTTTGTTTTTGAAGAAAGGATTAGGTGGGTTTACAAACAGTAATCCATTGACGGCATTGTGGCCATTTTTCCTGAGCCATACATACTGAGATTCCCAAAACTTGGTTTCATCACCTGTGCACAGGGGGAATTCTATGATGAATCTGCCAGCACTGCTATGAATTCAAGTTAATTAGTAAATTCTTTATATGAAATATTTAATTTATAGTAAATGGTTAATTATGTCAATAGTTAAAGGAAAAAAGAGACAAAATTTGACTAGATTAGATGAAGAGTAGTTAGTCAAAATAAATTGAGGCACTGTCGGCAGAGGAAGTATGAACAAAGCCATGGTGCGTATGTTACAATTAGCTTTCCAGCAAGTTCATTCTTTTCTAGCTTGATTTAGGTGGATGCTTGTTTTAGAATAGGATGGTCGTATTGAGTGCTTGTCAAGGTATGGGTACTTCATACGGTTATGTAGTGACACCCTTATGGTATTGGTTTGTATTAGCAAGAGTGTTGTTGTAGGTGAATGAATGAACTTGCCGGAAGCCTAATTGTAATGAAGGCCCCATTGCTTGTTTACATGTCTTTTGCTGACAATGCCTCAAATTTATTTTGGCTACTATAAAGTAAATATTTAATACTTTACATAATTAAGATGCTACTTCACCTGAAACTGTTGATTGTTTGATCACTATTTCTTTCTTCCCCGTGCTTTCTTGTCCTTCTCTTTACCTCCATCTTATTATAGCCGACAGAAGAATCTACTCTGTGCTGGCTTTTCCTGTATTCTGTCCCTCGCCATAACCTAGCATTCTTGATAGATCTTCATCCAAGCCCCCAAAATTATCTGTTCCAACTCCCTTGTCCCAGTGAGTTTACTTAGTCCTGGGACTGTTCTATGATGTGCTACTTTAATGAAAATTCCAGGCGATCTATCTCTCAAGTGATTTTTTTATTCTCGGATGGTGCTTGTTGCTTTGATGCGTCATGCTTGTCTTTATACAGGAATGCTCTGGCATATTGACCCCCTATTTTTCCCTCCCCTTAATAATCATCATTTTTTTTTTTTTGATATAAATTTATGAGTTGTCAGAGATGAATTGATTTTATCTTTGGTGGATTTTTTTCAGGATATTGGAGGATGTGACATTCAAAAGCAGGAAATACGTGAAGCTGTGGAGCTACCTTTAACTCACCATGAGTTGTACCAGCAAATTGGCATAGATCCTCCTCGTGGTGTCTTGCTCTATGGCCCGCCTGGGACTGGGAAAACCATGCTTGCGAAGGCTGTTGCTCATCATACAACTGCAGCCTTCATTAGAGTTGTTGGGTCAGAATTTGTTCAGAAGTACTTGGGTGAGGTATGATATAGAAATCCTTTGACATGCATGCATCACGTGTTTTATCACACAATTGGGATATGAAAATGGTGATATTTCTTTTATGCCGTAAACTTGTAACTGTGTACGAGTCATTATAACCGTCTGAACTGTCCAATATTTTATATGACCTGATAATGTCTACTTACATAAACGGAAGGAAAGGAGTAAAGGCTTAGGACTATCGGATACTTTTGATTTTGTTTGGTTTGTTGCTTAGTTACTTGGTTGCTTATCTGCATGTCCTGTGCAAGACTTAAGTTCTCTGCTGGGACAGTGACCATATTTATTGGTGAATCGGAAAATAATAATGATAAAAATTGGGAAACTATGGAAGGGGTAGAATCTCTTTGCTTTTAGCATTGAGTTGAGCTTGTACACTTTTTACCAACTAAGTCTCAACCCCCACCCCCAATGCGCAAAATGGAAAAGAATGTAAAAGAGGAGGAGCAAAAAGAGTCATTTATTTCCTCTGTTATTTTGTTAAGAGAAAAGAAACCATAACTTTTGAAGTTTTCATGCTATAATTACATCATCTGGTATATGCCTACCGTGGGATTGCTTAACACTGTATTGGAGATTTTGTTGCTAACCGATAAGACACTATTAGTATTGCTGTAGGTTAATGTAAGTTTGACAATATATGCAGGGTCCACGCATGGTTCGTGATGTTTTTCGTCTTGCGAAGGAAAATGCACCTGCAATAATTTTCATTGATGAGGTTGATGCAATTGCTACTGCAAGATTTGATGCTCAAACAGGTGCTGATAGAGAGGTGCAGCGAATTCTCATGGAACTGTTGAATCAGGTAGAAATTGCAACTTAGACACAAGACTATAATATTATTGAAGGCATAAGAACTTCAAAATTTCCTCGTCTTCTTTTTCCCCACTTGTAAACTGTCAGGTTACTTTACGAAATTGAAGTGGATTTTATTGCCTTCTTTTATGAAAGAGTGCTTATCAATATCCTTGCCTGTGTCATCCAGAATTTTTCACAGTTTAGTAATCTATTTGATTCGCCTTCTCGCAGATGGATGGATTTGACCAGACAGTTAATGTGAAGGTTATCATGTCTACAAATCGGGCCGACACATTGGATCCTGCCCTTCTTCGTCCAGGAAGACTTGATCGCAAAATTGAGTTCCCTTTGCCAGACAGACGACAAAAGAGGCTTGTCTTTCAGGTGAAGTTTAAAGACCTGTTTCTGTGCCTTCATGTTATTTCATTTCAAGTTTAAGCAGCATATCGGCTAGAATGTTGGAATCCTGTGGTTGATTGATCTTGTAGTAAATCAGAAGTTACCTTGTTGCAGGTTTGCACTGCGAAAATGAACTTAAGCGATGAGGTGGATTTGGAGGACTATGTGTCTCGCCCAGATAAAATTAGCGCTGCTGAGGTCGGTGATTCTTCTATGCTTCTCCATGAGTGTAGTTCCCAGTGATGTGTTTCCGTTAGTGCCGTAGTTGCCACGAATTCCTTGTTTAGTAGTTAATATATTAATGATAGATTTATATTTGCTCAGTGATCTCTCGTGCCCTTAGTTAATACTATTTCATGTTCATGTTTGAACTATTTCAGATTGCAGCCATATGCCAAGAAGCAGGTATGCATGCAGTTAGAAAGAATCGGTACGTAATACTCCCCAAAGATTTCGAAAAGGGTTACAGATCTAATGTGAAGAAGCCTGACACTGATTTCGAATTCTACAAGTGATCTGTATGCAAAGCATGTTTTGGTATATATTGGGCAAGGGTCTAAGGCCAAGTTCACACAAGAATTTCCTCCTTTTGCTATATTTTGAACTTGGGTCTTGTTGAAGGAAAAAGAAAGTGTTGCCAATAAACCACAATTGCATCATTTTGGTTATATATGTTAATATATTGGCTACTAGGTCTGGTCTATTGATCAGATGAATGGGATACGTTGTATAAATAGAGATGATCATGGCATGTTGCTACACCGTGGCATCTGTTAGTAATATTATGGTGTTATTATCAGGGAAAATTTTTATATACGCCAAGTCTTGGGCTTCATTTATGCATTAATTGTTTTGAGTGTGCCGCATTATTATCGGTTTATTTGAAATCTATATATACATGTATGTATCGAAATGCAAAATTGGCATGATTTGAACAGTTTGGTTTATATTTGAGGTCAAGCACCCGGTCCACCTACGAGTTATCAGACATTTGAGGTAAGAACAATTTCTTGCAAGGGTGAAAATTTTTGCTTATTTCTTCCTATTTCGCAATTAATTACAGAATTATCTCAATATTTGGTTTCATGTTGTTTATAGTTAGTCAACTGCTGCTACCAGTGTTCGTTCTCTAGCATATAATTCTTAGAGATAAAAATCTTTTCCCAGTTGAACTACAGTTATTTTTATGTTTTTCCAATTAAATATTATTTTTTTGCGCTTTACACCCTCAACTTAATGATTTGTATGCATTACCATCTCTATAAGCCCATTTTTGGCAGAAATAATAGCCAAAAAAAAATTCATATGATGAGTTTGCATGTGTCTGTGTGTTTGTTTCGTTACATTCGAACAGGATATGTGTAAGTTTTTAATTTTTCTTTTCGAAGTATTTTTACCAAAAACAGGTATGAGATGTTAATAAAAAAATAATAGAGAAGGAAAAACTTTAGTTGGAAAGTGTAAAAATAGCTATAGTTCGAATGGCAAAAGGTTGTTGTCTCTATTTCTTATTTTCTATTCTTTTCTTTTTGTTTTCTAATCGTCGAGTCATTGCATCCTATGTTAAATTTGAAACTTGAAGTGACTGTTCGGGGTGTTTGGTAGGGATAGTCGTCTTGTGCACTTTATTTCCGACAACATTCATGTGGTCAGATGATGTGATACAATCAAATATTTATCTCTCAACAATAATAACGCATCCTTAAAAGTCCATACCACTATAGTTTCATATTAATCTTCATTTTTTGAAAAAAAATAAAAAATAAAAAACAAAAAAGTTCGTTTTCAAGGTTTTTGTTTTTTAGTTTTTCCTGCAAATTTCAATACTATATGTATCCCAAAATAAATAAGATTTGAGTGGTCCTGAAGGACTAACTCATTGCAAATGATTTGAAAATTGTTTGCATATTGAGTTAGTAAAGCACGTGTCTTGCTTCTCCATCTTGATCAGCACTCATCTTCTCCGCCTGCAAATGCAACAGATATGTGTGTTAGTGTGTGTTTGCTTGTGGATATGTTTATGGATAAGATGTGTTTCTTTTAAAAATGCATAGTTTCAGATTTTGAAAAGCTTATTGGGGTGGGGGGTGGGGTATGAGGGAATTTGCTTAGAGATATTAAGAGTAGTGTTCCCATTTGTTCCCCAACAATGGCCTTTCAAGTTACACTAGACTAATTTAAGGGCCTGTTTGCGTTTTCAAAATTTCTATTATCTAAAGCTTTAATTTATATCAAGTCCACGTCGGGTCAAAGTTCTTATTTTTTCAATGGATGTCCGATACGCTCAAACGACATTGAAGACTCTCGTCACACCTTTCTTGAATGTCCCTTAAGTTTGGGCTCTGTGCCTCTGTCCAATATACCACTCTGCCGAAAGCTCAGAGTTGCGCCAGACTCGGACTGTGGATGCAAGATGGACCAAGCCGCCTCCTGGAACAATAGAAGTCAACTTTGACGTGGCGGTTCTCGGACGGGATTTGGGGTCGTTGCTCGTGACCACGCAGGGGTCGTGCATCTCCTGGAGAAGTTGCCGCTTGAATATCTCAGGTAATGCCTTATATGCAGGGATCTTGATAGCTTATAGGGACGGAGTTAGGGATTTTATTGAGGGGCACGGATTTTTTTTTTCCGAAATCATTAGTTATTAGAATTTATAAATATAAATGTTATATATAATATTGACATATAAAATAACAAAAGTTATTGCGTTTATGTATGCATACTTAATATAAGAGAGAGACAATCAAAACAACGTATAAAAATGATACTAAAAGAATAACAAGCTATTTTCTCTTTAAAAAGAAGCAAATATATTAGGTAATGAGTTGCGTTTAAAAAATACTTAATCAAAAAAAATGAAATAAATCCAAATAAAAATATATAATCAAAACTAAAAAGTATTAAAATAGATTTTTTTTTTCTCTCTTTTTGTTCTCACAATCAAAAAAATATATTCAAAGCTCAAAAAGCATCTTTTTTTTTTCTTCTCCATCATCACATTCTCTAAATTACTTCCAATTAAATATCAAGTCTTAAGTTGTCAAGTTTCATTCAAGTTAATAGCCCAAAAAAATAAACATCAAGATCCATTAAGTTTAATTTTGAAAAATTATCAAGATTATTTAAATCTTTACACAAAAATCAATTAAAAAAAAGAAATAAATAAATGTATAACTTCCAAAATTAGTACACAATACTTGTTTGTACATTGCTTTTGGCGAAATAGTTGAATACTCTAGGGCTTGTTTATTTTAAGGTTCTTATTTCAAGAGAAATGGAGGAGAAAAATTCTAATAGAATTTTTGGTATTTTAATTAAAATAAAAGAGATAAGTAAAATTTAATAAAATTTCTAATATTTTAATTTGGAGAAAAGAAGGAGAAAAAGAAGAAAGAGAAAGAAAAAGATAGAGAATTTAAATTAATTATGGTAAATTATATTGGGTACAAATATACATACTGAAAAATGGATTTTTAAAAAATTGAGGGGTACCATCTGCCCCCCTCTTGGCTCTGTCACTGGTAGCCAATGAAGTTGTTACCTGTTAGTATGGCACGCAATCACAGTTGGGATGATGTAATTTTTTAGGGGTACTCCTCCATCTTGATCCGATCTCTCAACAACAAGGAGCAAGGTCGTTCCAGCATCGGTGCTTTGGTCAATGATACTCATAGTAGTGTTACTTTCTTTTCTTATGTTTCCTTTTCTTTTGTGCGCTGGGGTGTGAGTTTAGTAGTCCACCGATTAGCTAGAAACTCATCTTTACATAGTGTGGAGTCGTCAATTCTCGTGAAATTTGTCGTCCATGTAATTCCAGCTGAGGCTAGCTTTTCTTAATGATATCTATTGACATTTCCCTTAAAAAAGAAACAAACTCTTATTTGTAGTATTAAGTTTATATAAAAAAAAAGGTTATATTTTTTAGCTAAGAGAGTGTTCGGCTCCTAAAAACACCTTATAAGCTGCTTTGGAGCTTATAAGTTCTTTAAAAGTGCGTGGTAATTTTTTTAGTATATGAGTTTATAAACTTAAAAAATAAGCTTTCAGAAGCTTATAAGCTTTAAAAAAAAAAAAAAAAAAAAAAAAAAAGCTCCCCCAATTTTTTTTTTTCAAACAACTTATAAGTTGTCCAATGTCAAAAGATAAATTAACATAAATATATTTATTTTTTTTTCAAGATTATATTTCAACTATCTCAAAAAAATATTTATTTAAATAAAAATATTTTTTTCCGATCATTATTACACTTAAAAAAAAATATAAACTCTAATTTTTACCAAATAAAAGTACAGTTTATAAGTTCCAAAAATATTTTTTTTTTGGGTAAGGAGCTCCAAAAATATCTTATAAGTTACTTGGTCTTATTTTATCTAAAACCTTTAGGAACTTATTTTTAAAATAAAATGTAGGAGCTTATAAGTTCAAAAAATATCTTATAAGCTCTTTAAAGTAAACTTAGCCAAACACTCTCTAAATTGATTCAATATTGTTGATGAGACCTTGCTTGCTGGTAAGTTGAAAGCCCACAATTTTAGATCGTGGGATCAAATTCTTTTTATACAATAAAAAGAAGGCTAGTGATAAATCCAGAGCAAAATCCATAATACCAGAGCAAAATTTAATTTTGCCCTTCTTGGTCAATCATCAATATCGCATACCTTTTTAAATTCCTATTGTATTTTTTTTGATGGATAATTAAATTTCTATTGTATTAATATCATTTAATATCTCAAAAGTGAAAGAATCCTATATTTCTTTTTCTTGTTTAATCATTTTTTTTCTCTCTCATCTAATTCATTAACGAAATTCTTCTTATTCTTGACATATCTGTTATCTTGCGTTATTCAAGGATCTAATTTCATCTATTTTTATATTAATCCTTTGAAATTTTTATATTTTGTTATTTTTATCAATAAGCACTTTGACTGTCGATTATAAGAATTTCTCTAGTTATTTTCATATTACAATAATTGGCTATATTTATTATATTTCTTTGTTCTTTTCTTTATAATATAATATTTTGGTTATAAGTTTTTTATGTTTTTATAGATCTTTCAATTGTTTAGGCAATTTACAAAATTTATAATTTCTCTGATCATTAATATTATTGATAAAATAAATTCTTCCGGTATAATATTATAGTTGAATAGATTTTGTCCTGGTACTACCAATTCAATCTTAACTCTTTTTTTCACATTTTTTTTGGGATATTTTTAAAGATTTTTATTTTATAGAAGACTATTTATATAATCATATAAAAATAATTTTTTTATTATTTAATGAAAAAAATCATTGTTCAATTTAGTCTGGCAATGTTAAGAGTGATTAGATTATAATATAATTTTTTCTAACTTTTTTTTAAATATCAAATATCTCATCCAATTATTTTATTAATTTTCTTTTAACTTTATAAAAGAACACAAATAATAAAAGACCTTATTCAATAGATGAATCCATAGGTAATAATGTAGAGAGAGAGAGAGAGAGAGATTAGAGAAGAATCTTGTCATTTGCATTAATTATGCTAGTCATATTAGGAAGTAAGTTTTAGTATGATTTAATTCATTGACATTGAGGATAAAAAAGATATTTAAACAAGATTTGCTCCGACATTATGCATTTATCATTAGCCTCAAAAGAAAGTAGTATACCAATTACAACAATACTGTATTCACAGAAAATTGAACTTTCATCTTACCAGCAAGACAAAGCCTACTCGGCGTCAAGATAAAAATTCTTAAAATAATGTAACGGGGTAAAAAGCGACCACACAATAGTTGAATGATAAAATAGCCGTTTAGTAATTTATTTCAAATATGTTTTATATACTATTTAAAATTCAATAAAATATTCTCAATTTTTCAAAGATATAAATTGAAATTTTACCAAATGAGCATAATTACCTCAACTTTTTCACCCTCACCCCCGCCCCTCCCGACATAATTAGTTTCTAAAATTTAAGATAAAAATCATTTTAGTTCCTCACCTTCAAATCACAACATAGTCCTTCAAATTTTAATTATATTTCACTTTAATTTTTCAATCAATTTTTTAAGGTAAAATTATCAATCAAAGTTTAAATTTCCCTACAACCCTTCAAATTTTATTTTTGTTGCACTTTAGTCCTTCATATTATTTTTTCACATTTGTTCTTCAAAAGTTACATGTATAAATAATAAACTATAACAAGTATTGTAGTCACTCTACGTTTCTTACAAATAGCCAAAAACATAATTTCCTAATCTTGTCAAAATTTTAAAAAACAATAATATTGAGGATAACACTCCACAACTCATAAAAACCCATTCATACGGAAATATTGAAATAAAGTGTTCAAAGACAACTTCATATCGGGATAGAAGATTATTCGATCATGAGAGATATGAGATATGTTTTGATTGTATATTTTTGTTGGAAAATATTATTAGGCTCTCAACTATGATTTTAAAATTACAAAAGGCAACAATATTGTAAGTGTAGATAATTAATGTACATAATATTTTTTGAGAAAAGAACAAAAGAAGTATACAATTATAATTTACCTAAAAAATACTTAACATTTCATATAAAAATCACAACTTATCACATTTGAATCGATTTAAGAGCACCTTATCTTAAAAATAGTTTCACAGAAACATGCGATAACAATCATAGAGTATTATCCTCATTTTTTCATTTTCTTTTATTAGAGTATGAGAAAAGAAAATTAAAGGAGCAATGTGAAAAAAATAAAATTCAAAGAATGAAAGTGCAAAAAATATAAAATATAAAGGATTAAAGTGAAATTTAAACTTTGAATTGATAATGTTATCCACTAAGAAATTGACAGAATGACTAAGAGAGTGTTTGACTAAAGTTTATAAGCTCCTAAAAATATTTTATAGATTGTTTCACAACTTAAAAACTCCTAAAAAGTGTTTGGTAATTTTTTTAGTAAAGAAACTTATAAGTTTCAAAAAATGTTAAGAGCTTATAAGCTAAAAAAAAAAAGTTCCCATTTGTTTTAAACAATTTATAAGTTATCTAATATTAAAAGATAAAATAACATAAATATATTTATTTTTTTTCGTATTACACTACTACTATTTCAAAAAATATCTATTTACATGAAAATTATTTTATTTTATTTTATTTTTGATCATCATTACACTTATAAAAATTTATAAACTCTTATTTTTACCAAATATAATTACAACTTATAAATTTCAAAATTGTCTTATAAACTACACAGTCTTATTTTATCTAAACATTTTAAATTTTATTTTAAAATAAGTGATAGAAACTTATAAATTTTAAAAATATTTTATAAACTTTACGAGTTTATGAATTTTTTATAATAAGGTTAGCCAAACACTCCCCAAAGCGAAATTCTATTAGAATTTAGAGATTAGCCACCCGTGTGATTCCCCCCACCCACACCCCCACTCCCACTCCCAAAAAAAATATTAATGATAATGATAAACAATAAGGCGGTTCGGGCTACGACGCCGTTTTATATGCCTTCTTCCCCACTCCACAAAACCCCCCACTTTGGCCACCGTTTCATCTATTCCACAGTAACTCTAACCAACAATGGCGAGCGCTATGGTTCTCGACCCGAAATCCTCACAGCCCGACCCGCCACCGACCAAGCCCAGGCCAGACTCCCCCGCCTCCTCCGCCGCCGCGGACCCGGATGAGGACCTCTATTCCCGGCTCAAGTCGCTGCAACGCCAGCTAGAGTTCATCGAGATTCAAGAGGAGTACGTGAAGGACGAGCTCAAGAACCTCCGCCGCGAGCTGCTTCGGGCCCAGGAGGAGGTGAAGAGGATTCAGTCGGTGCCGCTTGTCATCGGCCAGTTCATGGAAATGATCGATCAGAACAACGCTATAGTCGGGTCGACCACCGGGTCCAACTACTACGTTCGGATCCTCAGCACCATCAACCGCGAGCTCCTCAAGCCCTCCGCCTCCGTCGCGCTCCACCGGCACTCGAACGCCCTTGTCGATGTGCTCCCGCCCGAGGCCGACTCGAGTATTTCGCTCCTGAGTCAGTCCGAGAGGCCCGACGTGACTTACAATGTAAGTTTATTTGTTCGTTTCATATTGTGTGGTTTGGGGATTTTGGGATTAGGGTTTTTTAGGGTAACTCTTTAAGGTAGGATAACTTTCTTTCACTTCACAAGATAAATTTCTGGTTGGCCTAGTTTATACAGTTAGTAAGTTTGGGAATTGATTGGGGGTTCTGTTTTTGAAGAAAGGATTAGGTGGGTTTACAAATAGTAATCAATGTGAAGGCATTGTAACCATTGTTCCTGACCCATAAATGTTGAGGTTCCCAAAACTTGGTTTCACGACCTGTGAACAGGGGGATATCTAAGATGAATCTGGTTGAAATTTAGCAGTGCAATGAATTCAAACTCACATGTAGCATCCTAATTATGTTAATTAGCGAACTCTTATATTAAATATTTAATTTATAGCGAACAGTTAATTATGTTAATAGTTTGAAAGAAGGAAGAGAGAGAATAAGTGACTAGATTAGATGAAGAGTAATTAGCCAAAATAAACTGAGGCATTTGTCGGTAGAAGGCCTATGAATAAGAAATGGGGCTTTTGTTACAATTAGATTTTCGGCATGTTCATTCATTTTCAGCATGATTTCATGTCTTCTGCTGACGATGCCTCAAATTTATTTGACTAATTACTCTTTAGTCATTTCTTTTCTCCCCGTTTTTTTTTCTCTTTTTTAAAGCTATTATCATAATTAGCCATTTACTATAAAATAAATATTTAACATAAGAATTTACGAAACATAATTACTATGCTACATCACCTGAAACTGTCGATTGCTTGAGCACTAATTCTTTCTGATGTGGTCGGATTTTGGCCTGCGGTACACGTCACTTCGATCTGGGAGTAAGTGTCCAAATCCGGTCAGGTAGATCCGAGTAAGAGTGTCTGAATGCTGGTCGGGTTCTATTCTGCAAGGATGGAGCACACGTGAGACTAGCCGGAAGTGTCTCTGGCGAAGACCCTCCGACGCTCAAGTCAGAATTCAGGCAGGTGAACCGTAAATAGTAATCAGCGTATTGGTAGATCAAAGATGTCTTACCCAATGAATAGTGTCTCCGTACTATTTATAATAATAAAAAATAGGTGGGCCGGACCAGAGTCAGGCTGGCCCAACCCCGTTGCTGGGTATGGGCGTTCCCCCATGACGCGCCGTGGGCGCGTGGGGTGCGTTCCTTGCTCGAGGTGGGTGTCCAAGCATTAACTCCGAGGATGAAGTAGGACGGACATCGATAATGTCATGTCATCGAGGAGACCATATGAGTCAAGAAGACGTGATGAATTCTGGTCGAACTAGACCGACAAGACAAGATCATCGATCCTGATCGAACTAGGCCTTGTACGTGGTAACAGGAGGATGCCGGCATGGGCTGAGCTGGATCCGACGTGTGGGCTGAGCTGGAGCCTTCATGGCCAAAACAGATTCGGCCATATCACTTTCTTCTGTGTGCTTTATTATTTCTCTTTACCTCTGCCTTATTATGGCCAACTGAAGAATCTTTCTTTCAAGTGATTTTTTTTATTCTCAGAAGGTGCTTGCTGCTTTGATGCATCGTGCTTGTCTTTATACGGGATTCTCTGGCATATTGTCTCCCTGTTTTTTCCTCCCCTTAATAATCACCATTTTTGTTTCTTTGATATAAATTCATGATTTGTCAGTTATGGATTTATTTAATCTTTGGTGGATTTTTTCAGGATATTGGAGGATGTGACATTCAAAAGCAGGAAATACGTGAAGCTGTAGAGCTACCTTTAACTCACCATGAGTTGTACCAGCAAATTGGCATAGATCCTCCTCGTGGTGTCTTGCTCTATGGCCCGCCTGGAACTGGGAAAACCATGCTTGCGAAGGCTGTTGCTCATCATACAACTGCAGCCTTCATTAGAGTTGTTGGGTCAGAATTTGTTCAGAAGTACTTGGGTGAGGTATGGTATAGAAACCCTTTGATCTTATACGCATGCATCATGTGTTTTATAGCACAATTTTGATATGCAAATGGTGATATTTCTTTTATGCCATAACCTTGTAACTGTGTGGCAGTCCTTTAACCTTCTGGACTGTCCAATATTTTGTATGACCTGATAACGTTCTACTTCCATAAAATTTCTGAGTTGACTTCCTCAGCAGAGGGAGAGGAGATACTCTTGAACCACTAGTGAAGGCTTACGATTATTGGATACTTTTGGTTTTGTTTGTTGCTTAGTTGCTTATCTGCATGTCCCCGTGCAAGACTTAAGTTCTCTGTTGGGGATAGTGATCATATTTATTGGAATAAAAAAAATAATAATGATAATAATTGGGAGACTATGGATTATGGAAGGAGCAGAATCTCGTTGCTTTTAGCGTTGAATTGTGCTTGGTTACTGATACCCTCTAAGCCCAATAACCCCCACCCTTGCCCTCTGTTATATGCATACCGCGGAATTGTTTGCCACTGGATTGGACATTTTGTTGCTCTTTCCATGTCCTTATGGTCGATAAAATACTAATAGTATTGTTGTCGGTTAGCTTAAGTTTTGGACAATATATGCAGGGTCCACGCATGGTTCGTGATGTTTTTCGCCTTGCGAAG
Source organism: Petrea volubilis (assembly GCA_026212405.1). Taxonomy (NCBI): domain Eukaryota; kingdom Viridiplantae; phylum Streptophyta; class Magnoliopsida; order Lamiales; family Verbenaceae; genus Petrea; species Petrea volubilis. Next base: position 2,763,429 of record CM047880.1, read on the forward strand.
GAAAATGCACCTGCAATAATTTTCATTGATGAGGTCGATGCAATTGCTACTGCAAGATTTGATGCTCAAACAGGTGCTGATAGAGAGGTGCAGCGAATTCTCATGGAACTGTTGAATCAGGTAGAAATTGCAACGTAGGCCCAAGACTATAACATTAATGAAGGCATAGGAACTTCAAAATTTCCTTGTCTACTTTTCCCCCCACTTGTAAACTGTTAGGTTACTTTACTAAATTGAAGTGGATTTGATTGCCTTCTTGTATGAAAGAGTGCTTATCAACATCCTTGCCTGTGTCATCGAGAAATTTTCACAATTTAGTAATCTATTTGATTCGCCTTCTCGCAGATGGATGGATTTGACCAGACAGTTAATGTGAAGGTTATCATGGCTACAAATCGGGCCGACACATTGGATCCTGCCCTTATTCGTCCAGGAAGACTTGATCGCAAAATTGAGTTCCCTTTGCCAGACAGGCGACAAAAGAGGCTCGTCTTTCAGGTGAAGTTTAAAGATCTGTGTTTCTGTGCCTTTATGTTATTTCCTCTGCTAGAATAGTTTTCTTGGATTCCTGTGGTTGATTGATCATGTAGTAAACTAGAAGTTGCGTTGTTGCAGGTTTGCACTGCCAAAATGAACTTAAGCGATGAGGTTGATTTGGAGGACTACGTGTCTCGTCCAGATAAAATTAGTGCTGCTGAGGTCAGTGATTCTCCTAAGCTTGTCATGAATGTAGTTCTCAGTGATGTGTATCTTTTAATACCATGGTTGCCACACTCTCCTTCTTTAGTAGTTAATATATTAATGATGAATTTATATTTTCTCAATGATCTCTCGTGCACAGTTAATTCCATTACATGTTTGAACTGTTTCAGATTGCAGCGATATGCCAAGAAGCAGGCATGCATGCAGTGAGAAAGAATCGGTATGTAATACTCCCCAAAGATTTTGAAAAGGGTTACAGATCTAATGTGAAGAAGCCTGACACTGATTTCGAATTCTACAAGTGATCTGTAAAAAGTCCCGAGGCAAATTTCAAATAAATGCGCTCTGTAGAACTTCTATCTCTGTATCATACCCCAACGAAAGAAGGTGGTAGAGTTTCTGGATATTATCTGGTATGTAACCAAAGTTGTAGGTCATCTGTTTGTTTTTTTTTTTTTGGTTTTAACCACCCGGTTTTAACCTTCCCTCTTTTGCTATGTTTTGGACTTGGATCTCGTTAAAAGCACAGTTACATCATTTTTGTTATATATGCTAGTATATTCGCCACTTGTTCTGGTGTATTTCTTTTTTTGTGTTGGCTTGAGTTGAACCGGGTTTATGGGTTGGTTATTGCGTAACCCTGAACCCAAGCAAACCCATCAAAGTTTGTGTTTTTTTATCGTGTCAATCCATTATCGAACTAACCCACTAATGCATTAACTCAAATCCAATAATATCGTGTTGGTTTGTGCCATATTATCGTGTTATGTCAAAAAACACCACCCTCATGCACCGTGGCATCTGTTAGTAATATTGTGTTAATATTGGAGGAAATTTTTATATATGCCATATTTTGGGTTTCATTTATGCTACATTATTGGTTTATTTGAAAAATATGTACACATATATGTATCAAAATACAAAATAAGCATAATTTGGGCCACATATGAGTTTCCTATTATTTGTATCTGATGCGGACACTCGATGCAGAACAATTTCATTGAAGCTTTACGATCACAAGACAAAAACAAGGGCTTATGAAAACATCATTATTGTACTAATTTTTGAGTAAGTTACAAGTCTCTATTTCGGTGTGATGTGAAAAACTTTGTATTGTTACCAAGGAAGAAAAAGGGCAGCTCCACTAAACTTAAAAGCGACGACTTAAAAAGTAAGTATGCCCAATTAGGAACTTTTAACCCTAAGGAATCGATGATTAAAAAGCTAATAAAGTTTTATGTAAAGTACATAACCACAATTAACATGCATAAAGGGCGAAAAATCTTTGCTTATTTCTTACTATTTCGTGATTGAGTACAATATTATTTGAATATTCGATTTTATATAACATGCATAAAGTGTCCTTTCTCTTGTATACGATTTTTACTAATAAGGATCTTTACACATTCTAACTATAGCTATTATTATATTTTACCAACTGAATTTTATTTGTTTGCACTTTCATCTCAACTCATAACCATCTCTAAGCCCATTTTTGGTGGAAATAATTGCCAAAAAATACATACGGCGAGCCTGCATGTGCTTTTGGATTTATCCGGTTACATTTGAATAGAATATGTGCGAGTTTTAGTTTCCATGTAAAGTATAATTTCAATTAAAAATAGGCATGAGATGGTAATTTTTCAAACAATTAGAGTTGAGGAGGTAAAATTTAAAAGGAAAAACTTTAGTTGGCAAATGTAAAAACAACTATAGTTCGAACGGCAAAAGATTGTTATTCCTGTCATTTATTTTTTTCTTTCCTTTTGTTTTCTGATCATCAAGTTGTTGTATCCTATGTCACATTTGAAACTTGAAATGGTTGTTCGGGGTGTGTGGTAGGAATAGTCGTCTATCTTCAAATTTATGTGAGGTTGTAACCTCATCCCTGAAAAAAATAAAAGTATCTTACATTTTTTGGAAAGTTCAATTCCTTTTCCGTTAAATCAAAAATTTCTGGTTTCGTCTATGGGTATGTCAATGGACTTCACTCTTCCCATCAAGTAACAACATGAAAACAGAAAAGGGTTCTCTCTCTCTCTCTCTCTCTCCATCCAAACGAACAAAGAAAATGTTGTAATGCTTCACGTAGAAGTCAAAGTTACATAATTTAAACGTGGCAGGACCTGAAAAAAATATGCTTTTTAGCATTTTGTCGTCTGTAAAGGGCAGAAAATTTTGCAGAAAGTAGGGGAAATGTTATTTTCAACTTGCTAAAGATTCTTGAGATGAGTTGATGACATTAAGCAAGAATCACGTCAGTTAGCCTGTCTCTCTCAAGAAACATATATATATATATATATATGTGTGTGTGTATATATATATATAGATAGATAGATGCAAATAATGGAATATAGAAATGAAATATAACAACTATCTAGAACAGGATATTTGGGCAGTAAGTATTTGTAATATTTGACATAAGATAGTATAGTACTCTAATATAGGATGTCAGTGATTGTAATTACGTGATTAAGGCCGGTTGGAATCGGTTGAAACAAAGCGTTTGGGTGCAATAATTAAAAAAAGTGCTTTTATTTAAAATTACACTAAATAACTTCTAAAAAAACCATCTTTTGGGTTTTTATGTGGCTTCTGTTTCTTGAAAAAAGTCAATAATAATACACAATTTTTTTTCATTGACATGCTTTTGTTTTGTTTTGTTTTTGTTTTTTTTTTAAGTGCTTCTCTTTTAAACATAACTCGTCCAAATGAGCTCTAAATTAAATGATCACCGGGCATCTATTGCGGACTAATTTTTAGATTAAGATATCTTGTAGATCTTGTAAAACGGTGAATAAGTTGAGAATTGAGTTTTTAGGTTAAGATATCTTAAAATTCATATTCAAATCATTAATAATCAAATCATTCAAATTTTAATCATAAAAATAAACGAGCCCAGAAGGGTGCATAACATAGTATTTCTTTTTAGTATGTCCCAAAATGCTTCACAAAAATTCCTAGAATCAAAACTTGTGCGCTCTCATAAATAAAATAAGAGAATTTTATATGTTCTTTTAAAGAAAAAGTAAGCTGTTATTAACTTACTTTCAAGATCTCAACAAACACGAATAATGATCATATCAATTACAAAAGTTATGTTATTACTAACATCTTATAAGTCCGGAATCTAATCAACAAAAATTCAAGAGATATAAAACAATTTCTTGATATAACTTTTATGCTTATTAAACATGCAGCAAACAAAGTTGTACAAGATGTTTTTTCATATCACTTCACAAAACTTTTTGTGCTATATTACCACATCAATAGATGGGAATTGTTTCAAGTTGTATTATATATCTTTTAAATTGTTTATCTTTAATTTTGCAACAAATTGCTGTCAAATATTTAATGGCGCATGGCTGCACGAGATTATCATGATTTTAATCGTGAAATAAACTAACAATAGTTAATTGTAGGATTGGAGTTGATATAGTATGAAAAATATGAAATATAATGTGAGACGTGTGTGTATATATATATATATATATATATAATGGGATCAAAATTAAATATGGCAATTGTTGATTGTACCAATTTATACAATTTTTATCAGTACTAATAAGCATGCAAAAATCATGTTTGAGTCTCACTACTAAAATACAATTCATATCATTTTGCGTATATATGATAATTATTATATGTGTCCTTTTAGCATTTTGTCATTAGTAATTGTAGTTATTGGAATTAATAACACTATATTGACAAGTTTATAATTGTCGATGATTGATAATTGACAATCACTAGTCATGCATCTGCAGAGGTATGCAGTGACAGATTGTTTTATATTATTTTGTCTCCTTTGTATGTGTTCTCCACCCAATGACTGCTTTTGCTATGCATGATAGTTGGACCAGTACACTCCCAACGTGTGTGTGTATATATATATATATATATATATATATATCGATAAATTTGAATGATCATCCTAGTTGTCTTTAATTAAGTGCACTCCCTGATCGCCATGCACTATTTGATATTTTTTCAATTCAATCATTCATTCGATCGATTGCTCGTGAATTGGTAGTCGGTGGATGCACCCCTGACCCGGGGACTCCTGGCTCTATCACCGGTTAGGACATTAAGCTTCCCTTGTTGCACTTCTTTGTTAGTTTGTGGTAGGAAGATATTCTGCTTTTGGTCGTGATAAATACGCCAATTGATTTTCTCCCCAAAAAAACAAAACACACACACACACACACATACAACGGCTGTCTCTCTCTCTCTCTAACGATGTGAACCATAAATATAATAGAGAAATAGACAAGAGTATGCATGGGCCTACTTAGTGTGGAAAGAGAGTAAAAGAAATAATACTGGGGACATATGGTAGGGCCAATGTGGACATCTTCTTGTTCTTTGTTTCTTCTTTAAAGTTGGAATACTATTAAGACATTTTGGTTTTTATTTGTTTTGTATTTTAATGGGCTCATTAATATTTTAATATTACAAATATTAGTAAAGCAACTGATCAGGGTTGAAAGATAAATATAAAATCTCAAATGAATATATTTATCTAGGAAATGATTATGCATTATTCATTACAAATACTCAACTTATTCACATGCACATAACCATATATATATATATATAATTTTATATATATCCATGCATATATATGTATGTATAACATATATGCAGAGTGGTGGAGTTAGCTACGACCTGAAAGTTAAGTGGAATGCCTGCATATATTGATCAAAGAGCGCAATAAAAGAAAATCAAAGGGTTCACTCAAAATTTAATACACACACGCACACACACACGCATTAGTATAATAGCATGTATATATGTACACGCACATAACCTTACAATGAATATATAATATGTATATATGTCAGATAAATGTTTTGGAAATAATACATTTGCCTGTCTCATATAATAATTGAAGCTTGAAATAGCAAGACATTTCCATTACCTCAACAAGTTCATTAATAGAGGTTTGATGATAGGATTGACATTAAGACCCTCCACAAAAAAAAAAAAAAAAAAGGATTGACATAAAAAAAATATTACGCATGCTTATGACGAAATTATGAGCATTACCAAAATTTACCTAATTTTATATAAACATTATTACAACACTCTTAAAAAATGTTTCAATGATATATGCACTAAATGTGATGCTCTATAAGAAGGGTCATAATGAATTATTTTGTTCGGAATGTATTTTAGTAACACTACAGCAAAATATGTTGTCAATGTCACTTAATTACATGACTCCACTACAAGAAAAATAACTCGTTGCTACGAACTTTTTTGCTACATCTTTTAAAACATAGTAAAAGATAGCAATTTACTACAAAATTTAGACCGTAGCAAATAATCAGGTAATAAGACTATCATTTACTACGAAATTTAAATTGTAGCAAATGATCAAGTAATAAGACGGTTATTTACTACAAAATTAATGTTGTAGCAAATGAATGGAGAAAAATCAATCATTTGCAATGGAATTCAGATCGTAGCAAGTGAAAATGTAGTAAGATAGTTATTTAATATGACATTTCAATTATAACGAATAAAAAAAAAGAAAGAAAACTTACATAACTTATCAATTTTAGCACAATTTTTAAATAAAGTCCTAACAACTTTGCCATAAAAATTATTTTAATTAACTAAGAGAAATGTCACCCCATTCCAAACTATCTAAATTTCATATCAGATCACATATGGAAAAAAATATTTTTTTAAATTTATCATTGAATTGAGTTAATTATATAAATACTATATATTCTCAAATCTATTTCAATGATTAATATTTTTGAATAATATAATAGATTTAAATTATAAAGATATATCATTAAAATTTTAAAGCCATTTACATGCAACAGTATTTGAAAAATTTATTATTCAAAGCTTGTTTACGTTGATGCTTTTACTGCTAGCTACAATTGTTTATTCGAGCAATTATTTTAATAGTAATGATGAAATTTATGAGGGGTTTAAATTTTGAATTTCAACAAGGACCCCAAGTGAATAATTTTTAATTTTTTGGCAAAAATTCTGAAAAATAATTTTGTCACAAAATTAAAAGAAAACTATAATTTTTGTATTTTTGGCAGAATTTTACTGAGAAAACCCAACATAAATTATTTATTTTCCATGAAAATTCTGCTGAAAAATAGAAAAATATATATTTTTTAAATTTTCAAAAAAAATTCCACCAAAATATAAAATATAGAAAACACATTTTAAAAAACTATCTATTAAATAAATCGATGAATTTTTGGTAGATATTACCTAAAAAATTGGTAAAAAAAATTAAAATTAACATAACTTGTTAATGTGCCATTACTATAAAAGATATATAGTGAAATATGACAATCACTAAAATAAATTTTTTTATATTCGTCGCGTATAATCATATATATAGATTAATCAACATATATAGTAATTAATTACTAATTGTATAATAATAAAACTATTCAATTATATTTGCGAAAACATCCAATTGGCATATTTGAATTGGGGGAAGTATTTTTGGTAAAACCTATTTTATTCGTTAATTATGATTAATTAAAATAAATAATTGAATAATTTAACCTTAAATTTAATGAAACTAAGGATAAGTAATAAATTAATAAAATTAAATTAGTAGATTGATAACTTTTTGAAACATATGATAAGTAAAAAATATATATATGTGAATAAAGAATTAAAATGGTACAGCGGCAAGACTCCTCCTTGTGTATGTTAGAGGGTGTGGGTTCGAATATCAACTTATGCAGAATCCAGCTGCTTGTTGTCCGCCATAGTACATAATCTAGGTTTGACGGTTCGATTCCAGTTGGGTGCAACGAGTAATATATAAAGAAGAAAAAAATAGTTATTTTGACACAATTTAATTTAATTTAAATAATAAAAATAAATAATTTTCTAGCAACAAGGTGGCCTATTTGGATTCTATTGACTACGAAAATCATATCGTAACAAAAGATGATAAAGTCGTAGTTAAAACTATTTACTACGGCCTTTAACTGTAGCAAAAGTATTTGTTACGGCCGTATTAACTACGGTAGTAAATACATAGCCAATTGGTAACAAAAAGCTTTTTGCAACGAATTTTGGTCTTTTGCTATAATTTTCTTACCGTAGGAAAAAACCATTTTTCTTGTAGTGCTCTTTTACCTGGTGTCTCAAAATCAAATGTGTCGATATACTTGCCTGTAGTGACACTGGGTGGTATCTCGATAGCTACTTTTTAAGTAGTGGGGGAAAAAGAGTGAGAAAAAAATTCCATGTGCATGTTAAATGGACAATGTTGATTCATCATGTAATTTTTTGGATAAAAATGAGGACGAAAAATTAGTAGAATAAAGTTTTTGGATGTGAACTCACTTATTGGCATTATATTGTTGTCTCTAATTTTCTTCTCCTTTTTAGCAATACATAAACAACAAATTAGGAAATGGACTTGAGTGTGTAGATATGCATGGATCTATGATCAAGTGGATTAGGGATAAAAAATTAAAAAAATAGAGGGGACATGTGGGAGGGCAATGTCTATTTCTTCCTTAAATTTGGACAATTGCTAAGACATTTTCGTTTTCACTGTTTTCTATTGTCATTGTCTCATTAGTACTTTAGTATTAAAAAGCATTAGCATATGGCAAAAGTTTTGTTCTATATTTGAAATTAGATTTGATGAGAAAAGTACAACCATTACAAGATATTAGCATTAATAAAATTATTTAGTGTTTTCACTATTAGAAAAACGCTTATTAGCGACAGTTATAGAGACAAATTTTGCAGAATTTCCGTCATTAAATAGGTTTCCCACAGATTCAGTGAAGCACAAATTCCGTCGCTAAAAGGCCAGTCGCTAAACTTAGTGAGGGATTTTTCCAAACACTCCACCACCAAGCTATTACAAGAAGTTGTGATATATTTTGTTTTATTTTATACTTATTATATAGTTATTTGATTATTCTTATTTTACTTTATTATTTAATTTTAATTTATTTTTTGTAATTAGAAGATGATTTTGGCACTCTAAATTTTTATATGGAAGCTCCATTCCTATTATTTCATTAAGAGATTAACTAAAAAAAAAGTATATTTTTCATTAGACAGATAAAAGTTGAATTTAAATACTTTTAAATACTTATGTCTGCTAATAGAATTTATTTAATTTAAATTTCATTTTTGGCAAATTAGTTGAGTTCAGCTCAACTTGAAAATTTCAGGCTTGAACTCTATGTTATACATATATATATAAGTACTAATAATCTAGTGTGTTTATATAATTAGCTTTAATGAAATTTATTTTGTTTTTAATAAATTAGTTGTGTTCGAGCTCCAATACATGATTTCTTTCTCCATATTATATATATATATATATATATATATATATATAAATACTAACAAGCTAGTGGACTTATTATATCATTAAATTTAGTTAATTTATCTTTTGATTATCGGTAAATTAGCCGAGTTTGAGTTCAAGTACAAAATTTTGCACTTAAACACGAGCCCGGACCCAAAATTTGAAGCTCATCAACCTCCAGTATTTTTTACTGGAGTTCAAGCTTGAACTATCAAAAGTTTTTTAACGCTCCACTTGAGCTAGCTCATTTTTGCAAAATGCCATCTATAGTCATACTTATATTCCATCAAAGTCCTCTCATCACAACTAGCATGTGAGCTCTTTAAGGGCATAGTCCTATTTTTAATCAATGTTGTTGAAAACATATAAAAATGTATTAGTGAGAAGATTCAATTTTTTCCCTTCTCATTTATTATGTATGGCGTGTTAAACTTACCAAAAACGGTTGTAGCCAAATCGGTGAATATAGAAGTTGCTTCTCTTAGGTGTTTAGGTTCGAAGTGTTTTAAACTGTATACTTTGGATGGTTAATTCTTTTTCCCAAATTGCTTGCAATTTGACATGTCTTTTTCATATGATGAGTGTCAAAAACCACATACTTTTGATGAATTTTTTTTTCCCAAAATTAAATGATTTTTACATAGTGATTCATAATTTCTAACATAAATATTGTCAATATATATATATATATATATATATATATATATATGAATGTGAAAAATTGGCACAATTATCTGCAAACAATTTAATTTGATGTCTAGTGACCAATCGTATCCATCACTAAAAGTTTCTACAAAATTAATAATTTTATATTTAGTGATGGAACCATATCAGTCACCCCGAATTAAAGCGTTGGGAGGGATTATTGTCGTCACTAAGCCAATTGTCATTGATTACATTTTCTACAATGGTAGTGACAGATTTTCATGCTTGTAGTGATGGAATGGTCCGTAGCTACTAGCCACAGAAAATTTTACCTCCATACATGCTATTGACGTTGGTAATTCCTTCACTATTAGTGACGGACGGTTTTCCATCACTAATCATCATCACTAATAAACGTTTTTCTAGTAGTGTTTTACACTAAAGCTTAAGTATCTATATAGTTCAAGTTGAAACATAATTGCAAAATCTCAAAAAATTACTATGTTAATGAAATTATGATTTGTAGAGCCTAAATTTATTCGTAACACGCGCGCGCGCATTTAACTTTCTAAATATGTAGTTGCTCTTTATGTAATTTTGTCCATCACTATTTACTCTTCTATACAAACATTTTTTAATTAAATTGACTAATCCAGTAATGAGATGCTTATGTATCGCATTTCATTAGTTTCAACTTTATAGAAAATCATATAATGGTAAATTTGCATGATTCAACCTTGACTTAAACTCTTCAATGATTTAAAACTCCATGGACGTGCAGAGTATGAAATCATGTTACCAAACCTATACCAAAATTGTAACAACAACAACAACTACTACCCCTACAAATATATCGAGACTTGGTCTAACTAATCACTAATTCAAACTCGGATCCTTAATCATCACCAAATGAGATTGGCCTTGTTTTTTTTTCTTTTCTTTTTTTTAATGTGTTTCCTTATGATTAGCTAACAAGATAAAATGTCTCTATATCAAATAAAGTAAATTACACTCTGCATCCCTAAATTATAACATGTATCGTGCAATTTGCGTTTACCCCATTAAATTATAAAATATAATAAATCAGCCTTCATAATGGTAAAAAATGTAACAATTCAATTCTAATATCTATAATTTAAGGTTTAATTTGTATATATATATATATATATATATATATTTTGTATTTTTGGGGAATAACCCCATAGTGTACAACTTAAAATTGCAAAGTGTGATTAACCCTATCATATATTATTAAAAATGAACCAATAATTGGCGAGTACAAACTATCTATATTGTATGGAAGGTATCCAAACATTTAAGGGAAATTCTTAATTTTCCCCATTTGTATATGCTAAATTAATCTTTACGTATAATCTTATTCATACATTCAAAATTAAAATTTCAGAATCTTGAAACCTGAATTTTACTACTTAAGTTAGATTTTATTGGCATTGGAAATTTGTGTTCTCGTCACGCCTGCGGCCTTGAACCCGTTGGACGCGGGAGATAACTATGACTCCACTAAATGCAACGTCAAAAGATTGATGCGCTTAAAATCTGTAGTCAAACCTTGTAATGTGTTCGATTTTTCAATATCTAGTCCATGTAACATTGTATATGATTACCATTCCATCTAAGGCACTTTATAAAGAAAACTTTTATACTTTTAGTCCAAAAAAAAAATGTTTGGACCAATCATGAATGGCTCATCAGATTCAAAATTCAACATGATTGAAGAAAGCGAAGCTTGTGAGAGAGTGTTGAATTTAAATTACCCTGAAACAAACTAACGCTATAAATATACTTGTACTGTGTTGTTTGATTGGGTTGACAGCTCGAAAAAGATTCAACCACCTTATTAATTTTGTGGACCATATCTTCACTTGTTTTTTCATTTAATACTTATCAATACAAAGCATTTTTAGTATTTTATATTCAAAAAATGATTATATTTTAGAGGTATAACGCAAGCATACTCTTAAAAGTAGCTCATACAACGGCAGTTTGTTGAAAACTTAAAGAAAAAAAATAAATACTTATATTTTATAAGAATAAATAAAGGGATAAATGTATAAATTACTACTATCCATTTTATATTATCTGTCATTTTAGCATCCTATTTTTGTTTTAAAAGATCAATTGTTTTACCAAAATAATGTAATATTTAATGCATTTTTTTTTCAAATTTAGCCCTCGCATAAATAACGTTATAATACTCACATAATCTTCCTAATTATTAGCACTTATATTTTAATAAGTCATTAATAAGGATAAACTTGTCAAACAGATTATACTATTAAATTCTCATTAATATGTGTAAAAGAATTTTAAACGATAGATATTATGAAATAGAGCTAAAAATAATTATCCGTCATAAATATATACTATATAATCTTTCCAAAATGTTTCTCAAAAACATCTCAAGATAAAGCCAAACACAAAATTTTTGTGCATTGAATGAGAGCGAGTTTAAGAGAGTGAGAAATAAATGCCAACAACTATTTTGGGTGCACCAAACTCTTTGACAGAGTAAATGCAAATGGCGATGTGATGGTACTTAATTCACACTTGACAGAGAAATCAAACTGGCATGCAAGACATATAAATGATAACACCCGTATGATCTACTTGTGACATCTTATTTTTTTTTTTGAACAAATTATTACAATTATTTATCGTCAAATAAAAAAAAACACAAATCTGTATCCAACTAGAAAAATATTGTCAAATAAAGAACAAATTAATTATTACAATTCACGATTACCAAATATCGAACATACACTACTAGCAAAAACGCCTAAATTAACACATGTAATGTGAAATTTTTAAAAATTATCATAATTAAGCACCTATCTTGACACTTTATAAAAAGTGCCCTAACGAATATAATAGATTTAAATTACAATGTACTTTTTGTGACTTAAGTATCTTCCCGAAATGCAATTATATATCAACCACAATTTCATTTATTTTAAACGAATTTGAAAAAAACAAAAAAAAAAGAAGACAAAGCAATTTTGAGTTGAATGCTCTTTTTATGTACTATATTCTCCAGCTTCAAACAATGATGAGGAATATTATTTAAAAAAAATGATGAAAAATTCAATGATGACCCTCTTTAACATACCATCTGTTTTCCAATAACTGGTGTGGCACATGTGCGGAGTCAAATTTAAAATTTGGAATTTCAAATTGGGGCATATCTAAATCTCAGTTTTGTATAGTCCCACTTAATTATAAATCAACAGTTTTGACGTACTCAATCTGTATGCAAAATAAAAATATTTATTATTTAATTATATTTTAAAGTTTGATTAATATAAAATTATAGATATTTATTATTCTTTTTATATAAATATTACTTTTAACTATTTGTAATATATTTTTAAATTAAATTAATAATAAGAGAAAAATAAAATAATTTAAAATAAGAAAAAAATATAAAAAAATAATAAAAGATATTGAAAAGTGGGATAAAAGATGATAAAGAGGAGAGAGATAATAAAACAACATGAAAGATGAGAGAAGAGGATAGGGAGTTAAAAAACGGAAAAAAAAAAAAGAAAGAAAAATAACAAACCAAAAAGATTGCGATACCAAAAGTCTACTCATCAAGGCATGCAGTCCCTTTGCGCATAAATTTATACAAATTCTAATTAATTGTTTGGTATAGATATAAATATTAAAAACAATTAGTTAATAGCTCATATCAATCAAAAATATTTTGCATGTATTAAAGATGCAATTATTACAATCTAAAGTGTATCAATATAAATTTTAAACAACAATACCTACATTTTTGTTAAAAACTATCTAAAATTATTTTTATAAAAAACCTACAGTATAAACAGAAGACAAATTTCCACTATGAGATGGATTTGATGGCATGCACCTCAATTTACAACAACTTAATGATTCTTTAAAGTTATATATGGGCTATAATTCTATTAAAAAAAAATATCCAACAAATAGAAGATCAAACATATTTGAAAATGAATAATCAAAAAGTACATATATACATAATATTTCATTTTGCTTGAATTTAAAGACATGCATGAGACAAAGAAAAATTAAACAAAGACTATGTCCGGTTGAAAGGATAAATGCCAATAATCACAAAACATGGGGCTCTTTCTTTCTTCCTTTTTCTTTTCCATTTTTTTTAGAGAAACATCGCTAATTACAATCAAATCTCTTGACACTCATCTTTGCTTTGTACATGGAATTTTATTTATGTTTAAAAAAAAAAAACCTGTAATTGAACTCCCTTGAAAGTAGGGCAATGTGAGGGAAGAAAGGGAGAACATGGGGTGAAAAATCATACTGATAGAGGAGTAAAGGTCCATTTAAGACCTTGAAATGTTTTTTCATTCAATAGAGAGTTTAAGGGTATTACAGGTATATCAAAATTTTGTATGGTGGTGTCAAAACTACCATTTTAAGTGTATAAAGTCTCTTTTTTTTTTTTTTGTTTAATATAGTATAGATAGATAATATAGATGAAATGATTTGCTTTCCCTTTTTATGTTCTATGCAACTAAGGTATAATTATTAGGGGTAAAAATGCTTAGCCTTTAAATTACTTTTCATTATATTTTGCCATACAAGCTACACAGTATTTGTACTTTACCCTTCAATGTCCTCTTCTGGCCAAATAACTTGTTGGAAATGGAAAGTGATTAATGACGATGATGTGGAGAAATTTAAGGTAGCGTTAAACGAGTTGGTAAACCAAAAATTGTTTTGGGACATTTGCTTAGGTTGGGGTGATGAGTCTAGTGGAGGAGAGAAGAAGTCTTGTCGATGGTGGCAGTGCGGTGATTTGCTAATTTTTGGCTAAAAAATTGCTCTAGGGTGCAAAGTTTGAATGTTGTATAACTCATATGGCAAGATATATAATGAGGGGTAGGCCTATCAATGAGTAGGGTTTTATCCTACTCTGATCATTACTTTAAAAATATCCGATTAAATATACTTTATACCCTACTCTATCCCATTTAAATATTTATTCATTGGGTATGTGTATTAGGTCTACTCTATTTTTAGGGTAGGGTATTGACCCTACCCAATCATATTTTTTTTATTTGTCTTTTTTGGTATTGTGTTTTTTTTAGATCACACACACAGTTAACACATACACACGTATTTACACACACTGCACACACACAGTTTTCATGCGCGCACACGCACACAAACACACTACACACACACAGTGTGTGAAAACATATACCACACATAGTTTTCACACACTGTGTGTGTGGTGTATGTTTACACACATACACACATATGTAGTGTGTGAAAACATGCAGTTTCACATACTGTGTGTGTGCAGTGTATGTTTTCACACACACATACAGTGTGTGTGTGTGTGTGAAAATTATGTGTAGTGTGTGTATGTGTGTGAAAACTATGTACAATGTGTTTGTATGTGTGTGTGCAGTGTCAATGTGTGTGTGTGTGAAAAATGTGTGCGTTTAGTGTGTGTGTGTGTAGTGTGTGAAAAATATGTGTGCAGTATGTGTGTGTGTGTGAAAAATGTGTGCGCAGTGTGTGTGTGTGTGTATGTGAAAAATGTGTGTGATGTGTGAATACCCATTGGGTAATGATATGTGTAGTATGTGAATTACCCATTGGGTATCATTACCCATGATACCTAATGGGTAGGAACGGATAAGGCCCCTATCCTAACCCATTCATTTATAGTAATGCGGGTAAGGATAGGGTACGGGTAAATTTTAAAATTTTAGGGTATGAGTAGAGAATAAATGGATACAGATAGAGTTTACCTTACCCATTGACAGGCCTAATGAGGAAAAAAAAATAGTAAATAGAGTGTAAAAAGGGTAGACTGAGAGTAGCGTAATATTTTTATCCCTAATTAATAATTAAGGGGTAAAGTTGGTTTTTAGCACTTAACACACCCTTATGCACTTGCTAATTGCACTACATAAGTTTTTTTTGCCCTTTTTTTCCCTATTCGAAACATCCTATAAATGTCAGACCTCAATGATGCAAAGTTTGAGCTCCCACCGCATGACTACAACACCAATGACAGTTGCATTGCATAAGTTGATAGAACAACTTCAATTTGAACTTTATTTCTTAAGAATTGACAATGGTCATAAGTGTTACCTTATTTTTTGTTTTTATGGACTAATATACCTTCCATTTAATGGTTCATATAATGTGTTAAATACTTAGGAGTTAATTATATTTTTGTCACTCAAACTATGCGTGTTTTTACACTTTGCAACCTCAAATTTTAAGTGTTATCGATTGCCATCTAAAGTTCGCGTTTTATTATCAGTTGCCACCTAATTACATTTTTCGACCAAAAATGCCAGTCGGAGCAGCAACATGTGTTGCTGCTCCATGTAAGATTTTTGACCAAAAAATGCAATTAGGTAACAACTAGTAAAAAGACACAAACTTTAGGTGACAATCGGTAATACTTACAACTTGATCTTTTAAAGTGTAAAAATATGCATAATTCGAGTAGCAAAGTGTAATTAACTCAATACTTAAATTCTAGAATGAAGGTATTGATTCTTTCACTTTAAGTAGTGTTGTATTTATTTCTTTAATATTCTAATAAATTATACATATACATATATATATATATATATAGTTAGGAATAATTACACCACAATGCTGAAAAGGGAAAAGAAGAAAAGAAACTACAAATATTAATACAAAAATGTAAGTGAGGTTCCCATGTTGACCCATCTGTATCTGTTTTGTCAAACAAGTAGACCTTTTTGACCTTTGCAAATTATGATTTGATGCATTTCAAACCAATTGACTTTGTTTTTGTTTGGCTACATTTCAAACCAATTGACTTACCTACCCCATTTTTGTATCAAACCTCATTGGGAAAAAGTTGTGTGTCAAATTTAAAAAAAAAAAGAAAAAAGAAAAATAGCCTTTGAGACCGAATCTAAACTTAATGATGATAAGTAAGGTACACTTTTAATTTTAAGATAAATATTTTTAATTTATGCTAAATTTTGAATTACAATGATATTTGGCTAATTATGTTGATCGCATACGCTGGTGATATGGTGATAGATATGATTGTTTTACCCAAAAGAGAAATATTTGTAGTTTATATTATGTCATAGAAAATGGAATGGTCCCAGCCCCTTTTATGATAGAGATATTGAATAAAAGATGGAGTGGTCCTATCTATTTTTTAATTTTTTCATTCAAAATTGTTAGTGTGAAGTTTCTTGAATAGCTTTTAGAATCCTATGGTTATGATTCTTATGGACAAGAAGATTGTATGATTTCTTCTTCTTCTTTTTCTTATGCAAAAATATACTGTGTGTGATTTCTTCTTCTTCTTTTTCTTATGCAAAAATATACTGTGTGTGTGTGTGAGAGAGAGAGAGAGAGCGAGAGAGAGAGAGAGAGAGAGAGAGAGAGAGAATTTGTCATTCCTTGTTGTGTATTCTATATTATTGTTAGTAATTTCTTTTATTTGGTGAAATTAATATTTAAAAAAAAAGTTAACTAAACACATATAATGTGATACTTTGTGAAATTTGTTTTAATTATGCACTAATTATGATGCAAAATAGAAAAAATATCTCGATAAATTACGTTAAAATTTTAACTAAAATATATTTTTGTTACACTATAACTTGTCAAAAAGAGATTAATGAAACACTTAACTGCATTATGGTTTTAACTAATATTTCAAAATTTAAATATTATAATATTCATTTATAATGTCATTTCGTAATGATAGTAATAGGCAATTTTTTAAATGGTAAATGACATACAACCCTTTACTATATAATATAATACAAAACATTTTAACACAATTTGACTTGCGTGATAATTTTTATACCCATGGGGTGTTATAACCATTTCGGATCTTTTGTTACACAATCGTATTATATTTTCTATTATATTCATTAATATACATCACGTGTATTGGTGAGCGGCCGAGATAATGGAAGATAGTCTTCATATTTTTTCCATATTATCAATTTTTCTCTTTTCTTATCTCGACCGCTTACTAATACACGCAACGTATATTGATAAATATATATAACACGATAATATAATAAAAGATCCGAATTGGTGTTATACCTACCAATCATTTGTGTCTTACTTTAATATTTAAAATGCCTAATGAATTTTAGGCTATCTCAAATTTATGAAGGCATAGCTAAAAATATTGTGTGAGGGGCTTTTTTTGTGGGTTTACCATTGCTCAAGTATTTTGTGTTGGTTGGTACGGTGTTCATTTTAATATGATGTATTTGTATTTGTTTTGTGACAACTATTTCTATCGAATGAATTGATTTGGATATTTTGTTATATAATTGTATAGTACTTTTTGTTAAATTTATTAATACATGCCACATATATTGATGATTGGTGAAAATAGAAAAAGACAAAAAATTATAATATGAAAAAAATATCAAGAATTATATTTTCATATCTCAATTGCCGATTAATATATGTAACACATAAATATAACAAAAAATGTTATGTAATTTTGTAATAAAAGATCTAGATCGCATGTGAACACAAGAAATTGTAGTTAAGATGGTGAAAAGAATTTATTTTTGTTGTTGTTATTATTACTTATATTGAAAATACTCTTTCTATTAATGAAAAATTCATAATGGATTGATTATGTCACAAATATACTACAATTGTGATGGATCCTTAACAAAATTTTATTGAAATAGAATTTGGTTATAACATGTGAAAAGACATTTATAATTTTGTGAATAACAATTTTTTTTTTGCAGAATGTCTTTGAATTTGTGATTGATTACTTTGTTTTTTAAGATTTTTCTTTTTATCTTTTTCGACAAATTACGTCTATACTCTTTGAGATTTTTACAAAGCAGTTCCTCTTATTTAAAAAATTATAAATACTCTTTTGAGATTTAGAATCTTTTTGTAAATATTATTAGAAATGTCCAAAATATAATTTTTATACAATTATAGTAGTCAACACGTTCATCAAAAAATGCGTTTCATTGAATCTGACTAATTCACTCAATTAATTTTGTTATTTGACTTACCTTCGCAAAGTAATCTTATTTTATACCACCATAACCACCATTGGGTATCTTATCTATAATTCAATAGTATCACTACTTTTTATTTATTTATTTTAAATTAATTTCATATTTAACTTTTATATTTTAAACTTATCAAAGTTATGTGAATCCTATTTCAAAACCCAACCAAAAATGATGAAACTATCTATAGGAATTAATTTATAATAATTACATTATACTACAAGGGTGTGAATGTAATTTGCCCTTCTTTTTTTTTGTGGTGGTTAATTCTCTCCCCATATTAAAATTGTTTTTTCGAGGATTATATCCTCAAGTTTTGTTGAAAAAGTACCTTAATAGAATAATGTTACAAATTGAATTAGTATTTAATATTTATTCTAAAAAATAAAGGCTAGGCTCTTTATTAGAAGTGATAATGTTAGTGAAATCCCCCACTCTACAAAGCAATGTCTCTTTATTTTGGTCTCCTTTACAACAAGAAAACCCACCCCACCCCAGACTCTAAGTGGCGAGTGACTCAACTCCAGTCCCCCACCCCAACCCCAACCCCGCCCCCCCTTCTCCTCTTCATTCTTCTTTGCCATTCCAGCTCACTATCAAGAAAAAAAAAGCTGCACAAAGTTCATCAGAAATCAATTCTTGGTTAATTTGCACTCTTGGATCTTTGAGTTCCCATTTATGGTGTGAATTCTTGACTCAAAAATGCGGTTGCTAATGCTGGTGCTTCCCCGTGCTTTGAGTCAGTCACAGTTCTCTCTGTCTGCTGCATTTATTAACCTCAGTGTGAAGATTCAAAGAGAAAGCTCTGTTCTTGACTCTCAAGTTCTTCATTCTCGATAGCGCCCCCCGCCCAACCCGCCAAAATCTGGGATTTGCATTGAAGAGTCAAGAACTTTTCTATGCTCCTCGGAATGATTCAGCGTAATCTTGGCAAGCCCTTTACTCTATTTCTTGCTCTGTGTGTGTTGTGTGTATGTGGATTTTCTTGTTTTTCACTACCCAATTGGTATAGCTGAAGTGGGCAAGAAAGTCACTTGCAGATCTGTTTGACCTGAGTTCACACTTGTTAAAGAGATGGTTGAGTGTTAGTGTTTTTATGCTTGAAAGATTAGTGCATTTTGTTGGCTGCATTTCATCCAAATTGAAGACTTTTTTCGGAAATTCATGAGAAGTTTCATGTGCAATTAATTTATGTTTAGATATTGCTCTAAAGATGATTATGGTTTGGGTTGTTTAACAGTTTTCACCTAAAAGCACATTTTTACTCTAGGATTCTCATCAAAAAGTTTTGCTAGAATGTTTTTTCAATTTTCTTGTTTCTTCTCTTTTTGTACTGCTTTTTTTTTATTCTTTTTACTGGTGGAACTAATGGAAAAGAAAATGTTATGAGAAATTGTGGATAACAATTAAGTCTTCTTTGTGGTGTTTGTTTTCTCAAATTTGGGATGAGAATTTTGAGTATGAGAAAAGTGGGAATTCAATCAGTTGTTGTTCTTTCTTCTTTCTTTCTTTCTTTCTTTATTTATTTATTTTTGATTGGGAGTGTGAAACACTCTTCATTTAGAACTTGGTCAATGATGAAGTCTGCTTTTGTTTGCTTTTAATTCACTTTCTTGCAAAATAAGCTTGTTGGATTACTCTTGTGAGCTAGAAGATTGTTGAAAAGAGGACATCCTTTTACCCCTCCTCTCCCTCTCTCTCTCTGTAGCACATTTTTCTTTATTTTTGTTTCCTTTTCAGCTGTTCCTGAACATGTTTAAATAGGGGCTGACAACAATGCTTTTCTTTCAATATGTAGGGTGTTGTGAAAATCTTAAATTATTGCAGCTTAGAATTGTAAAGAGAGAGAAAGGGGAAAAAAAAATTGGGGGGGGGGGGGGGACTCTGCTACGCTGCTGAGAGAAATTCAAAACTTCAATCATGAATTCCTAGCTGCATTTTTTTGTTTGAAATCTTTTTGTTGAATACAATTCAAAATCTGTCTGAAATCTCTGTGTTCAAATCCAACCACATCTATTTTGGTATTTTTATCCTAACAACTTATATGCATGCAAAGCTTGCCAAATCGAATTGACACACTACGAGCATAACTGTTTTTCGTGCACAAAAAAATAATAACAAATTTCTTTTATTATCAAAAAAGTGCTTCTTTCATTTGTTCTCCTTTTACACGATACTCCGAACTTAAATTTTAATGCTTCCATATCTAGATTCCTCGGCTTATGTTCGTTTTATTTATTTATTTATGTTTCAGGTTATTGGATCTATTTGTCTTTCAACAAACTAATTTAGCTTTATGTGTATCTTTTTCAGTGGATACTCTCATGAAACATAGCTCTTCCCATGCAATCCTATCTTGCCTCTTTGTCATTATCACTCTTCTCCCACTGTCTTATGCTGACTTGACCTCAGACAAACAAGCCCTTCTTGCATTTGCCAACGCCGTGCCCCATGGCAGGAAGCTTAACTGGAATCTGTTATCCCCCGTGTGCACGTCTTGGACAGGAATCAATTGCAGCATGGATGGCAGAAACGTGATTGGTCTCCGCCTACCCGGGGTCGGCCTTACAGGTCCCATTCCCAACAACACTCTTGGAAAGTTGACTTCTTTAAAAGTTCTCAGCCTTCGTTCGAATCGACTCAGTGGTAATCTGCCACCCGATATCCTCTCTCTCCTCTCTCTCAACTACTTGTTCCTCCAAAACAACAACTTTTCAGGTGATATCCCAACTTCGCTTTCCCCTCAACTGAGTGTATTAGACCTTTCATTCAATTCATTAACTGGGAGCATCCCGCTAAGAATCAAGAATTTGAGTCGACTCACCACATTAAACCTTCAGAACAATTCCCTCGCGGGACCTATCCCTGATCCTGGCCCAACACGTCTCAGACATTTCAACATAAGCTACAACCATCTTAATGGCACAATCCCGTCTTCGCTAAGAAAGTTCCCGAATTCTTCGTTTCTAGGAAATTCTTTATGCGGGCCACCCTTAAATCCTTGTTCCCATGTTCTCCCCACCCTCTCCTTCCCCTATTTCACCCTCTGGAGGGAGCCCGCGAAGGGAAAGCTCGAAAAGGAAACTTCCATTGGGGGCTATAATAGCCATTGCAGTGGGAGGTGGTGTGCTACTGCTTCTTGTAGCTCTAGTTTTATTTTTGTGCTGCTGTAAGAGAAAACAGAATGATGACGACGTGCCAAAAGTTAAATCTTCGGGTGTTGTTGGGAGGAGTGAGAAGAAGCCGAGTGAGGAGTTCGGTAGTGGGGTGCAAGAACCTGAGAAAAACAAGTTGGTTTTCTTTGAAGGTTGTTCTTACAACTTTGATCTCGAGGATTTGTTGAGGGCGTCAGCCGAAGTGTTGGGGAAGGGGAGTTTTGGTACTGCATATAAAGCCGTCTTGGAGGAGTCTACAACCGTGGTTGTGAAAAGGTTGAAGGAGGTGATTGTGGGGAAGAAAGACTTTGAACAGCAAATGGAAGTCATTGGAAGAGTCGGACAGCATCCAAATATTGTGCCTTTACGTGCTTATTATTACTCCAAGGATGAGAAGCTACTCGTCTATGATTACTATCCAAATGGCAGCCTCGCAAGTCTGTTGCATGGTACTGACTCTCTCTCTCTATCTCTCTCATTAATGACTAGATATCTCAGTTTATTAGAAGAAACGTAGCTTTCATGAGTGAACTTGTTGCGCAGACAAGAAAAAGGTGAAAAGAGGAGAAAAGTGAGAAAAACTTATGTTTGTAAATCAATAATGTAAAAACTTGTGTTTATAATTGTTTTTGCTCATTGGAATAAACAATGTTTTACTTGAACAAAACACACCTCCTCAATGTGTAGGTTTTTATTTATGTAAAGATGATATTCTAAATATATTTAGAAAATCCTCTTCTAAATGAACATAATTAATGTTTCTGGGAGAAAAAGAAAAATTGCATGAATCATGTTATTTTGTTACATAATGATTCTATTTCAATGACTTTCGCGCGATTCGAGTAAACAGGAAGCAAGGCTAGTGCTGAAAACAAACACCTCTGGATTGGGATTCTAGGGTCAAGATATCCCTAGGGGCAGCAAGGGGCATAGCTCATGCACACTCGGTAGGCGGTTCAAGATTCACTCATGGGAACATCAAATCAGCAAACATCCTCCTCACCAAGACCTAGCCGGTTGCGTCTCCGACTTCGGCTTAGCCCCTCTCATGAACCAGCCAGGCCCCACGCCATCCCGGCAAGGCAGGGTACCGCGGGCCCCAGAGGTGATCGAGATGAGGAAACACACTCACAAATCAGACGTGTACAGCTTGGTGTTGTACTGCTCGAGATGCTAACCGGGAAGCAGCCCATCCAATCCCCAAGCCGTGGCGACGAGACGGTTGATCTCCCCCGCTGGGTCCAGTCGGTTTGTCCGGGAGGAATGGACGGCTGAGGTTTTCGATGTGGAGTTGATGAGGTTTCAGAATATCGAGGAGGAGATGGTGCAGATGCTGCAGATTGCCATGGCTTGTGTTGCTAAGGTGCCAGACCTGAGGCCCGACATGGATGAAGTGGTTAGAATGATCGAAGAGGTGAGGCAATCCGACTCGGAGAACCGGCCCTCGTCGGAGGAGAATAAATCCAAGGACTCAAATGTGCAAACCCCTTGATTCTTTTGGTAAAAGAATTGTTTACTCAATTGAATTTCTGATTTACTTCTTTGATTTTTTAGAAATTTATCTGAATTTGTCAAAAGCCCCATTTGATTGTTGCATATGCCTCAACTTGCATGGCGTTGTTCGAGGCCTGTGTGCCTTAGTGAGAGTGAATTTTGTGAAGCCATCAAATTAAAGTGTTGTATCCTATTGTAATTTCTTGCAAACTCTTTCGAAGTATCTTGTTTCTCTTTTGTAACACCATTCTATTATTTGTTTATGGAAATTTATATCCAATAAGCTCTTGGGGATGCCTCGTTTCATGAGAATCCTGAATATTGTTTTTTGATTGAATTCAATCAATCATTTAGCAAGTGGTAATATACTCGTCATGTGATTGACCACTCTCTTAAAATTTTACACCAGTGTGATTAATACTAGCCCGACTAGGGATGCAAACGATCGAGCTTGGTTGCGAGCCTAACGAGCCGACCTAACAAAGATTCGAGCTTCAAATTCGAATAATTCGAGCCGAGCCGAGCATGTTAAGTTTTGAGGCCAAACACCAAGCCAAGTAATTCTTGTTTATAGGCTCTTTTTAATATTTATTTTTAATTTTATATAAATATATATATAATTATAAATAATATTTTGATTTTCGAACTCGAGCCTACAATTGAATATAATAAAATATCTGAAAATATTTGTACTCGCGCTCAAGCTCGAGCTCGAGCCCGAGCCCGAGCTTTAAGGAAGGCTAAAGCTCGGCTCAACTCGTTTGCATCCCTACGGCCTGGCTAAGTTTGGGTGGTTGGATACGAGACGTACCCATCATACATTTCACTTTATATTCGCGTGTCAAGTAGCAAGTAACATGCATTTGTCGAAATATATATTTTCCATAAAATATTTCTTCAAAAAAAAAAAAGAAAAGAAAAGAAAAAACCAACACTTGCCAAGATTGTTGCTCTTTAGGCGTTCGCGGGCACCCCAGATATTTGAAGGTGGCATTTGAAAAACGAAGGGCCCTCCGCCAAACCAGAAGAAAAAAAATTGCTGTTTGTTTTGGTCGCAAATGTACTCTCCAAATCCCCACATTCATCATCATACTCTGCAATGTGCATGTTCTCTCAATAAGTGTTATAAAAGCTCTCTTGCACCGGCGGCACCATTGCATCTTCTCAAGGCAAGTTCATGCAGAAGAGCCTCAGCCGCCGCGTCTCCTAAGCTACGACGAAGTCAACAATCTACGACACAACGGCGCGATGGCTGGCGGAGCTGCAGCCACACGTTCTACGATGGCGCCGGAGACTCCGAATCCATGCGCTCTGGCCGCCGCGGCAATTCCTGCTGCGGCTGCGTCGCCCTCATCATCTGCGTCCTCATCCTCTTCGTCCTCCTCGGCGGCGGCATCTTCTTCGCCTTCCTCCAATCCAACCTCCCACAGGTTCCGTCGTCCATTTTGCACAGCTACATGCAATTGACTTGTGCAATTAAATATAAATAAATAATTATAAATTTTAATTTTTTTCTTTCTTATTGGACCCATTGCAATTCGATGGGGTCCAAACATCAAGTTCATTGTTATCTATTATCTGGAAAATTCTTGCCCAAACCTGATTTGACCGCACCCAACTAATCATATAGCAAGTGTTGATACACTGTATGTAATTGGTCACTCTCCCTAAACTATACACCAATCACATGAATAGTATAAACACTCACCACCTGATTAGTCATAGTGTGGGCAAATCCGATTTGGATAAAAATTTCCATATTATTTGTGCATATGTACGTGTGTGTGTGTGTATAAGAGTCTATTTGGATGAACTTTTTCTATAAGAGAACACTTAATTTTTGAAAAGAAAAAAACAAGCTTTAATGGAAATTTTTTTTTATTTTGGATGGACTTTTTGAAAACAAAATTAAAAAAGCTAAAATATAGCTTTTTTGGAAATTATTCAGAATAGATTTGAATAAAAGTGTATTTTAAAGTACTTTTAATTACTATATTCAAATACAAAACTGTTTGATTTTCAAAAAAGCAAAAACCCATTTAAAAAAAGTGGCTCGAGAAGCTCTTTTTCGTTTTAACCTATCCAAATGAGCCCTAATTAGGACAACATATAACATTTAACAAATAGCACTTTTTTTTCTATTTATCAACTTTGATCATTTATCTATGAGTGACCTCACGAAAAAATAAATAATAAATAAATTTTCTGGCTCCGCCACTACATAGGTCCGTTTCCAGCGCCTAGATGTCCACAAGCTCAACATTTCCCGCAGCGGCAACGGCCACCACCTGACGGCGGACCTCTCGGCCTACATGAAATCACCAACGGCAACGGCAAGGTGGAGCTGGGGTAACAATCGCGGCGGCTTCCCTGTCGGTGGGCAATGTCAAACTTCCCGAAGGTGAAGCTGAGGGACATGAGTGCAGCGGGCCGCACTGGGCGACGAGGTGAAGGTGAGGACGGCGGTCGATAAGAAGGCGGTGGAGGAGGCGGAGGAAGGAGCTCCAGGAGTTACGACAAGGCAACATGATGGTGCTCAATTTGGTGGGTGAAGGGGACGGTTAGCTTCTTCGTGAGTGGGAATAAACTCATTGCTCTCCCCTTCAAGATGGATTGCCATAGCATTGATCAGTCGGAGGTTGACATGGGACATGCACCAAAATGCAGATCTCAAATGACACTTTCTTAACTTAATTAGTAAGTCCAAAGTCCAAACATAACACTTTTTATTTGGAAAATTCTTATTCGGACTAGTTGGCTGCACCTGACTAATCATATAGCAAGTGTTGATACACTTGTCATGTGA